>SRMA01026008.1:32421-127534 GCA_007224835.1 Danionella cerebrum | reverse complement strand
GTGAGTGAGTGTTTGAGGGGGGGGTGAGTGGGTAGATGGGTAGGTGAGTGAGTGAGTGTGAGAGTCAGTGAGAGAGGGAATGTGAGAGTGAGTTAAGAGGGGGTGCATTTGAGAGTGAGTGGGTGAGGGTGAGTGAGTGTGAGTGAGTGAGTGAGTGTGAGAGTGGGTGAGTGATTGTGAGAGGGTGTCAATGTGAGAGTGTGTGACTTAGTGAGTGAGTGAGTGAGTGATCTGCAGTCATTTTGGAGAATCAGAAACTTTTGTCATGTTTATTTCGCTCTGAAAGTAAATGTTTTCATGAAATGAAAGTACGTTTCTGTAGAAGACATGGCACAGATGCTGGTGCCATCTGTGAAACCCACTGGGGCAGGAAAGTTTGGAAAGAGAAGTTTGGGTTTGAATGGGTTTTATTGCTTCTCTTGCCAAATTTTCCATCTGTAGGAAATCAGCAGCTTGAAGGCAGAAAAAATCATATTCATTAACAATTTCGAAGCTTTCAGGATCTAATCCTTTTATTTGCTCAGCTGCTTATTCATTCTGCTGAAGAACACATGGTTATACCAGGCTAAACACATCCTCGCAGCTTACCATTCTAGCATGGGCGCTCACACAGCCACATTTCATACAGCCAATATATTTTTTACGGTCTAAAGTTGAACTCAATTCTCAGGGGGTCCAACCATGGGAGAGAAAGGAATTTAGACGGGCAGTCTGAATCAACATCAATATACCCTTGAACCAATGTCTGAAAGCATTTTCAACAGAGTGAAATATCATCAGACCTGTGAACGAGCTTTCTTCTTAATGTTTCAGATAAACAACTGAAGATCACCCACACTCAATATGACCTTCTTCAACTCTCTGTTCAGACTCTTCCTCGTCAGCAGGTAAGAGGATCCAGAGGGCTTTTATACTTAAAAACAGGGCTCTCACCATTTTTTCCATCAACAGACCAAAAGCAAAGATACCATTATGTCTGATGTCAGATGTAATTTCATTTTTAGCTTTTAAAATGTTAATCTACTAATTATATGTTTTACAGGTTCACGGTCACCCAATTATTTTCTGTATTAAGTCATTAAAATGTAAAAAAAAAGTAAGTTATTATTAGAAAATTATATATATATATATATATATTTTTTTTTTTTTTTTTTTTTTTTTTCTGATTAAAGAAGTGCTTGACTACAGTGTGTCACATGGATGCGTGAGTGAAGCCAACCTATTCAAGTCTATGGGCAAAAGCTGAACTTTAAAAAATATTTCCTCAGAAAGTACACCATTTACGGTTTTAATGATTTTCGAAAGTTATCTATACAGTGAACAAACTTCAATAGTTTTTTCTTGGCAAAAGTTTATTTTCGTGTGGTTCAGGATGGTTAAATTTTCTCCCCCCAAAAATAGGCGGGGCCTTGTGATTAACATCAACACAGATCAGAGCTGACTTACCGCAGTGTTCAATTATGCTACCAACGACTAAAATCAGAGAAGTGGTTATCAAATTCTTCTTTAAAATTAGTGTATGAGCCTCTCTCTCTCTCTCTCCCTCTCCCTCTCTCCCTCTCTCCCTCTCTCCCTCTCTCTCTCGGATTAATGTCAAAGGAAATCTGAAAGAGCATGTTGTGAAGCACACAGACATGCTAACACATGTCTCAATTCACTCGCTTGGCAGATTACCCTCTTGTTAAACACTGAACATGAAAAATTAATCCTATCTGATTAAAAACATACAGCTGATTAACTAGTGTTTAATTCTAGATGAGCTGAGTGGAGCTTTTATCAGACATGATGGTTAAGCCTTAAAGCTATAGCTCCCTAAAAAAGTGCACTCTCTCCGACTCGAGTCTTTCAAAACCACAATTCATAAAATTACTGTATGTGGTAATTGTATAATGGGTAAAGTGGATTAATCACACATTTTTCTATTTCCTTGATGTTCAAAAGAAATAAAACATAAGTGACAATAAAATTTTTTCTGTAGTTTTTTCTTAAAACCAATCTACAGGCTGTTTACTGTAAAAATATAAAAGCATTTCCTTTTGCTAAATTCTCATCACCATCTTCAATGGCAACTTTTTCCCTTCCCAGAAACTTTGAGAGCTCAGTTGTCATAGCAACAATGCTGAGCGGTTGTGTAAGTAACTGAATAAATAGCACACAAATAAAGCACCTATTGATTTATTGTTCTCGAAGCATCTAAATTAAAGTTATTCTAGCATTGCTTTCACTACAGTCCATTTCATTTTCATCTCTTCAAAGGTTCTTAGTTCATTTGCTCCTACGGCGAGAAATAAAGGTCAGATTTTACAGCTATTTCCTGAGTTCAGCACCAGTCTAAGCATAGAGTGGTTGTCTGACATGGCCGGCAAAGTGAAGCCAAACCATGGCAATTTCCCCCATGATGCTGTTGGCAGAATGATTTTCAAAAGTTACAAAAGTTCAATAGTTTATTTTCATGTGGTTATAGTGGCTCAATTTTCCCCAAAAACTAGGTGGGTCCATGTGATTGACAGCCACACAGAACAGAGCTGACTCAAGCAAATGCGTATGCAGCATATGAGCACCTGTCATAATCCATAAATGGTCTCATATTAGCCCAATGGCAGTAGGCGGTGTCCCCCACAGTGACGAGTGTAGAGGGAAAGGCAGGATAAATCTTGGACATGGGATACGATAGAACTGGAAGTATGCCCTAATTGATTCTCCCGAAACTAGTTATACAACAGTCACTTGATTATGATATGGCAAAACACCCCTGAGAGCAAACAATGATGGGTTGATTACATTGTTTTAATTTTTTATATTGCTCCTTGCAGGTCTGAAAGAATTAAGACTAATTTTAATCATGGAAATGGTCAACATTTTTGACATTTCATTCCAGAATGTGAAACCCATTTTGGTAATTAAAATAGAGATGTGACATTTGCAGTAAGAACATGCAATATACATTTTCAGAGAACTGTTGGGTAATGTTTCTTAAAACAAAGTGGTTAGCTGTGCTTTTGGTACCCACGGTAATGTCACAGTTACTGAAATGCACTCAAACGGAATATGACATGACAATACAGAAGAGACTGGGGGGGGGGGCATTATTTAGAGACTTTGCTCATAATTATGTAATTATATGCTAATACTGCTCATTTGTGTCCACATATTTTGAAATGTGTAACAAAGTAGAATGCAACATTTTGGTCTTGAAGGTAAAAGCTGATTAAAATGTTATGTGGCTCTGGGTAAAACTGGGACGGGCTATTTTCTAGAATGTTATTCGATATGTCTGGAAGAGCTTGGAGGCAAACAAATATACATTTTTATTGGTCATCGAATCAGCTCTGTCTCTGGGGAAGAATAATGTGTGGGAACAGCTGCTGATCTCTGAGCGTGCATGAATGTTTCCTCTCCATGAATGCAAAGATTTGCCAAGATTTTACAAGCAAGTCTTGTGACTTTCCCTCTCTCTCTCTCTCTTGCATTTCTGTTGCAAAACTCCATATAGACAGAATTCCCAGACTGTTCAAAAATCCCATCACAAAGATGTTGCAAAATGCAAAACTCAGTCATCCAGCAATATGATTTGCAATGCTCCATGGATGCTTTAAGCCAGTTACCAATAACGATAACACTCTTAGGCACAGAACACTTCCCTACACTGAGACAAGTTATTATTAACAAACCATGGCCTCTTCTCCCCTGTACCCCACGGTTTAATTTGAAAAGTCTATATTGAAAAAAGTTTTCAGAATCTCCAGTACCATGTTTGTTTCTCCCCCTCTTTCAACCATCAAACATGTAAACTTCAGGGAAATTTGTGATTAACCTTCATTTTTTGAAACACACAACCATATCACAGGTCTTGTACTTCCAATGTTTTTTTCCTTGTTTCTCTACTGGATGGCACTGATTTGGGGTCTGTAAAATGAAACATTTTAATTTGAATTTTATTGCAAATTATTAGTCAAAGCTCTTGTAATGTTTATTTAAAACACAAAATATCAAAAACAAATAAACTTTTTTAAACGTACACATTGTATTTGAAATCAAATTAAACAAAAGGTGGGTTGCGTCTTCCTACTTATTTCAATGAATTTATTTTTCCAATTTTTGTGTTAAGATAATGAATCAAACATTATAGTTAATGTCGAGTTTTCCAAAGACTTTAAAGTTAGTAGCTACACACTTTGAGGAAAAAAAACAAAACACAACAAGCATTGCTAGAAGTTGTGATTGGGAGGTGCCCCAACAGAAGCAAGAAACTCTGGCTTGATGGAATTCTCTACAAAATAAGATTTGGGAGCACAAATGTAACATGTTGAGGTAGAAAAATCCCTGAGTGGCTGAGTGTTCGAGGCTTTAAATGAATTAGTTTGAATTATCATTTAAAATTTATTCTAGGATTTAAAAAAAAAAAAAATTAAGCGCACCTTTTTCTGCTTAAAGTTGTGAATCAACTCAACTTTGCTCAATTTCGCTCACTTCTGGGTGCCAAATATTCAGTCATTGAGTCGTTTCATTCAATTGCTATAATACATCCGGAGGGAAGGTGTGAGGTTGCCATTTGACTTTAACTGAAGAGTGCCGCAGGCTGATTGCCTCCATGTCATGTCGCATTGGTTCAGTAACTCATGCTAAAGGAGCACAGGCAGAATGTTGACCTTCCTTTCATTCAACGTTTTGACAAGAGGACAATTGTTGTTTTGATCCAAAATGGTCAGCATAACTTATTCCCTTTTTGGGGTCACAGGGGGTCTGCCGGTGATCACCAGCACACATTGGGCGACAGGTCGCCAGTCCATCGCAGAGCAACATTCACACCTAAGTGAATTTCACACAAAGTTAGATTAGATTCATGTTTTGGGTATTGTGGGAAGAACCGGAGTACCTGGAGGAAACCCACGCAAGCACGGGGAGAACATCCAAACTCCTTACAAGAAAGGTCACCGGCGAGCCTCGAACTGACAACCTTCAAACTGGAATGCCATAGTGCTACCCACTGCATTTTAACTCCATCCTCTCCTCACCAGCTATAGCTTGTTCACTGTCAGAATCACACCATGCCCCCTGCTGCTAGTGTACATCACCGAGCCAGTACAACATCTGTGCTCCTGAGCTGCATGAACTCATCAACAAAAAAATGCACTCTATGCTTAAAGACAAGCAGCCCGTTCTTCACTGAAGGAGGTGTTTGTTTACAAGCTTCAGATTTGTTTACTTCTGTTAACCATGTGACTGTGCTAGTGTGAAAAACTGAATTTAAGCTGACACCAGAACAGACATCATAATGTATTTGGCTGAAAGTGTGTTTAAAGAGTGCACATGCATGTTAAAATAACAATAACATATTTTTTTTCTTTAATAATTTTCCTGATTGTTGAAGCATAAAATCAAGGAGTTGTTAAAATTTTGAGAAGCAGCATAAGTACTACTTAAGAAATGACCTCAATTTGAATAAAAACTAAACAAAGAAACAATATTATTAAAAGAGCTGAACGTCCAGAATTTTTCTAACACTAATAAAATACATTCAGAATCTTAAAGCCACTTGTGTCTTTAAATAGAAGCACATCAAATAGAAGTAAATGGACTTGAGAACGTCCAACACGTCCTTTGTCCTTTAAGCTAAAAATCTAAAAACAACCTTGTCTTCAGCTAAGCTTGAAATTTAAAACCCTAATGCACATTTCAACAACTAAAAGCTAATTTCTGCAAGTACTAAACACACTGCAGTGCCGAAGCTCTGTGAGCAAGTGTTCTTCTAAAAGTCTTTTAAACTGAGCGCAGCATGAGTGCGAAGCAATTAATCCCTTTGTGATGCTCTACATTGCTAGTACAGTACACAGTACAAGCATGAATGCATTAGCGGACACGCTGAGTTTGGCTCTCTGACAACTTATTTTAACATCAATGAGTAGAAGATGTTGTACAAGAGAGGTCAAGCGTTCAGGGGGAATATTTTCAGCTTATTAATTCAGCAATAACAGCTGTTTTACGCCAGAGAAGCGCCCCGGAGAGAAATCATTCCTGCACTCAGGGGTGGAAATTAAAAAAAGAATACCAGCAAAAAGGTTGTGGACCACATTAGCTGCTTTAAATATAAGAGAATTGTTAAGTGATGTAGAAGCATTGCATAATTTAAGTGGAAGAAGATTGTGGACGGTGAAACTGAAACAGCTGGTTTCAAATCACAGTAATGTATTTATTAGAGAAGTGTACTATTCAATCCAGCATCCAATGTTTAAAATGGTCCAGTGAGAGTGATTCCTCTTTAGAGCAGAGGTTTCCATGTGATTCTGAAGAAGGAAAACCTTAGTCTCCTCCCAAAGCAATACAAAGAAAGAACGATGCCATGGAGATTGTGCAAACATGGAGTTTCTAACAGTAAAGCATCTAACAGTAAAGCATCTAACAGTACTTCTAACAAACTTCTAACAGTAAAGCATTTCTCTTTCTTTGTCTCAAATAATGCAACAAAGGCATGAGTTTTTGCTGAAGATGTGTAACATTTTCAAAAGTCTCTTGATAAGTTCCCAGATTCTTCAATTACGGGCTGTACACAGACATCATGACTACAACATAAGTGAAGTTCACATTTAAGTTCCTGAAAATGTCACAAAAAGCTGTAAAATCTTACATTTTAAGTTATTTAAAATGTTTTTTCTCTCTTTCTCACTCATAGATTTCTGGAAAGCTCTCTGCTCAGTGCCGAGGTAAAGGAAGGAGAGATCCTTCCTCCCACTATCCAAAAGCTAATGAAAGGCTACAACAAATACCTCCGGCCGTTCTTTGACAGTGAGAAAGCAGTGTTTTGTGCACAAAAACAATTTATTAGGCATCAGCATTTAAATCAAGTCAGTAGATAACAGAAATGTAGATATAAATGTAAAGACAATTGATGTTTTTTTTTTCAGATGGTCCAGTTTCCGTGGGCATGAGTTTAGACATCGCCAGTATTGATACCATTTCTGAAATTAACATGGTGAGAAAAGCTTGTGAATGATTAGAAAATTAGCTCATGAATGTAAAATAAAATAGTTAATTACAAATGTAAGCATAGCAGCATCGTTATTTGAGCCATTCCACTGAAGGGGTGCCACAAAATTGCTTCAATTGCTTCATTAAATTACCCAAACCCTCCCCCCTCCTGAAAAACTGGGGAATTTCCCAGTCAGTTTTTCACCAGGAAGTTGCATCACTTAGATCTTTAGAAGGCCATGGGAGGAGCAAATGTAAGTCTCTCAATTTCCTATTTACATATTTGATGATTTTGTGATGAACGTCATTTAAATAATACTTTCCTGTTACTCAGATTATTTCAGATATTTATTTGTTTAGTGTAAAAATGCACATATTTCAAAATAAATGATTTTGCTGAATTATCTTGTTCTTTAATCATGTGCATTATGTGGCTATTTAGCATAAATTTGCTAATTCTTCACTAAA
This sequence comes from Danionella cerebrum, assembly GCA_007224835.1. NCBI lineage: Eukaryota > Metazoa > Chordata > Actinopteri > Cypriniformes > Danionidae > Danionella > Danionella cerebrum. Next base: position 120,100 of record SRMA01026008.1, on the reverse strand, counting down.
AATCCTGTTATTTGTATAAAGAATAACAAAAGTTTTGGCATCACGAATAACAAGTGTTTGCACCCATCTTTTGTATAGTGTGCACTATACACTGTCTGCCAGATAAACTCCTCCCTGACATCAAACTCTGCAAACATGACTCAGGTCTACAGGTTTATTGACATGCAGAAAAGTGTGAAACTCTGAATGACAACATACAATAGTAAACAGGTGTGTGCACCAAAGCAATTCGTACAAATACATCAAACAATCAAAAAAACACTATAAATCTTCCCAGAAGCTTCATATGAAGGAAAAGGTGAGCAAAACACACACAATTACTAAATTACGGTAAAACATTTAACTGCCTCTTACTCATGATGCTGAGGTACGAGACAAACAAGCTGGAGCTAGTTATAGAGGAGCAATCTTAGCCAGAATGAGCTTCTTAGCATGTTAACACATGCGCTACTTTTATAGAAGCCATGTAATTAATGGGGCGTGGCAAAGTCATGTGACCCAGGAAACATGAATTCTCCCACAACCAAACTCTAAAAAAATAATAAACACTTAAACACAACAATTGTAAATAAAACACAATTTAAACCAAGAATAAACGTATACAAAAACAGAACACTAATAATCTAATAAAATCCATTTGAAATACTAATCTATTGGAATCTGTTTTGAGATCAAGTAAAAAAGCTGTTTTGAAAAGTTACCACAAGCAAATGGCACTGATTTGGTGGAATGGCTCACTTTTTGAAGGCAGTATGTGAACTAGGAATCAGATGTTCAACCATTTATAAAAACATTCTAATGAATTGCATTTCTTTGATTCTATAAGGACTACACAGCCACCATCTTCCTGCGCCAGCGCTGGACTGATGAACGCTTGCTGTTTGAGGGGAATAAGAGTTTGAGTCTGGACGGAAGACTGGTGGAGCTTCTCTGGGTTCCAGACACATTCATAGTGGATTCAAAGAAATCCTTTCTCCATGACATCACTGTAGAGAACAGACTGATTCGAATCTTTCCAAATGGAACCGTGCTCTATGCCCTAAGGTACACTCACAGAGACACATGGTCTAGAAAGCAGGATACTACAGCCACGCAGTAGAAATTTACACTCACACACAACTGCATATCTGTAAAAAAATGCAATCACATTGCAAAAAATTAGTAATACTACAGGAAACTACAGTAACACAGGAATAACGTAATCACACGCAATCACACTGTGGCAAACTACAGCAAAATTCAATGTTGGAAAGACCTCCTTCTGATATCTTGGTTCAAAAGCAGTTGGGTCTTTGGCACAGCGGATGTTTGAGGGGAATTACAGTCACACTGTCAAAATTGAGTCACACACCAGCACATCCCAGTCACCCTGCAGTACACTACAGCTGCCCGCTAACCCAATACCGTCACACGGCTGCAAACTATAGATGCAAGTTGACCAATTTGCATGACAGAGTTGTACAAAAGCAAACCACACAGCAGCTAGCCTCACACAATATGTACGACCTAACTACAGTTCTAAAGCAGCAAACTACAGTTTCATAGCATTTCTTTTTATGTAACAATACATAAAAGCATTCTGTAATCAAGCATTTCTTAATTGTGTTTTTTTTTTGTAGGATCACTACTACTGTGGCGTGTAACATGGATCTGACTAAATATCCCATGGACAAACAGACATGCACTTTACAACTGGAGAGCTGTAAGATTTACCTCATTTTTCTTCAGTACCTCCCGAGGTGCTGACTCTGGACGTGAGCTAAACTGATTTCCCATTAAACCTGTTTTCTGTTATTTAAGGCCTGAAGGTACTGTTTTATTCTTTTTTGGGGCCTTTTGTGGGCTTTACACACAACAGTAATCTTTTTATCACTTCAAATTTTATTATATAAAAACCTTTTTACATAACTTTGGTCAAATGGAGTGAAATTAACTAACATATTGATCTAATTATAAACAATGATTGATCATTGTCACAGTGTATTTAAGTTTAAGCAGTCTATTTCCAAAAAAAAAGTGAATTTATTTTACAATGTGCATTGTTTCGAAACACACTGTTTACCTGCACAACAGCACAACTTGAAATCAAACATTTACTTTTTTGGGGATGCAGCGCCATCAAGAGGACAAAAGTGAAAATGAGCATAATATTTTTAAAGCAACGTTTCTGTTCTTTTTTTTCCTAAGGGGGCTATAATGTGAACGATGTGATGTTTTACTGGGCACGTGGCAATGATTCGGTGAGCGGACTGGACACATTGAGACTCGCTCAATATACGGTGGAGGACCATTACACCTCTGTGTCTGAGGCTGTCTATGAGACAGGTACAGACTCAAATACTGTTACAAAGAGAATTTCCCTGTTTCTGTAGTTTATCCACCTTAAAATCATCATAGAGAACAGCTGAAGGCACCAATGTTATATAAACACTATGCACAATGTGTCATCCTTCAAGAGGATATTTGATTGACATTGCCCACCCCACCCTTTCTCTCCCTCAGGGAACTATCCAAAGCTCATCTTTCACTTCCAGCTGAAGCGCAGCATCCTCTACTTCATCCTTGAGACGTACGTTCCCTCTAGTCTCCTGGTAGTCCTCTCCTGGGTCTCCTTCTGGATCAGCCAGTCCTCTGTGCCTGCTCGCATTTGCATTGGTACATGCACACTCACAGTGCACTGCTCTATACCCCTATAGTTAAGCTGCTATGTTGCCTTTATCTTCAGTGCCAAACAACAGCAGCACTGGAGTAACAGCAACAATCCTTTACAACACAGATCTCTCACGAGTGCCTTATTGATTGTTTAAGGTGTGACAACCGTGCTGACCATGACTACTCTGATGATGGGTGCTCGTACATCCCTGCCTAACGCCAACTGCTTCATCAAAGCTATAGACGTCTATCTGGGCATTTGCTTCAGCTTCATCTTTGGAGCGCTGATCGAGTACGCCGTCGCTCACTTCTGCACTCTACACCACCCCCACTGCAACAACACTCTCATGGTGAGAAATAAATACCAGTTTGTGTTACTGTGAATCTTCATCATCATCTTTGAAAACCAGCATCTTCATCTGATGATCCACAAGAAAGAGGAGGGATGGTTGTGATTATTGATGAGATGAGGTGAGATCATCATCATCATCATCGTCGTCGTCGTTGTCGTCATCGTCATCTTCATCATCACCATACGTATAATCATCACTTTCTCAGTAAGCACAGTAAACACTTTTATTTTAAAATGTATAAATGTACTCAATACAGATTCTAAGATCGGGTACTAAGTATCTGTTTTGTGGTGCATTTGTCAGCTATTCAAGATTGGTATCATGAGACTTTGGCAAGGTTCAGTTTAGTTTAGTTGGCATCATCTTAATTACGCATCAATACTGTGCTGGTGTCTGTCTGAGGTGTTGGTTCCATATTAATCCCATGATACGTTCAGATTTAATTCATTATCTCTATCTCGGATTAATGTATTCATTTTCAATGGGCTACTTGAACTACTACTTCCATGTTCTTCACAGCAGAGCTCAGTAAGTTGTGGTTTCGTGATGGCTACGTTTTACAGCCGCTGTCTCCAGGATCTCTCCAAGATTAATGGCACCGATGTGCTTTGTATGTGCAAAAAAACAAGCAAGAAAGGGATTTAAATTATCTGCAGCCTCGTATGGACACAGTTTAATGCAAAATCACGGTGAACTTATCAGTCGTGCAGCTGCTTTTAAGCTCAGAGTTTTTTTTTTTTTTTTTTTTTCAATTTTAGGAATTTAGGCATGGGTACACCGGAGGCTGTTTAAAACATGGCAGGCTTCTCCTCTCCCACACACTGTGTCGTGGTGCTTTAACTGTGTAGTTATTCCGAGCAAAAAGGACCAGCACAGCGCCAGTTATTAACGTCCTCCATTTATCTGACGTTTGCAGAAAACCTCTGAGTTGCTGATGGGAAAAAAAACGTCTTGGTGTAATGTTCGCAAGCCACTGTTTCCTAAGGTTGACAATGGCAGAAAAACATAAAAATCAGTTGAACTTCGGAGACGATGAAAACAGCGGAACAAACTGTGTGCTCCGTATACCTTCTGATGTCTCAGAGAGCTATAAACACACTTTTTTCTTAACATTTTCTCCAAGCTCCAATACAGTAGACGACAAAATGGAACTCCGCGAACGCTATCACTTTGAGGCGGAACTGTGTCACGAGTCTACGTGCAAGTAGTCTATTGAAATCAATATCTTTGTATGCAAATCATTGCATCTTCAACACATTAACTGCTGTGCTCTTTGTCTGTGTCAGTATGGACATCGCATGCATGACTGTGAAGATGAAATGAATGGTATCGTCACCACCATTGCCAGTGATTCCTCACGAAAGAAACGACGCAAAGATCCTCCCGATTCATCACTGGACACCCCAGATGATCCAGAGATTTCAGCAGCAGCTCAAAACCAAAGCCAGACAACCCAGAACCTAACCCCAGCAACTCCGAATCCGACCCCTCCTGTGAAAATCCACATTTCCATCCTAAGGAAGATCCAGAGAGTGATGAACTGCTGCCGTGTGCAGAATCCACACTACATTGACAATTATTCCAGAGTCAGCTTTCCTCTCTCCTTCATCATGGTCAATCTGCTCTACTGGACCTACTACCTCTACTTCTGAGAATAGAAATCGTTTAGTTTTAAGTTTTACGTAGTTATGATTTTCCCTTCACTCAGGTGTCTGTGATTTTATCATCGAATGCTTTCTTTTTATTTCTTATTATAAACATTTTTTTAAATAGCTTCTTAGATAAATACATAAATAACTTTTTCTATTCTTAGGCATAGCACGTTTAGAATAATTCAGTATTCATAGCTACTAGTTGATTTGAGCTAAGAACCTCCACACTGAGAAGCAGCAGCGCTATTAGATAGTTCACTTAACTCATTTGTGTGATTCCACTTTTGGTACTTGGTCACTCACTTAAATATAAAACATTTATGTATTTATTTATTATTTCATTTTTGCCTAATACAAATGTTTGTTCTTAAATAAAAAAGGTATGTAAATAAAAAAGGTATAAAGATTGTATGTTTTAGACTTGAAGAGAAGGGGAGATTTTTTTTAAGCTTATAGTGAGAGAATTAATTAAATGCACTTTAATTTATAAAAATCCAGTATTTATAGTTCTTAAAATATTTAACTTGGTGAACAAAAATATTACAAAAATAAATTTGAAAGCAGAATTTTGATTGAAAATAATAAGAATAGCAAGAAAAGAGAATGTTCTTTTCTCATTGACAGCACTGAGCTTGTGATAGATGTTTTAATCTCAAAGCAATTCGGAGGTTTTTGCAGGAAATGTCTGTGGCTATCACTGCATTATAAGATGAGGTCAAAAGCAAGGTGAAGTATTTCCTGCTTGTTGAATTAAAACAATCACTATCTGTGGAAAGTGCAGCAGGTTCTTTTTAGAACCGTTCTCTGTTCTGTGGTATGAAAGCTGTTTAAAAAAAACAAAACAAAACAAACAGACTTCTGCATGCGCACGAGAGATTAACATTTCTATAACAACTTTTTTTGCTTGATTGATTTTATGATCTCATGGCCTCCTTACTGTCAACTATTTAATATGTTTCATAACACACTTTAAACCATTCAAATGAGCCAGTAGGTACCTGCTCCTCCTTCTTACAGCTCAGGTATTGTGGGTTAAAAGTACATTAGGTTCAATTTGTGCAAGTGAAGATCATCAAAAGAAACAAAACTCCTGACAAAATGCACAAGGAACAATTTTCCTCCCCAGCAGAAACCTCTAGTGGTGTTGATGGTTTTTAATATTAGAATTACATTACATGGACCTACCATCCATACAGATGGCTGCCAGTTGGTAGAGTAGGCACCATATGAGTAAAGACAAATTACTAATGAATGGCAAAGCAATTTAAGCACTAGTATTATTTTTCATGTACATCTATTTTCTTGGTTTAAAACACAATCCCCTTTAGTTTGTGACATTTAGACTGAAGCACTGGTGATTGTTTTCTTTCTTTCTAGACCTTTGAAAACATGGAGCTTATAAATAACTTATTATTAGTTATTATTGAATTTTTACTTGTGAAAATTTTTACACAAAAACAAACTGTTGACTTATTGTTTAATTTTTTCCAGTCATTTAAAAAGAAACCATAACATTAGACCTTATTTTTAACGATTTTCTCATTCTTCTTTTTCTTTTCCAATGCATAATTGTTAGGAACAATTGACTGGTAAAAATTCAATTGAATAGTACCAACATAACTAATTAATATCAAAATATTGTGTTTATTTCATGATTAAAATTGTGTAGTTTCAGCATTTGCTGTGACAGAAACTGAGCACCAGGTGTCAAAAGTAGCCGGTTGTTTGTAAAAAATAGAAAACAATGTTGATGCAACATGAATATCACATGACTATAAACCTCACAGTAGGTGCGCTGAAGTTAACAGTATTATTCAGACAGTTGAATAGGTTCTTTTTTTTGTCTCTCTGGATGTGGTATGCACATTTTCTCATAGAACCTCCAAAAGGTGGCAGATATTTGAAAGAGAAAAGCTTTTAAATCATAAAAACTAGAAAAATTTGAGCATTGAAAACACATTTTGGGAAAAAGAATTATGAGAAAATCTTTTTTTGAAAAACACTGTAGTGTCACACATTTTCAACAATAATTTTTTTTGTTATAAATAAAAATAAGTCAAATTCCAAAATTTAAGTCAATTTTTTTATCCCCCATCAATGTCAATTACTTTTTTATGTCTTTGATAGCAAAACATAAAGTCATCATACTGGGTTCATATAAAACAGGAAATTCAAATGATTTCAAACATGTTCAGAGGGTGCAAAAAAAAAACTCAGGTAGACTAACCACAGGGGTAAAGAATTATTTGTAATACTACAATTTCTAACTAAGCCACCACTTAAAAATGAGTGTCATCTGGATTGTTGTTTATTTGTTCAAACAACGTTGATCCTCAAGAATGTGACAGAACTTGAACAAACTTCCTTTATCTGGCAGAATATATGTGTGTGCTGCAGTATTTTGTCATTATGTGTCATTTGAATAACCAAACAAGAACTGTAAATATGCATGTTTACTTGATGTTTACTTGAAAACAATGCAAACAATAACAAATAAACCAGACATGAATTACAAGTAGCTCGACTTTCTGCTAAATTGTTATTTTGTAGATTACAATTTTTATAGATGGATGGATGGATGGATCACATTTTAAGAATCTGGACAGAATAATTTTCACCCAAGGTTGCTTTTCCATCAAGGTGCAATGTTATTTTACAAAGTAAGAGAACATTTTACAGTGCTCCAATCAGTTTTATTGTTAGTGTCAGATGTTAGAGGGATACGTTGTCCAGTGTTGTCAATACACACCACAGAATGAACACCCCCTCCTGTCCTCACTACCACCACTTCCCTCAGTAACCTGATTTGATTTTCCCCTTCTCCCATTGAAGCATTAACCAGGCAGAGGCTTACATACACACATAAACAAAATTGTTGGTACCCCTCAGATAAAGAAGGAAAAACCCAAAATTCTCACTGAAATCACTCAAAACTTACAAAAGTAACAATAAATAAAAATTTATTGAAAATGAAATAATCAAAATCAGCCATTACTTTTGAATTGTCGATTAACATAATTATTTTAAAAAAAACAACAACAAAAGAAATAGGGCTGGACAAAAATGATTGTACCCATAACTCTATATTTTGTTGCACAACCTTTTGAGGCAATCACTGCAATTAAACGATTTCTGTATTTGTCAATGAGCGTTCTGCAGCTGTCAACAAGTATTTTGGCCCACTCCTCATGAGCAAATTGCTCCAGTTGTCTCAGGTTTGATGGGTGTCTTCTCCAAATGGCATGTTTTAGCTCCTTCCACAGATGTTCAATGGGATTCAGATCTGGGCTCATGGAAGGCCACTTTAGAACAGTCCAACGCTTCTCTCTCAGCCATTCTTGGATGTTTTTGGCTGTGTGTTTTGGATCGTTGTCCTGTTGGAAGACTCATGACCTGCTACTGAGACCAAGCTTCCTGACACTAGGCAGCACATTTCTCTCCAGAATGCCTTGATAGTCTTCGGATTTCATTCATCCTTGAATGCAAGGGACAGTGTACTTTTCTTCGTTTGCTTGGTTTTTGAGTCTATGAACATAGAGTTGATGTGCCTTGCCAAAAAGCTCCAGTTTGTTCTCATCTGTCCAAAGAACATTCTCCCAGAAGCTTTGTGGCTTGTCAGTCTTGCTTTTTTATGATTTCTTTTCAGAAGTGGTGTCCTCCTTGGTCGTCCCCCATTAAGTCCACTTTGGCTCAAACAACGACGAATGGTGCGTTCTGACACTGATGTACCTTGGCCTTGGAGGTTGTTCTGGGCTCTTTGGATACAATTCGAACGATCCGTCTCTTCAATTTGTCATCAATTTTCATCTTGCAGCCACGTCCAGGGAGGTTGGCTACTGTTCCGTGGTTCTTGAACTTCTGAATAATATGAGCCACTGTTGTCACAGGAACTTCAAGCTGTTTAGAGATGGTCTTATACCCTTTACCTTTAAGATGTTTGTCTATAATTTTTTTTTCGGGTGTCCTGGGACAATTCTCTCCTTCGCTTTCTGTTGTCCATGTTCAGTGTGGTACTCACCTTTTCACCAAACAGCAGAGTGACTACTTGTCTCCCTTTAAATAGGCAGACTGACTGATTATGAGTTTGGAAACACCTGTGATGTCAATTAAAGGACACACCTGAGTTAATCATGTCACTCTGGTCAAATAGCTTTCAATCTTTTATAGAGGGACCATCATTTTTGTCCAGGCCTGTATCATTAGTTTTTTTTCCCAACATCCAGGCAAAAGATTTTCTCTCTCATTTCTCAATAACCAGTATGTAGTATGGAACCTAGTTCTGGTACGTCTGAAGCTGTTCGGTCTACACGATGTCTAAGACACTGAAATTCTTACCCTCACCAGTGTACTGGTGGTAGTGTAAACATATAGGGTTGCAAACATATCCCCTTACCCAAACTTCCAACCATTCAATCCATTTTGTTTTGAGGTACTGTGTAATCTCTGAAAAAGCAGAGTCCTCGTTTGTCAAATTCCACTTAGGTATTGTACCGTTTTCCATTTTTCCCGCCTGAAAAGATTTTCTCTCCTCCCATAAAGCATACTGAAGTTGCTGTAAAGCCCTATCTGCCACCGTAGCTAGTGATTGATTCCACTCTCTACTCTGACAAGGAGATCTTAGACTTCTGCCGGTGTGGAAATGTCCTTGAGTACCTGGTAGGTTGGGAAGGGTACAGTCCCAAAGAACCTTCTTACAAAGAAATCCTTTGCTGCCGAATTCCACCAAATGTGTTCCACCAGGGCTTCTTGAGGTCTGATAATGTCCCTGGGAAGTGGAGTGTCAGGGATTCAGTGTCTAGCAGCCAAAAATCCATTCTAACCTCTATAAACTACCCTTTAGACAATCACTCCAAGGAGCTCATCAACCAATCAGAACTCCTCTACAACAGCTAAAAAACCCATCCATGCTCCACCTATGGTTCATGGGCCCTGGTTCTCCATGATAGGTTCCTGCGATCTCTGTTCCAATGTGTTCTCCTGCTGTGTCACTGCTGGGTTACTCAAACTCCACTCTTTTGCTAACCTCCTGCTGTCAACTCCCAGAACTCCTGACCTCTACTACAACTGACCTCTCCATATGCAAATACATTGTGGGTTTGCTGTTCTCTTGGGGGAGCACCTGGATGACTTCCTGGTTCTTCTATAGTCGGTGTTATCTTTTTTTGTTGAGTATCTTGTCCTGCACTATCTTGTCTGTTTTTTGCACTGTATTGTTCTGCACTGTTTGCACTAGGTTGCACACGATGCACTTATGTATATAAGTTAGTCCTTAGTTCTCTGTCGTGTTGTCTGTTGTTTTATGTAGCACCAGGGGTTTTGGAGAAACTTTGTTTCATTTCACTATGTACTGCATCAGCTTATATGGTTGAAATGACAATAAAAGCTTCTTGATTTGACTTGAATACAAAGCTGAGTGTTCCTTTAAAGGAACATCATTTGAAATTAAAGTACAAGTCAATCAAATTGTCCACACAATAAGCGGATTGGAAAATGAATCAATGAATGTTGTGTCTCTTTTCTAACCATTAGAGTTAGCAGTTAGCAAATTCATCTTCCTTCCTCTCATAGAAGTTAAGCTTTGGAGCTTCTGTCAATGTTTGTTAGCAGTTTGACTCTGTCGTGTTTGGTGTATTTAATGGATCTAGAGTCTAGATCCATTAGAGAAATGTCTAAAGCAAAGATGCTGTGACCTCATCTGGGAACTATGTATTCATGAACAACTCTTTAGATAACAGATTCTTCTGCATAGTCAATAGTTTCTATCAAACAATGCTTCACACATAGATTTGCAGCTTTTAAACAAGCCTAAATTATCTGCACCAGGTGTGTGTTGTTCAGGTTTGGACCTAAACTGTCATTTGCAGTGCTGCGTCCCTTCAGTTTGACAGCACTGCACTAGACATTCCTATAACTGGGCAGCTGATTAGCCATCCTTCCTCAGCTTCTGTCAGCCAATCGATTAGCCTCCTGAGAGCCATCATTTATATTCATGAGATCAAGGTTTGAAACAAACACAAAGTTTCTTCACTCAGAAGCAGGGAACTAATGAGAGCGGTGCAGACACTCATGGTTTGTCTTGTTATAGTTCTTGTTATATTGGAGAACATAAAAATAACCCATTTGTTAAATAAATTTCACCTTGTGCATGTAATTAAAGTAACATAATTTACACCCCTGCAAAACTCAATGTAACTAAAGCTATGTCCATTTCAGATTTAGCAGAACTACTTTTCAAATTTGTGAAAACTCAAAAAGGCATTGTAAAACCTGCAAGCAGCAATAAAGAGTCAAACCAGAAAAAAAGCCTTATATCTGACACCCACAAAATTCACACCAGTTTCATCAGTCAACAACAAAACTATGACGTGGTATTTGATCAAAAATGAGTGAAACTTTCTGTTTGTTGTTTCTTGTCATTCTGTTTTGCCTTGCCACAAGTAAACTGTTTGACATTATCATTCCTCTTGCAATTTAAGAATCGTATAGGTCTTGCAAGTATTATAGTGAAGTTGACATAAATACTGGTAATGCTGCATAATGTAATGTAATCTTTTCTGTGAAATAATGATTCTTCTATAGTAATCCATATTATACATTCCTCTTATACGAAATGTGATATGAACTGGTAAACCTAAAAACAAAGACATTACCAGTGGAGGTAGAATGCTTTATTCTGATTGGATCATTCTAGCCACCAGTTATTTTTAGGAACATGTAGTTTCACAGATATTTTGAGACGAGAGCGCTAGACTAGAGCCACTTTACTTTGAAAAATCAGAGGAAAGCAGCATTACTTCATGAATGCCTTTTATAAAGTCTCTAAATTCACAACCATCTGCACTTTTGAAGATTATTCTTTGACGAAAGATTAATGTTCTGGCCTGAATTTGTCCCATCTAGATTTGGATTATTGTGAGCTGAACATGCTGCAGATGACAGATGGAAAAGCATTATCTTCTGTCTGTGAAAATGCATTTAGCTGTTTTAGAAGATTTTGTTTGAAGACAGTATTGGACAGTAAAACTGAAACAATGTTCCGTATAACACTGAAAGCTTGAATAATGTAAATTGTATTTGGAAAGGGAAACTGAAACCCTATTCAGTATGGAATTCCCATCAGGATTTCCAAGAGAGTTCATAAGATGACTGAGATAATGGTCGGCTTTAATTTTTAATTTGCATGTTTTGTGTTAATATTGTTAATCATCACTGTGGTTTCTCTGTGTGTGTATATTTGTGTTTGTGTGCGGTGAAGATGTGTCTGAGGATGCAGGAAGGTCGTTGAGATGAAGAGCAGATGTGTTCAGATTATTAAACACAGACACTCTCACGTAAAGAGCATTCCCTCAGCGCAACCCATGCAATTGTGAAGGACATGCATATTAATCTGAAGTGAAGGAATCGCCATTATTCCAACACCAAAAAAAATGCTTAGAAAATGTTGGAAACTAGCTGTAGATAACTCTTATGGTAAGAAAAAAATCGTACTATTACCAGAAATAAACATCTGTGCAGGATCAACAAATTGTTATTGTTTCCCTGAATGATCCATTCCTAATTGCATTAAATAATTAATAAAGGTCTATTAGCAGACTGACACATAATGACCAAGCTGAAGGTGAACATTCTCTCTCTCTCTCTCTCTCTCTCTCTCTCTCTCTCTCTCTCACCCCTCAGCCTGTTTGCTGCAGCTGATTGTCTTCTGCAACAGGAAGCTGTTCCCTGCTCCGGCAGCTAATCATTGAAGGAGAATGGCACCCACAAGAACAATTACATCCTTCGCTCCTTCGCAAAGTTAGGTAAAAATATCTTGTAAAAGCATTCAATGTCTTTGTTTTCAGTTGTTTCATTAATTTTCTTGCAGCACATGGGTATTTTATCCACACACATCCATATGCAATTTTTTCTTTTTGATTTAATTGTGTTTTTGCTTTGCATGATATCTTTGCAGTTTATCCACCCCTGAAAAATGTTTTACACTGTATTTTTAATCATTAATTTTTTGCATTTCATTCTATAATTATTCTATCCACATTATGTCATTAAGAAATGCATTTTATCATTAATATTTCACTTACAATTCATCCATCCATTTTATTTCCCGCTTAGTCGCTTTTGGGGTTTGGGGGGGTCTGCTGGTGCCTATCTCCAGCACACATTGGGTAAGAGGCGGTAACACACACAATCACACACAAGGGGAATTTTAGATGATTCAATTAACCTAACCGCATGTTCTTGTGGAAGAACCCAGACTACCCAGGTAGGTCACCATCAAGCCTCGAAACGCCAGCCTTCTAACGGAAAGGCAAAAGTGGTCCACCGTGCCACCATTTTACTTACAAAACATGACATATTTAGAATATTTCATGTATAGGCTTTATGTGGCTTTTATATGTCACACTTGGGTTGTTTGTGTGTGCAGAACTGACACAAAATAATCTAAATGTAAATGTAATAATCTTGTGTTAAATTACAAACATTAGGATTCAATCCAAAACTCTTGACAGCCATTTTAGTTGTTATCTGGCTATTGTTTCTGTCTTGACAGTTAACAGCAGGCTCAGGAGTGGAGATAAACACTGTTTGAATGTAACAAAACGAAGGAAACAGAACATATGGATTGAGAAGAAATGGTCAATATATACAATAATCAAGAATGCTAACAGGTGGAGACTACACAGAACTTAGTAAGTGAGGAAACTGGGAGTACAGTACTCACTATACTGCACCTTTTTGCTCTAGACAACCAATGAAGCCTTTGGTTATTCACTGGTTCTTTGTTGTTTTTGAGGTACTGTTAAATCACTTTGTTAGCGTAAAGAAACTGTTATGGCCTTTTTGATACTTGTGGATCTAAAGTAGTTCTTTGTTGTTTTTAATATGCCATATACAGATACTGGCCATATATGTGGCCAAAGTTGATTTGTTTCATACATTTGATGCTTCTAAATGGCATTTTTGATGGTTGGATCTAAAAAGCAATTTTGAAAATACGTGTTTAATAATCTCAAAAAAGGTTCCTCTATGATTACGAATCAAGACTCAGATTTGGTTCTATATAGACAATTTGGAAAAGAAAACAAGTTTCTTTTGTATGTAGGATATAAACGTAAACCAGAAATTGTCTAATACTTAATTGTTAAACAGAAGGATTGTGTTCTTAATCTGAACACACTGCACTGCAAATTTTGGTGCGCTCTGGTGCGCATGTGTGCGCATTCATACGCACATAGAGAGAGAGAGAGAGAGAGAGAGAGAGAGAGAGAGAGAGAGAGAGAGCTGTGTTTTGTCTGTGGCTCTCCTCTCGACATGTTTCTTGACGCAGTGTGCGTGTGTCTCCCAGTGCAGATGGGTGTATCCGCGGGAGCGTCGTTCTGCCGATGAACGTCGCGCTGCGTCAGTTCTCTTGCTGGGAGCTGGCGCCGCTGGATGGACCCCTTGGCGGGACCGTGTGTGTGCCGCGTCACCGGCTCTGCGCGCGACACAACAGCAACAAGCTCGCCGTGCTGATGGTAAGCCAACTGTTGTGTTTAGCTCTTTCATTGGTGCTAACAGGTGTGTGGGGGGTATGGCACTGTGTGTGTGTGCGTGTGCGGGTGTGTGTGTGCGTGTGCGGGTGTGTGTGTGTGTGTGCGTGTGTGTGTGTGTGTGTGTGTGCGCGCGCGTGCTTGTGTATGTCTTTGGCTTCATATATAGGTAGATTCTCCTTCATAATTTCTCTCCCTGCGATTTTCGCTCTGTATGAACCCAAAGGTTAATATTTTGAATAATTTTGGAAAACAAAATGCAAAAATGGTTGAAATCGGCTTGCATGTAGTGTAGTTTAGGAAACCAGTGCACTGGTGTCTGCACACCCATAAATCTCTCATTCCAAAGGTGCTCTACTAGATTGAGATCTACTCATTGTTATGTTCAAGAAAGCAGTAAGTGATGATTCACACATGACATGATCTGTTATCCTGCTGGAAGTAGCCATCAGAAGAGGGGTACACTGTGGTCATAAGGGGATAAAGGGACTGGGTCAGCAACAACACACAGGGAGGTTGTGGCAATGACAAGGTTCTCAATTGGTACAAATGTGCCCACAGTGTGTCAAGAAAATACCTCCCACACCATTACGCCACCACCAGCAGCAGCCTGAACCATGGCTGGATGGATCCAGGCTTCCGTGTTGTTAACCCCTTTTTTCTGACCCTATACCATCCAAATGTCACAGCAGAAATCAGAGCTTATCAGACCAGGCAATGTTTTTCCAGTCTTTTGTGGTCGTCCAATTCTGTGAATTGTAGCCTCAGGTTACTCTTATTAGCTGAGTGGCCCCCACAGCCTGACATCTCATCATATACAATGAGATGCTAGGCTGAATTTGATATAAGCATGAAGTGCCCATGAGTGAGTTAGGAATCACCTGATCCTGTGACTTCCTTTGGGATTAAAAAAAGTGCAGAATGATTTTTACTATAAAATATGAAGAAAAGAAACTATTATGCTGATAATTTCTCATGCTCGTTGTCATTTTTTAACAGCCATGAAATCAACAGTGGTCATCACAAAAAAAAAATGTTTTTCGGAATCAAGTTACTCTTAAAACAAAACAGCATTTTGATTGGAATGTAAATATAAGCGTGGTGTCTTTGAGGTGGGGAAAGCAGCTAGGGGTTGATAGAAGCTACATTCATGTTCTTTTGGAAAGGAAGGGTATGCATGTTTATTTGGGGATTATTTTGAATATACAGAGTCCAGTTATATATATATATATATATATATATATATATATATATTAGTCTACATAAAAGCTCCTACTGTGTTGTAAATGTTCCTGATACTGTGCCAGACACCTTTTGCATCTACACTTCATTACTTCAAACAAAAATTGTTATTTTAAGGTTGCCACTATATGAGAAATAACTCTAAAATTATTAATAGTGAACAGAACATTCAGACAGGGTAGAAGATCATTGGACTATTTGGGAGAAACCAAGCAGGATATTGACATGAAAGACAGAAGAAGCCAATGTTGAATAAGAATCAGAATTGTTTATTGGCATTCTGGTTTCCACATTACGATATTTGCTTCTGTAAGTTGCATTCCACATTTGCTTCAGTGTGTTAGTGCACATATAGAGACCTAGTAAGTGTTGATAGAAACAGTTAAAGGTGTTTTGGATAATATACAAATAAAAAAACATTCTTTTCTTCCTTTCGTTTCAGCTGTTCTTAGTTTAGGGGTCGCCACAGCGAATCATCCTGATTTGATGACTTGCATATTTGGTTTTGGGCATGTTTTACGCCAGATGCCCTTCCTGACGCAACCCTCTGTATTTATTTATCCGACACAGAAGTCACTGGCTTGAAACCCTTGCGGCTAGATTTGAAACCCCTAATCAATGTTAAATGTTGTAATTCGGGTGGCCACCCTGGTGTGCTTTAATCAGAAGTTTACATTCTAAACGTGCTCAGACTTTGACTATTAACATAGTTGGTAAGTTATGGTAAGAGCAACTTCCTGTTCAAAGCGAAATGTCGATTTCCCTAGTCGCTGTGAGCACATAGTTTAACAAAATCAACAAAGTTTCTCAATTTAGCATCCCACATGCCCTAAGATAAGACTGATGGAGTTTGGAGATGAACAGATAAAACATGTCGGAAGGGTTCGTCAAAGTATTCCATTCGCCTATGAAAAATTGTTGCCGCACTATAAGCTGAAACGCATTAGGTGGCGCTATAGAGCCATTTTGCCACACCCTAAAAATAATATACAATGGCATCTGAAACTAAATAAAGCTATAACAATTAAGGAATAATTTGTAACAGATACAATAAGTAGAGCATAGTATGTGATTGAAAGTAGTTGAATAAAGGAGTAAACAAAACAAACAATGCAAATAATATATTGGATTTAACAAGCGACTTTAACAGAAAATATAACAAAATAACGTTTACTTGATAGGGGCTAAAACACACACTGTACATGTATATAATGGACTGTCTGGGTTTCTGTGCTCAAACGACTCTTGGTTTTCAGTCACAGCATGTTTACTAAGAGGATCAACAGATGCTCAGCCAGAGGATTTCATCTCTTCATCTCTCTCTCTCTGTCTATCTCTCTTTCAGGATCAGAAGAATGCACCCTCTCTCTTTCCATACCCGGGGGAGTTTCTGCACCCGGTGGTTTACGCCTGCACTGCTCTCATGCTGCTCTGCCTCATTGCCTCAATCATAACTTACATACTTCACCACAGGTGGGAACAAAAGGATTGAACGATTGATCCCTTTTATATCATTAACACTGTGTGAACATAGAGCTGGGTCAGCTTTGAAGGTATGTTTTATAATCAATCCAGAATGTGTTTTCAAATGCAGGGACTAGTTAAGAGGGTGCTTGTCATATTTGTTTCTGGTAAGAAATCTGTTTAATGGGCTTGCACTAATTTAAAGGGTTTTTATGGAAAATGACCTTGTGTGTGTGTGTAGCATCACAAGCACAATTTATAAGAAGGGACAGAGCCAACTCTTTCTACTCAGGAGACTGAGGTCGTTTGCAGTAGGAAGCTCTACTTAAGTACATTTTTTGACTTAGTGGTGACCTCCACCATATTTTATTGTGTGGTTTGCTGGAACCACAGTAGCTATGGCACGGACAGAAAGAGAATCTATTTAAACTGACCAGTGAGTCTATTTCCTTGGCCAGTGTAGAGGAGGGGGAGATAGAAGGAAGCTAAACTATTATCATTGTTGGAGAAAGAATCTCACCTCCTCTCCCCCATTACATCACTGAGCAGCTTCCTCAATGACACCTGACAGAGCGATACAGAAGGCTCTTTCTTCCTGCTACTATTAGCTGCTCCCAGTACATCACACATATATCATAACTGTCTTTTTTCCCTCAATTATGCAGTTAAAACATTTTTTTCCAGCGCAATAGTATTTTTCTTTTGGTTTTGAATGTGCAGCAATATTCATTCATTTTTTTCCCCAACCCGCTTATTCCCTTTCCAGGGTCACGGTGGTCTCCAGCGCACATTGGGCAAGAGCCAGGGGTACACCCTGGACAGGTCACCAATCCATCGCAGGGCAACATTCACTCACACATTCACACCTAAGGGGAATTTAAATTATTCAATTAACATAACAGCATGTTTTTGGGATTGTGGGGGAAACAGGAGAATGTGCAGGAATCCCACACAAGCACTGGGAGAACATGCAAACTCCTTCCAGGAAGGTCACCGGCAAATTGGCAACCTTCTAACTGGAAGGCCACAGTGCTACCCACTGAGCCACTGTGCTATGTGCAGCAATACCCCATACTAAATATCTTTCACACTTGAAACCCCAGATAAATGGAATCCTGGGTTATCTAAAATCATGTTTCAAACTGCTCATACCAAACCTGGGGTTATTCTCCAATGTTCAGTTGTAGAGAATCAAATTATGGGTCGCTCCCAGAGGTCATCACTGGTGGCGTTTCATTGTAAACGTCACATTCATTGACAGTTACTGGATTCTGCATATTTAAACTCAAACTACATTCATGTATTTAGTAAAAGCTTTGAAAGACTGCAGTACAAAAACAAACACTTCTCTAATGAGATGCCATTTCCTGTTTGTGACAGTAAGCCATGTGATAGAAAATGTGATCATTCCAATTAATCTTAATATCAACAATAATACTAAATAATGTTAGCCAGTTTTGCTAGTGCGTCACTGTGACTCATGGGGTGCTTCCTGTGTAAAGACTGCGTAAATAAGGGGTGTGTCCTTGATGTTCCGACTCTCTCTCGACTGATAGACCAGAACACAACAGAGCAGAGAGACGGAACCTTCCAGGCGCCCCTAGTGGGCATGAGGTGAATGCATGCTTTTCTGTACCATCCAATCTTTTTTTTCCCGTTCATTAAAATCCAGTTTCTTGATTCTTCAATATTAGAAGGATAATGTTTCATTCAATAACAGGCGGAAATGTCTCCAAGGCATATCTTTTCTTAAAATATCACTGAGTTTAATGTGAAAAAGAGTTGAATCTGAGTCAAATCACTGTTCCAATCATCTTTCAGGAGTTCAAATTTCTGGACCTGCCTTAAGTTTGTGAGCGTATGTAGCAGGTAAGAACGTGAAGTCTTGCTCGGACGCATCCGAGTACACCCCCCATGAGCGGTGAAAGGGAGGCGGGTGGGAGTGATGAAGCTGATTCAGACTGAGTCTGGGAAGAGGAGGAAAGACCAGCTTATATGGAAGAGGGTAGATGGAATAACTGGGTGTAGGCTCCAGATAGACTGTTAGAGCATGTATGAAATGTTTTTTGGTCTTTTTCCATCAGCCAAGAGGTGAGGCTGTCAGATATCAGGGGTTGATGTACCTCACCAGTATAACCTCAACCCAAACCCTGTAATGTGCTGTGTGTTCCGTTTCTGACATGCAATGCGAGCAGTAATTAGATCACAAATGGATCTAGCAACAAATCTCAGCTGTTTAGTCACCCAAAGGAGAGGTTTAGAAAAGCGAGTCTCTGGTGTGGTCATTGGATGAATGATTGCATATTAAATGACTTCCATCATAATTTCAGTGTTTGGAACGGTGCACTATAAAGAACAACCCCCAAAAAATAGACATCTTATAAAGTAAGATAATAACTAGGCATGTAACTAGGCATATATCGTGACAGTATGTCGTAATACAAAAGCTGAAGTGTATTTGCTTCTTGGTGTGATTTTAGTTACTTCTGAAACTTCTTTGTCTTGTCTTCTTGTATTATGTAATATTTACTAGGAGACACTCCTAATAAAATTAGCCCTCTTTGTCCCTTAGAGGAAAAAAGATTACTTGATGCAAACATTAACACTGCCACCTAGCCTTCTTAGCTTTGTGATCTCAAAACTTTTTCAATTCCATTTTGCCAATGATTGTTCGTTATTTAGTTTGTTTCAACAGTTGGTTAAAAATAGTGTTGTACAATATTGTGGTGCATATCGTATCATGAGTATCTTTACACCCCTACATTCTGGATGTCCTGAAGTCAAGGACACCTGCATGATGCTTCTGAGGTGAAAGAGAGCCGTTTTATTAACATATGCATTCTTAAAAGACAGTCTATTATTAATCCAATCTTGTTTACTTTACAGGATGATCTAACCCTATACAATATCCCTAATCCATGATTATGTTTGTTTATGTGCCTTCTTTTTCCAGCACGATCCGCATCAGCCGGACAGGTTGGCATATCTTACTAAACCTCTGCTTCCACATGGCTCTGACGTTTTCTGTGTTTGCTGGAGGAATCAACCGCATTACACACACTCTCATCTGCCAGAGCGTGAGTCTTCTGGATTGTGTGTTTCGACTCACCTCATCTCTGAATCATTCCATGAAATCTGAACATTCCGTCTCTACATCTCATCCCTACTACTCTGGTCAGTCCTTACAATACATTGCAATAATATTAAAGACAATCCATTACCCTAGATAATATAATTGTAATATATTGTTTGAATACATTTCAGCACTGGATAAACATCATGAAAACAGGATTAACAGCCGTTGCAGGGAAGGAAGAACACAAAACATGCAGATTTTGTAAACAGAACCCCCCAGATCCTCTGATCGTTACGGTTTATGTTTATGTACGGTTTAAAAAAAACATTTGATAAATTATTGTTAAAGGAGCCATTTCATATATATATATATTTTTTTTTCATCACTGGAGTTCACAAAACAAAGGCCACCGTTGTTGATTTTATTTAATTATAGACTGCAAGACAGAGGCATAACCTGCCAGAAGTGTTAAGTTATGCCTCAAACTTCAAGTCATGCCCATTCGATCTGCAGACCACCTGACAAAACCACGTATGATTTTGCAACAAGATGGTTTCTCATGTAGCCCTGACCTGATCCCAAACCCCAACCCTAAGACAGAACCAAGTTAGAAAACCATGCATGATTTTAAAAGGAATCTCTCAGAATTTGTGGATTTGACATCTTCCAGTTACGTCACTATTTGAGTCATGGTGTGTGTTTTAGTTACTGTAGACATATACATTATACTACTGTTATGCAAACTTCCAGGTGTACCCCTATCTTGCAGTCCACAGACAGATACTATTGATTTTTTCACGTCACTGTAGTTGGTAAATAAAGTATGTAGCCAAAGCGTTTACAAAACTAAAATGTTTATTTAACAGACTGCTCTTAAACGATCATTTTAAAATTGTATAGCTATTGTTTTTAAAATGCTTGTAAGAAAACAAGATCTTTTCACAAATGCTGATGAAAAAAGGCGGAAAGTTGCAAACTCTAAAATGTGTCCATGGACAACAAAAATAAAAAAAATAAAAAATAAAAAAAAATCACCAGTTCCACCTTCCTCCACATACTTAAACAAATTTCACGAGTGAACATTACCAAACAATGAGAGCCAATACGAGCTTTCAAAATTGCCTGAAAAGTGAAGAAAAATTTAGTTTGGACACAGAAACAGCAAACAGCACAAAGATTTTAAAAACAGGGCACATCTCTGTTTCATGAAAGAAATTCTTCTATATCTACATTAAAATTGACCCCAGTGAAAAGCCTTTACATTATTTATGCAATCGATCAAAAGCTTTAAGTTTCACCATATTGTGATTTTCTTCAAACTACCATTATTTATTTATTTATTTATTTATTTATTTATTTATTTATTTATTTATTTATTTGTCCACTATACTGGTGACTTCAAAGTCTGAATATGGGAAAATATATAGTTTTTTAAAGATTTATATATAACTATATATATATTTATATAGTCACTATGAACTATACTCACTATGACACATTGGTTCTTATGTGGATCAGCAGGGTTTAGGCTTTGGTGGGTTTGGTGCTCGTGCCCTAACAATAATTTTACAGCAGCACCCACCTGAGAGTATCATGACAGAAGTTGTTCTGCATCACAACGCACCACTTTTTTACATTTTCCTCTTACACTTTTCCTCAGGTAAATCCTGCGATTTTTAAGGTACAG
This sequence comes from Danionella cerebrum, assembly GCA_007224835.1. Lineage (NCBI taxonomy): Eukaryota > Metazoa > Chordata > Actinopteri > Cypriniformes > Danionidae > Danionella > Danionella cerebrum. Next base: position 98,447 of record SRMA01026008.1, on the reverse strand, counting down.
TTCCATGAGCCCACATCATGAGCACCCCCTGCTGGTTCTAATAGCAATCAATTTCTGTTTGTCATCTGTTTCTATTAACTTTACGTTTTGTATTCTTCTGTAACAAAAATATCTAAACATTTTCCTGGCACCATTCAGTAAAAACTGAGGCCTGAGGAGGAGTTATGATTGGCTGTTGTTGAAACAAAAATGTCCTTTATGGACCACAAGGATGCTTTCAAAGGTTTCAGGTGTTTTAGGGACATTATTTATTACCTGTATAAGTTTTAACCCAGTTACCCATGCTCACATTTGCACAAACATATTGTTGCCTAATTAATTTGTGTTTACACCGCTTCCTGTTTTATCTTCCATTCCGTTCTGAAAGTTGCCGGTATAATGTAATTTGCAGATACGTTTTTATATTTACCTTAATATAGCTGTAGAAAAGGCCAAACAAATATCAACCAAGATCAGATAAAGGATCTGCAAAGCTCAACTGATCATATCAATGTTATAACTTCAAAACTATGAGTTTTGAATATCTTTTGATGAATCTTTTCAGATCTTACTCTGGGGTGTGTTTCAGGTGGCAGTGGTGCTCCATTACTCTTCTCTCTCTGCAATGCTCTGGTTGGCAGCGACCTCACAGAACATTTACAAACAAGCAAGAAAAGATCCTGGACAAGCACCTAAGGGAGAGAATACTAACCCTGCTGCCAGATCCCCGGTGATCAGGTACACTCACTCTTCCACACCCATACACCAGCTGCCCATCTCTTCATTCAGCTGGAATTTGTACTTTTGCAGGTTTTATCTGGTCTGCGCTGGACTCCCTCTCATCATCTGTGGGATCACAGCCTCCATCAGCTTGGAGAACTATGGCAGCACAGAACAGATGCCACTGTGGGTTAACATTGGTTTAAGTGGTAGTATATTGGAATTTTGCAGTAACTGCTTTTTTGGTACTTTTTGATGCTTAACATGCAGAGCACCATTGGTTATTATTTAATGGTTTACATTGAAATTCATAGGTTTAAGTTGCTTTTTATTACTTTACATGTAGTTATATGATATTTCTCAAGTGGTTTATCTGTTACTTTGAGTTTAGATTGTTTTTCCTGTAACATTTCTATTCACATGAGTCTCCCAACCACATGACCCCAGATTAGAGTGCAACATGTTGTAATCTAGAAATATTATATTTTTTAAACATTTTATTTTTAAAAAGCATCCAAATGTGGCAAGATTCACATGATCTTGTACCTGGGATTAGGTATGCTGGTAGATTTCAATCATTGATTTGTTCAAAATGAAGTAAGTATAGGTTTTCGTTTGTTTAGTAAAGGTTCATTTCCGTGGCTTTACTGTTCATGGATTTCTTTTAACATATGAACTGTGAGAGAATATCTAGGGTTTTTTTTTTTTTTTTTCAAAATAAAATATTTTATTTGTTTAGTTTTATCTAGCTTTATGACTCAACACACCTCCAAAGAACTCGATCCAAGGCATGGGTGTTCTGACTGCAATATAGTGACCTGTGTCTTTGAGACCAGTAAGAATGACTTGAGTTTTGGTTGCAAAAAGTTCATGAAGCCAATCTATCTTTTGTGAGATAATCTTGGAATGTTAATTAACCATATTGAACACTAAAATACATTAATTCTGACACAAAAAGGTGCTTTGGAGTTGTAAATTTATTTATTTAAAATATAGTTTTTAAACAATATCCATGTTTAGAACTACCTTAAGAAAATTCAACATTTTATAGCAGCTGTACTACAGTCAGTTTTTCTGTTTGGAGGATTTCTGTGTGCTGAATGCCCAATGATTTTTTTTAGATAATTTGTTTTATACATATATTTATGGCATGTCATTGATTTTTGCCATTTGCCCTTTGAAACCACATTAAATTGAGCGCTTGCATGACACTGAGCAGGAGTCTGCACATGCTCAGAAGTGATTCTAGATCTGTATTAGATGTTACATTATTACAAGAGACATTAACGTTTTTACTACTCTGCTAACTACAAGAAACGGCATTATTCATCATTTTTTTGTTTGTTTCTTGGGTTAACATTTCTGGGTGTTTACTGCTGTTCATAACAGTCCATTAGCATTAGAAAGCATTAGCGATGAAAAGACTAATTTACTTGCACTATGTCATGTTTCTACTGTTTTTGATCTTTTTTTTTTTAATTTACAACAGTTGAGAACAGGCAATTGTGTGAATGTGTTGCACAGGTGCTGGATGGCCTGGGAGCCCAGTCTAGGGGCATTTTTCAGCCCCGTCTGTTTGGTCCTTTTGGGAGCCTGTATCTACCTGCTGATGAGCTTCTGGACTCTTAACAAGCACCCTGACAGGAAATATGAGCTCAAGAGTACTGCACAGGTAAGAGGAAAGAACACTTTCCCAGAGCTGAGGAGAACACTGACACCATGCTTTGGGAGGTTCCCCCTCGTTGACATGATTTGTATTGAAACACATTTCCTTAAGCGGATAGGAAAAGCTTATTTCAATTACTCATTTGAACAATAGATTGATTTAAAATGTGATTGATGCCAATTATTATTTTTATTGTAATATTGAATTCCTCTGTTATTTTTTTTAATGTCAGATTGAACCACCAACCAACAGTGGGCAGTGTCACAGTGGATGCTCAGGCCTCCTCCCACACCCATCATCATCATCCCTGGCAAACGAACATACCCTGAAAGCTCAGCTGTGCTCTACTTCCTTTACACTCCTCCTCTTCAGCCTCTCCTGGATTTTCGGTGTCCTCTCTGTCACTCTCTGGGATTTCCTGGGGATGATCTTTAGTTGTCTTTACGGGGCATCATCTGTCACCCTTGGACTATTCATTCTCATCCACCACTGCGCCAAACGAGACGATGTCTGGAGCTGCTGGACCTCTTGCTGCCTGGGGCATCAAAAAAACACATGTCATCACCCAACAACCAAACTCAATGGTGACACACACTGCCACCCAACCCCCATGTGCCAACCTAAATCCATTTTGAGACATTCACACTGTTCTTGTCAAAGCACAGAGCTAAGTCCGGTTTCCCAGTACTGTGCCAGGCTCCAGAATGACGCCACTTTAAATGCAATGCTTCAAACCACCCCAGAAATGCATCTTCATCCCTGTGTAATGCCCATCAGGACTAAAAACAGTATCCATGACCCTGAAGTCTGCTTCCATGGTCCCCAAAGTGGCCAAACCTCCCCCTCTGGCACCCATAATGCACATATTTGCCATATAGTGCATGAACAAGGGCATCCACTGTGCCATGCATTGTGCCATCATCACCATCATCACCATCATCATGTGTGTTGTGGGAAAGAAGATGAAGATGAAGGAGAAGATGTTCAACACTTACAAATTCACACATGCACGCACACCAGGGCAAACCAGAATGGCACTGTTAAAGTGCTGCCCCCTTCAGGTGGCACTGTGAACATCCGCACAGGGCCATGGAGGAATGAAACTACCGTCTAGGATTTAAGGAAACAGTTGTGGTGTTGAGTCCGGTTTCACTGTGGTTTCAGTTGTTCTGGATTCACTGTGATTTCAATCTAGATCAATTCAAGTTTTGTCGAGTTTTGTGACAGAGTCACTGTGCTTTCAGCCTGCCATGAACTTTATTTCTTTTAATCTGGATTCTCTGTTTTCTCTGGATTTGGAGGGAATTTGGATTTAATGTAGCTGCGGTTTAGTCACTTAGTGTTTAAACCTGGTTTCACCTAGACTTCAATTCAGATTCAATCTCCTGTCATCGCAACTTAAGCAACTAAACTTGTATATGGTTTATATATGGTCAAAATCAAGTTTGATTGTCTGTCCTTTTTAATTTGGTTTAAGTCATGGCTATGCTTTGGTTTCAGCGTGGTTTCAATCCAGTGAAAAAATGCTTTCGGTGCTGTTTCTGATTTTTTTCACTCCACTCTTTATTTGGTTTCAATGTCGTTTTACTGCGATTAAATCCAGGTCCAAGCTGCTGTCAGTGTTGCTGCAGTTTAACTCAAGTATAATTTATTTGTGTTTCAATCTGGATTAAATCAAATTTAATTTTAGTTTCAGTGTCCTTTCAATCAGGTTCAATTCCTGTTTTAGTCAAGCTACATTCAGCCTGGTTTTGCTCCATCATCTGTAAGTATTAAACAATATACTCTGAATATCAGTTAATGAAGTTTTAGTAATACCCAGAAAAGCGAATTTTTAAATGTTAGTTGTTTAATGTGAACAATTGAACACATGTAAGCTGCTAATTCAGATGAATCAATATTTATTTTCTGTTGGATCAGTTGCAGAAGAATGCTTAGTTGATTTTAAGGACAAAATATAAAATAAAGTTTATTTATTCACATAGTATTTTCTTCTTGTTTCCTCTGCACTTTAATCTAAATCAGTTAGTTTCTTTATTTGGTTTTAAACATCAATTTGAATCCTTATCATTCTGCATTAACCTTTTACCCATTCCATTGGGTTTGCATTGTGTCTATTTTCATACCAATTTAGGTTAAAATGGTATAAATAGAACCATTTCTGTTTTTGGTAGTCTAAGAGACCAAATGGAGCTTCTTCTCTTAATAACCACTTCATTTGCATAATAAAAAGTAAAATCCAACTCTTGGTAAAGTGATTGTAATGTGATCATCAGATTCTGGGTTAACAAAGATAAGAGTGTAACCTGTACAAGAGTGTACTTTTTTGTTTTTCTTGAAGTTCAATTTGTTGACAAGCAAATATGTCTTTTATATCGTGGTTCCTGTTTAGTGATTATAGATTTTTGTGACAGCAACTGAACACCAACCCTCAGAACAAAATTCATTTATTGGGTGTTAAATAAATATTTTAAAAGTAAAGGTGGTAATGTAATAAATAATTACAAACAGTGATCCGATCTGATAAAAAAACAAGAAAGAAACTGGAAATATCATTTTCACATCAGATATGATTCATATTGAGAGACGGGCTACTGAAAAAGTAGTGAAACAAGCTCTGCAGTTTATACTGAGTCGAGCGAGCAGGAGATCAAAGCGCCGCAGATAAGAGCGTGAATGGCGGCGCTTTGAGCTCCAGTCTCCCGATCTTAGATCAGTGATAAAGGAAACAGTCAACAATCGCTTATCAACATTGTTCTGCTAAACGATTCTTTGAACGAGACAGGAGGGAGGAGGAATGCTTGGTTTATCATCACACTCTTCTTCAATCACAGCTCTGTTCACGGTTTCTTCATCAGACTTCATATACACACAAAGGCTTCAGGGCTTCTCAGTCGTGACGTCACAAAACACCTTTTTACTGGAGGCTACGTATAACAACAGCATTTTATTTATTGCTTGATTTCGACGGAATGTTTGCTCTGTCGCTCTATTACGACATAAATTCGTCAAAAAAAATAGTTAAAGCACGCTACTCGTTTTGAAGTGAGACTCTCGGTCCACTTTATGAGTTTTTGACGGTGTCTGCCAACTTCACTTGAAGAAACGTTCTAAACACCTGTTATTTTCGTGTAAATGAGCAACATTTTAAAAAAGTGTATTTATCAATTCAACAATTATGCTTTTCACTATGCAATTAACACGCAAACAATATTTGTGTAAACAGCTGATCCCTCAAAATAGTTATAGCTTATTTGTTAACCGATTTTTTAACGTTACATTTTGAAATGCTGTAAATCTCATTTGAAATCCCATGTTGGAGAGCCCAAACAGCTGGGTCTGGATTTGCGCCTGAGCTCGGGCCTGGGCTCGTCCGGGGCAGTCTCGTCTGGGTGCGAATTAGCATGTGAACTGAAGGGCTGTTGAATCAGTGCTAATGTGTTGCTACTGTAATCCCTTTGATCCCGAGCAAACGCTGCGCTCAAGGGCGGCTATGGCGCCGTGGACTCCACAGGCATCCATCCCTCCGTCCCCGCGCGCTAATTCTGCGCCATTTGAACCTTTGTTTGCGCGGAGACGTCACAGCCTCTCAGACACTCATACATATCACAAACGAGGATGTACAGGCAAGGCTGCATAGTACAGTTGCCACCGGGCCGAGTTCATCCAAAGGAGCGTTTTTTTGGTACAAATTAAGATTGCACTGATGGAGTAAGGAGGTGCCATAGGAACAAAACGCGACCTATATGAGGGGTTATCACCCTTATAATATAAATTTACTAACCTCGTTATTGAATCAACGTGGAATTTGCATAAACGTGATAGTTGGAAAGGTCTTATATCCACATGAGTATTTCCATTCCAAAATAAACTAATTGGGATACTTGCAAATAATTAATTTCAGTATACAATACAGGTCTCAAGGGTGCACTATTGGCTAACCCTTTTTTGGGTTTGTATAAGTCTTTTAACGAAAATGGGTTTCGGGGACATTCTTAAAAAGAACGAATTTAAACAAGTTGAAGTAACAAATTACCAGATTGGTGGAATTGAAAGTAATTTCAATCTGCAGACATTCAGTTAAAAATTCTTTTGAAAACCAATTTCCTTGACGTTTAGGCTGTCAGATACACATTGCTTCACGGTTAAACGTTAACTTTCAAAAAGCTTTTTTAACTTTCAAAGTTAAACAAAAAAATTGTTTTTTTTTTTCTTCAATAGTTCAAAGTTATTCTTTTTAGAGGACAGTCGATGTAGAATAATGTGTGAAAGGTGTCATTTTGTTCATTTGGTGTGCGTTATTCTAAAAAAAAAACTTAAAATATACTTTATTTTAAATAATATACTTAAAATTAAATATACTTCAGTTGATGTTAAAACTATTAAACTTTGCTTAATGACTGGAGCCTTGTTTTAAAACAGTTTTAATCGTCGTTTTGAGAACACAGTAATTGACGTCGAAACTGGTTCTGAATAAATAGCCGTTTTTATTTATAGATCCAGTTTGGTTTGGGTGATATTTTACGCATCGACTTAGAAGTGTATATCTGTAACTCTTAACAGGTTCCGTAATTTTGGCCGATTAGTAGCTTTTCTGCCTTTCAATATTCAAGCGGTAACACGGGAGTTTTTGTCATAAATGCGCTATACTGGGATCCAGTTGTTCTGACACTGGTGTGTGTTAAGAGGATGCAGACAGCTGGAAGAGCCAGAGGTTTCTCACAGACGAGCTGGCGCCAGGCTTTCACACAATCACAGGATATGTAAAGACTTCAATAACGACCCATTAGGCCTAATGATTGAGAATCGATCAGGCGCTAACTCCTGCGTGCATATGTTAATGAGCCGCATGGGCCGCCTATATAAACCCCAGCCACTCCTGCTGCCTGACAGAAAGACTATTCTTTTGGATAGGAACAGCATCCTCTGCTAAGGGAGATATTTCGATTTCAATCATGGTCAAGAACTTTTCCGTGGACTGGCTCGCTCAGAGCTTTCATGAATCGCATGCAGGGAACGAAGTGGAACACCAGGAGAAACAGACGCAGAGGCCGCACGTGCCTTGTTTGGTTCAACCACGAGCACCAACTTCATACGACAAGGTCTACTTGCAACCAAAACCAAAGATCAGCAAAACCGAGCCGCGGCATGAAAGCGCAAAGGAAAACCAGACTGCGCTTGCACCGAGGAACTGCACATCTCCAAGCTGTAAGTATCATTCATTTTCAATGCTTTCCATGAATAAGACTAATCTACTCACAACCCCATAGACCTATGTGTGGAAACTGTTAGCTATTGACATCTCGAATTCACACAAATATTTTGGCATAATTCTAAAAATGTTTTGTGTGTTCAGTTTCAGAAAACAGCGGATATTCCTCCGGATACGAGAGTGAAGCGGCTGTCTCTGAATGCGCCTCGGTAGAAGACGGGAGTGAGATGGAAAAGGACGGAGCGACACGCAGGATTCGCACCAAATTCACTCCGGATCAGATCGAAAAACTGGAGAAAATATTCAATAAACATAAATACCTGGATGCGGGGGAGAGAGTGAAAACCGCCCTCAAACTCAGTCTCTCTGAAACACAGGTGAGATCTTAGAATTATGTATTTTGTTTTAAATTATTGGCATTTAATTTAAAAAGTTTGACCGCAAACACTGTTATTTATATTATTAGAATCGTGTCTGTTTTTTTTTTCGTAATTTTATTTTTTCGTACTGCATAAAACATATTTCGTGTAATTGTTGACATTTGCATTTATACTGAAACCATTTTGTTTCATTTTCCAGGTCAGAACTTGGTTTCAGAATCGCAGAATGAAACTGAAACGAGAAGTTCAAGAAATGCGCGCGGATTATCTTCTTCCTCAGATGGTAATTCCGGCAGTACATCCGGTTCAGTACCCCTACTACGACAGACAGCGACTTCCGTTTCCTGCTCACCTGCCAGTAATGCATCATGTCCCATCGCAGCAGATGATGATGATGATGCCAAACCAGCCGGTTCTTCATTCTCATCCCATAATGATCCCGAGGCAACATTTCTACTGAAGACTTGTTAAAGACATTAAAAGGAGAGTCAGGGAGGATCCATTTTTGTGTGAATTTGTCAGAGACCCATTCCTTTAAAACACTTATTACACGCTGGTTGTGCAATATTTGTACAGTTCTGCATTGTGAAAAGAATATTGAGGCAAATGTTATTCAAAAAAGAAAAGAGTTTATTTATGATGAAAAATAAAGTATCTTTTATGCCAAACGTTGTGTTTTTGTTTTTGGGTTCAGTTGAGAACATAAATAGTGCTTTTACATGCTAAATTTAATGTTTTTGTATGTTTTGAGAACAATATAAGTATAATTGAAAAGAAATATGCAAAGAAACGTATACGGAATTCAATCACTTTACAATAACCCCTCTATACACTGTTTTTAAGCAAAAAAAATCTGTGAAGTACAGGGGTACAGCTTCCAAACAGGAATAGGCAAAAAAGCCAAAGCAGACACCAAACACAAAGACTAAAGGTTTCACTACAAACAAATGCAATCGGACAAAATCCAAAATGACACAACGATTAAAAACAAACAAATGCAATATCAATTTCAGTGTCAAAGTAAATGCGCAGAGAAGATGTCTGCAGTTCAAAAGGTCATTGTACCAAAAAAATCACTTAAACTGTTCTAGATTGCTGTTTAAGTTTGATAAGCTGAATGGTCAGATTGATAAGAGGTCATCTGATCTGAACAGATTGCCTTCATCAGTTTTCTTTGAATTGAAACGATATGCGTTTTGAACTGAACAGTGAGATTCGATATAGATTTTTTTGGCCATTCACGTTTGAAATACTTTTCGTAATGAAAAAAAAAAAAGATTTTACCATGCATGCATGGGCAAATTCATAGAAGCAAACTCAACCCAATTATGTGTCAAGTTATTTATTTGCTATTATTAGTTCATTATTCTTTACAGTAATCAAGATGTTTAAAATGTTTCAATTCACATGTCACATGTTTCTAAAAAGACTAGTTAGAGACTAAAGTGTTCTAAACACAACCCTAGCCTAAAATAATTTGAACTTAAGATAAATCTTAAATCATTGAAATAGTCGTTTAGTTACGTTTATTTAATTTACCATTACAGTAAACGTCGGGTGTTCTTGTGTTTTGGGGTGGGGGCATCCTTTGGACATTATTTTTTTTAGATATATTGTTTCTTCTGTAACAACGTATATTAATGCAAATTTGAATTTGAAATCGTTTTGGGAGTAACACATTCTAATCAGTTGGGACAGAAGTGTACATTAAAATGAAAGAATTCGTTTCGCATTCCCCGCTTGTGTTCATGCAGCATGATTTTGAATTTAATAAACGTTAAAATAACACCAATATTATTTTGTCAAATGTTGAATATGTGGAATTGATAAACAATACAAATAGTAAGTTCAAGTGTGAATTTTCAAGTTAAATATTGTTCTGTAGTATGGGTCGAAACTTGATTAAATACTTTTGTTATTGCGGCTGTACATCGGTACAAAAGAGAGATCTCTTTTTTATCTTTTATCCGGTTTCGTTTGGTGCGGGTCAATTGTTTTTTTTTGTTTCCTAGTGACACATCAGCTCTCCGTCTCTGCAGGCCAGGACACAATATCCCGATAGAAAGGTTGCGGTTTCAATCTTCGCCGTGCAGGCAGCATTTGCTCCCCTGGACCTCCAGCAGGAGACAGAACTCATTGAAAGAGATCTGCGGCGGGCGCCGTTGATTCCCTGAATGAACGCGTGAAGCGACAAAACAAACCGGAGCCGCTGCCGCTCACTGATCCCCGGACCCCCGCGGCGCGGCTTTCATCTTCAGCCCACTTCAAAGGATTCGTAACGAGCAGATCATGGTCGACAATTAGTCCTAATTAAGTCGCGAATTGATGAGTTTACACTCTCATGAATGATCCCGACACTCTGCCAGGCTCCAGCCTGTCTGCATTCATCGAGAGAGACATGAGGGTCATTTGTAAATAGTTTATAGTGCCTTTAATATTTTCATCTTTTACGTTTTACTTGAGTTACGCGTCATTCTGCTCTCGTGTTGTTCACGAATGCTGAGAGAGTTGCTAAAAACATGCAAGAGTGAGACAATTTCTTAATTACAACCCCCCGCAAGCCTCACCGAGAGGGATCTGAGTGTTTCAATACCAAACTTTTGAGGGTGTAATCTAAAAAACTACACCGAACAATCAAATAAATGGTCGAATAAGATTTATTTAAATAAATCTAAAATGTTTCAACATTCCCCTGATTGTTCCGAGGATTAGGCAAACTATAATGTTTGAATCCTGACAGAGAGTTTATTAAATCTAACGCTGAATGAATCGAGTGCACGTCATAATTCTGAAAATAATTGATAATTTACTTGAAAGGAAAAGTGAGTAAAATTCACAATCTCGTGACCACTGTTTTCATCCAAAGTAATAAAGAATATTCAGTTTTAATATTATTTTTTACCGTTTTTTATTATTCGACAAATCTCTGCAGACATAATGTATTTTAATAATATAGTTTTAAAGTGCAAAAAACAATCAAATAATAATTGAAGTGTCTCAACAATTAATTGAAACGAATTACATGTTCTTAAATGTATTCTGAGATAAAACTGAAACAGATGTGTACAAATTCATTCTTTTAATAAATTTTATTTCATGTGTCAAACTCACAATGTGCCTATACGGCGTATTTTAATAATTTCACTGCTTTACAATATATATACGTTTTTATCCGAGAAGTTAAAGACTTTTGTTTTGTTTTTAACACTTTAAAAACTAAATTAGTGCTGTCTTCTCTGTTGTCTTCTAAATCCTACGCACCAATCACGTCTTTTTATTTCACATGTATTCATTTATTTGTTCGCTATGTATACATTAATGTGAATTTTAGAGATTGACTCGTTTAAAATGGAAAATGGTTGACATCAAATGATGGGAGCTATGGGAATTAAAGACTTGTCTTGAAGTCCTGATGTCACGTGATCATTCCGTTCAGTTTAATCCTAATGAGTGAAGTAAAGCAATAAACAGTCGCCGTTTCTCTCGCTGATGGCTCGATTGCATTAGAAAAGGGATCAGGACTAATCCCACTGTAGCTCAAGTCTGATCCTCCTCCTTCTCTTTCATCTGGCCATTATCAGATGATGGATTAGCGCCACTCTTGAGTGGATGATGCTCGGTGATTGTATCAATGGACGATTATTGATCTCCTCTGCTGCAGACTCACTGGCGCCGGGATATCACAGCTCCTCGACAAGAAAGACGTGTGAACAGCCCATAGCCATTCATTGAGCTCAATAATAACCACAGCAGCGAGCCATGTCTGATGGCCTTCTGACAGAGCGCAGAGCTACTGCGCATGCGTCCAGTACAGACTCAGACGTCTGGATTTTTAAACGTTTAGTCATTCAACTTATATTTAATAATATTCACATCTTTACAAGTGGAAACATTTGTAACCTTTTTAATTTGAGAAAACGGGCAAAAAAGTTAGATATTTCATATTTCACGTCACACGTTTCACAATTTAGTAAAATTGAAATGTCTAACTTCAGCAATTTATTACAATGACTAAAGTGACAAGAAGAGAACCAGACAGTCCAAAACAATACAAATACAAAACAAAACAAAACAAAACAAAACAAAACAAAAACGAAAAACTGAATGTATTCCTTGTAAAGCTTCAACGACATTAGCATATGTGGAAATATAAAAGATATCGTAATAAAGCATTTGAATTCGCTTATAATTTTACTACATTCTACAAATTTGACAATGCTGTAAAAAAGATAAAACGAAAGAAGTTACTCCTGTGCATTTTGAAGAATATTTGCATTGTAATTGTCTGCCAAGTTAATGTATTATAATTTATTGTGTCTAATCATTTGGATATAACTCTCATTATCTTTGTGAACTTGCTCTCAGATATATTAAAAAAGTGAAACATGATTTAAATTTTTTAAACATATTTTAAATTTATGAAATTTATTTTGTAACCCATCAAATAATAAAAATAATGTTGTAAAGAATTAAAAATCAGTGTGGGTTTTGGAGAGTAGATGTGAAACTATGGACCCTGTTCGGTTTTATGAGAGTAAACAATTAAAGTACCAGACAGAAACCTTTTAAAAGTTTCAGCTGATATCTGAGGAAATCCTGACAAAAAGATTTACATGAGTTACAGATGCTGCTGGAGAAAAGATTTTGTTGAGTACAAGATCTGAGTTCAAATGAAAGCTCCTGGTGGTTTCAGGGTGGGCTGACAATGATGTAAATGCTCTGATCTGGTTTCTGTCGAGAAACAAGTCTGTTTGGTGACATCCACCCTTTTATTCAACATTATCAGGTTTGTTAATCACATGTGGAAATAACTGTTTCTGTGTTGGTGAATACTACAAAGTAATTTGATTTCCTTGTGTTTAGAATGTACATTAAACAGTTAATCTTACACATTCTGGTCATCTTGAACTGATGTACACATCAGCTGGAGCAAGTATCAAGAACATTATTAATCAGTGTATCAAGCTCTCGTTTCCTTCAGGTTAAACGGCAAGTGAATTACAGACTTTGTATTTCTGTACAGTATATAATTTTGAGTGTTGTGTGCTGTTTCTCACCATTCATAAGTAATTTGAAGTAACTGTTCTGTTTTGTTGAATTATATAATAACGCAAAAACCTTTTAAACGTTTTTAAAATTCACAGCAATGCAAACATGTGTGTCTAACATTACAAAGCATATATAATCCAGATTTTGTGCTAAGATACTTAAACTTTACTTAAGCATTGGCCCATTTATGTCTGATTATCGATCACTTTTGATCAGAATCATTGTCTGAATCAAACTTTTGATCAGAATCATCTGTTACTCTATTCCCTAGGTGTCCACTGGAGGACAGTGCAGTCCAGCTGTTCGGTCTTCCAGATGCCAAGCAGACAGCAGAAAGTTGTGGCTGTAATATAATTTGATTTCGTAAAATGAGAAACAGTGATCGGAAACTGATACTCCCTCAATTAAATGGTATTCCAATGGTATTGCATAATCATACAAAACATATTTTTTATTTGTTTTTGTCTTTTTTTGATAACTTGATGTATTAATATATCTTTACAAAATATCTTTATTAGATGAATAGCTGATTCTTATGTATGTTTAGTATCAAATTTTTTTTGTTGTTTAATGTGGGCATGTTAGTAATATTATTTTGTGTTCAGTATTGAATAACGTGAAGAAAAAACATGCAAAAAATAAACAGAAGCTTGAATATTCTTCAACTGAGCTTTAATTAAGTGAAACAAGTCTTTTATTTAGCATGAAGCACCAAGATTAAACCCATTTGAAAGGTAAGTCAATAATTCATCGATGAATGCGGTTCCCAAAAAGAAGGAAACCTCGGCCGCCCCATTTTCCCATGCTCTATGCCTCTTTAACTGAACATTTCAAAGAGATATATGCATAGGAAAGAGGAACAGCGAGTGTAGTTCAGCAGTAGACCATCCGATGTGGTAATGATAAAGTCATCTTAACCTGAAATATCACAATTCAGAATAAAAATGTTTCAGAATCACATGCAAACGACAGTGCTACAATAATATAACAATTATTTAGATGAGCAGATCTAATCTTCTCCAGGTACAAAGTGAAAATTGCTCCTAAAACACTAACGCGTTGATATAAACGTGATAAAACAATTCAAGTTTGAACCTGAATGTTTACTTTCAGGTAAGATCAGAAAAGCCAATGCCTTATAATAACAAAAAACCCAAGAGCCAAAGGGACTTGCTCAATTCTGGCACAAGCCTCAAGAGGTCAGTAGATGAATTGCAGCTCCAGTCACTTCTGTATTATTGTCCTGAGGGAAACTAGAAGGGCAGAAGAGGGGCTACACATCTGGTGAGAGTAGCAGGGTGTGTCCACTTCTGTTGTTTTAGGGAACTAAACTGAAGCTGGTTCCTTTAGGAGTAGACTGTACGAAGATTCTGTTAGAGAGCAATTTAGCACTTTTAAAGAGATATAAAGTTCATTAAAACCTTTAAAATCCTCAAAGTACAGCAACGTTGTAGAAAACCTTTAGTTTAGCAGTTGATCCACTCATTGACTCACAGAAAGGTTGAGACACAAACGTGAGAGCTGACTTAACACTTAACACAGGCTTAAAAGACAGTGTACAATGCTGTTTTTCAATTAAAAACGATTATAGAAAACAATATTTGTGTATTTATTGTGTTTGGTATCAGAGGTTGTTTTAAAGTATCAAAGGCATGAGTTAGAATTGAAGACAACTATATCTATAAATATGAAACTTTAACAGATAAAAGCCTTTTTTCACTGTGCTAGAGGAACTAAAATATGTACCTGGCTTAACTGACTTAATTGTCAGATAATCTAGGGCCTCCGTCCATCTGCTCCTCGCATTCTCTCTGCACAGGATGTGTTCCTCCTCCAGAAAGATCCAGCTTTGAACGAAAAAAAAAGAATCAAGAGAGAGATAAACCAGTGAGTAGCTTCAGTTTAGTTACTCTAAACAACCTAAAATGTTTTTTTTTAGAACAAATAAAAACAGAAAATTCACAATATTCTAAAATCAGAAGCCGTACACATGGGAACTTCAAAAGCCTGCACACAATTCAAGAGAACTCTTTGGCAAACATTTGTGCACCAATACTAAAATTCACATGAATATTTTTATTCTAAATCAGATCCAAGTTAGTAAAAGTAATCCTATGCATCAACTGTACGAGAAGTAACAAAATTTGACAGAACGATCGTCTTCTTAAACTTCCCCCGAGAAATTCACTTTTTATTTTGATATGTTTGAAAAGAGTTATAGAACATAAGCAAAGTTCTGATCTCACCAGTCGAACCCGAGCATTCCTCATCTGGCTCTCTCTCTCTCCTTCGGGTGGAAGGTGTATTTATGGCCATGGGAGACCTTGAGGAGACTCAGGAGAAACAGTAACACTTCCACTCTCTCACTGTTCTCCTCCTCCTCCGGGGGATGAATATGGGAACTGTCCGGTCTGCCATACACAAAGAAAAAAAATAAAAATAAAGCGGAAAGAAAGATAAGACACAAAACCACACAGACAAAAACACAGAAATATAAGAGAGAGAGAGAGAGAGAGAGAGACAGAGTCACCTGAATGAAATCAGATTTTCTTTATTTTTTTCTTTTCTAATGTTTGTTAAAGCTTTATTTTTTTTTTTATCTTTTTTGTTGTTTTGCATTGATTCTGATCCGTCGGTTACATTAATACGGCTTACTTTTGTTTGGAAATACACCAAAACTAAACCCATAAAGGCAAAGAAGTGTAAGTGAAGTAGAGAGAAAAAATCTGATAGATGTTTGCAAACAAAAAGAAAACTGGACACCAACATGCAGTAAAACAAAGAAACCATCATCTCATACGAAATATTTATTGGGCCCTTAAACCTAAGTTAAATATAGAGAAAATAAACATCACTTGTGATTTTGACTTTGGATGGATGCATTTAGTTTTTATTGTGTAAAATAATGAATTTTAATTTCATTCATTGTCCAAACAGCTTATTGCCTTTTTGGGGTCACCGGGGTCTCTCCTGCGCACATTGGGCAAGAGGCAGGGGTACAGCCTGGACAGGTCACCCGTCCATGGCAGAATAATTTTAATCTTAAATCTTAAAATATAAGAATACTTTGTATTCATTTTAACAGTAAGTAATTTCTTTAATCTGTTTGACATTGGAATTCTATCTACATTTTTCACTTATTAGCTTACTTTTGTCTTTTTCACTAGTTTCCTTGACAAAATGTTGACATTTTCAGCTCAAAGTGAACTTACCTTTAACTTTGATTTTTAACAAACACTTGCAATATACACATTTTGATTTGAAAACGTTAAACTATATTAGGAACTGGCCGATAATGAGGCCAGTGACTGTACAACATAGAGCTATACTTAAAAATGTATAGACAGCAATCTGTTTGGGAATTTCTTTAACATAGATTAAAAAATTTTTAGATCCCTGTGCTTGAGGATCTCATCTGGTAAAGGGTTTCAAAGTGATGGAGCTGCACAACTGAAGGCATGATCTCCATATGAACATTTCACTCGACAGGCAAGAGAGAGATGGAGATACAATGTTTTAAAAGGAAAAGTTCTGAGAAGTCATTTGAATTGGGACTGATATCTGCAGCTGTGGCAGAGATAAGTGCATTGAGATAGTGGATTTTTCTTTCATGGAATTCCATGGAGCAGGCCACAGAATTTAAGTGAGGCTCAAACGAGAGTACGACTCATAATGACACCAAGACTTTTTTTGCTTGTGTGGAGTATGTTCATGGAAACCTCTCATGGTCTTTCACCAGCAGAACCCATACCATCTAAAAACAGCATGTGATGAAATGTGTTTCTGTTCGTTGTGTTTCATGCATTCCCAGAAGCTTGTTCTGCTGAGCCAAACTCTGAAGTATCCATAAGAGAGCTCCTTGTGGATATTTATTCTAGTATTGTGCCCAATTGTTAAAACAACTCTGGTCTGAAACTGTTCTTGGCATCTCTGTGCCTGTTCTTCTAAAATATGACCAGTTTAACACAACCCAATGGCAAATAATCCATAATGAGATTAATTGGCAACAATAGATGTTGTTTATTATCAATATATAGATTAGTTTCAGGTCTTATACCGTTTAATAGTGTGGACTCACACAACCCACACACTCAGAAGCTCCCCGAGAGAGAAAGAGAGAGAAGGGAGGGGGGGGGGGGTTCTTTCACAGAGGCTCAAACACATAAACAGACATCTGTAGCTGGCACCATTGGCATTGGTTGGCACAGGAGGAGTGTGTGTTTGGGAGTGCTGAGGACGGATCGTTCTCTGATCACTGTAACCATTCCTATCGCTCAGGGTCTCACACATGGCTGGACACACTCAAGGACGAGGAGCAAGCACAAGGCCTGTGGTGGAGACGAGGACACACACAGACAAATGTATAAAAACGAGAGATACGAACAAATTCAGTTACTTGTGCGGCTTTCTAAAATCATGCTATGGCTTTGACTCGTGAATGTGTGAATGATGCGTTCGGAGACACACTAACAAGCCCAATGGACTGAAAATCTCCATCATTTATTCAGGCACGTTATTTTGATAACACTTTTTAACACAGCGTACAGGTTTAATCTTTTATCCATTTTTATAATTAAATACTCCTTTCTCCACCATATATCACCAGCAGCAAACAGAAACCACTGCAATGTAAAAGCTGATGCTATAGTTGGTCGGAGGAGGATTATGTTTGATTTACATTTAGTCTTTGACCTTCAGATGGTCTCTCTCCTCCACTCAGGGAGCTCTCCTACACCTACTGTATCAGGCTATCGGGAAAGGCTGTGTGTGTTTGGGGCATCTCTGACCCTGAGCCATGTTCACCTGCAGTGTGACGTCTGACAGAGGCTTATCACTGGGCCTCTTCTCTCTCTCCCTCCTGCTTCTGTTCCTCTGCTGTTTAATCGGCAAGGTTCAGGGGGTGAACGAAGAAGAAGACACCGTTATCTTGTACACTCTCAGACTCAAAGAAGAGAAAAACAAGAATATTCATGTGAAAACAGGTTTTTAAAAGAGAGAAGATGACAAATTAAAGATAAGTCAAAAGAAACACAGTTGTTGATTTTGAATTTATCTGATTTGACCCCTTCATAATCACCATTTCATTTAATGCATGCCTCGCATTTTAAAAAGCCACATGGTAAAAGATGCACTTTGTTCAGAAAATGAAAATCTGCATGTTTTTAGAAACTCAAAAGACTTAGGAAAATTAATTGAGAGAATCATTTCAAAATAATGAAATAAATTACTAAATAATGAAGTCATTACAGCAATAAGTATGAGGAAGTAAAAGAATGAGGAAGACATCTTTTCACAAAAGAGACTACTAGCTTGTCGTCTATGTAACACAGATTAAACAGAGATGTCATTTGTTTATTAAAAGCATTTGGGTCTCATGATATTGTGCAGAGAAACCTGAATCTTCAGCAATTTACTGAACTCGGATGTTAATCTGCCAAAACTACAATCTACAACTTTGCCTGTTTGGGGTTTGGTAAAAACACAGTTTTGACCATCACATTTTATCAGCTTGCCTTTTTTGTTTATTCAGTCATTCATTTTCCAACCCGTTTATTCCCGGTCATAGGGGTCTGTTGGACCCATGTCCCCAGCCCACGGCAAAGCAACATTCACTCAGACATTTACACCTAAGGGGAATTTAGATTATTCAATTAACCTAACCGCTTGTTTTTGGGATTACCCAACCGGAGTACCAGGAGGAAACCCACGCAAACACGGGGAGAACATGCAAACTCCTTCCAGGAAGGTCACCAGCGAGCCTCGAACCATAAGCCTTCTAACTGGAATGCCAAAGTGCTTCCCACTGCACCACTGTGTCGCCTAATTTTTTTATTATTTCATTTACTTATTTTTTCTTTTCGTTTACAAAATATAAAACTATGATAAAACTAGAGATTACACACTAAATATTCTTTACAAATTTTGACTGGAAGGTCCCAGAGCCAATCAAACAAGTCCCGGTACAGCACGCTACGGCACAAATTAAGCACCGCACGTATGGTCATAGAGGAGGCGCGGGGCGCACGCACACAGATTGTTCTCGCACAACTCGCAGAACAAGAGGGGCTCGCATTTTGTGAGCAAGGTAGATTCTCCGTGGAGCAGACCAGATTTTTACTTGACTTTTAATCGCCGTCTGTAAACATAATATGCCGTCCACAGTACCAAGCTGCCAGTCAGATCCCCTCGGAGGGCCAGATCTGGTCCGCACGCCGCCATTTGGTGATCGGTCATAAACTCAGTCTTGGTTGATCAGACCAAGTGTATATTTTGGTATCATTGGCTTGGCCCCATGGACCTTCTTTCCATATCCATGGTCATCTCCATGGTTTTTCTGCTGCCACTTTTCCAAGGATCTGCTCTGTTCTCCTCCGGTCATGCCCAGTGCACTCGGGATTTAAGGGTCTAAGGAACTACTTGGAACAGTATTCTAAAGTGACAACCCAGAATTTTAGAGACAATAGTTGTTACTGACTTATTAATGGTAGTTACTCAGGAGTGAAGTATATGTTCAGTTACTACTTTAGTTACTGTGATATTAGTTTTTTGAATGATTAACTGTAACTTCCTAGTAGGTCACAATAGTTACTGCAGATTTAGTTAGTTACATGTTAGTTCTGAAGAAACTACCTCTTAGTAATGTGTTAACTATGGAAGAGTATTCTAAAGTATTACCCCTCCACCTATCTGTGATCTTGCTCTTCACCACCAGTGCTTTAGACTTGGCAGGGTGGAAGCTCATCCTTTCCCATTCAATTAACTTAAATCTTAAACATCAAAAACAAGCATAACTCCTGCGTTGGTCATTGAATCAGAATTAAGGGATTACAACCTGCATCTTGTTTGTATGACAGGCTCACAACTGGGCAGATTGTGTTTATCAAGTACTGAAAATTACAAGGCATTCACTGAATCACTGAACTGCACAAAACTTGCTGGCACATTTCTTATCAAGAAATGTGGATTTGTTTGAGCAATGTTCGCATGAATGAGATTTACTCAAAGTAGGACTTTAACAGAGCAATTTTCATCTTCATTTATAAGCACAACTGAAAAAAATATATACATGAAGCATGTTCATTTTTAGAACTTCTATATTTTTGACAAGATTTATTTTATAGAGAGAAACAGTTTTTACTTTTTTAAGTTTATGTTTTCTGGAATAAGTATTAAATATTTTAAGTTTACCAAATCTGTTCATCTCAGGACCTAAAACATGCTGCAGGTGAATGAAACTCAGGGTCAAAGAGAGACTCTAAAACACACAACCCTTACAGAGGAAGTGGAAGACATGCCCTGAACTCTCTTTGTGGAGGAGAGAGGTCTATCTCTGGGTCAAGGGTTAGCACGGCTTGTATTTAAATCATGTCTCATCCACCCTTATCTTTAGACCAGAAGTTTTTCTCTCCAAATACTTCAGTGTTTCAATTTCACTGTCCAAATAAGACCCAATAATTCTATAGTGCTACTGAACTGCAAAAAAACCCCAAGAGGAAGTACTTACGAAAGAAAAAAAAAACACACGCACACACACAAAACAAATAAAAAATACAAATGCATACTGGCATAAAATTATAACACAGTGTTTTTGTGTCTATCTTCAATTTCCTTTGTTTCTGGGTAACAGTACTGCTAAATAACTTTACACACTGGTTTAAAAGCAATTACTGAGCCAGGTGTTTTTCCTGTTTGTGCAAACACTTTCTATTAAAAGGATAAAGTTCAGTTCACATTAGAATGATTAATGTTTATTAGTTAGCTACCTAGAGGTATAGAATGACCATTTATTTATTATTTTTAAAATATATGTAGGAAAATTGTATATGGAGAGCAACAATATTTTTTTTTTGTTCAGACACACTATCCATTTTTGATTAGACTATCTTAAGAAGACTTGCTGGAATGATTTTCTCATCAAGATCAGGTTCTGAATGAGTCCTCCACATTTTTCTCTAATAAACATGTTTGTGAGCTCATCTCTGATGTGAACTCGGCCTTGAGCAGCTCAGATAACGCCAAGACTAAACACATTTCTCTTTCTGTGAGCACAGAAATAATACTCAATCGTTGTCTTCACTGAAAACCATGGTCAAATGGTATGGATGAATGGGGATCAGTTTTCAATTACAAGTATCATTTAAAAAACATTTAACATTCAAATATCATGCTTGAAATTATTTTTTTTGTGCAGTTCAGACTCTTAAATTTCCAAATATATACATGTTCTATTAGATGTTGTGTTTTGAAAAATATGCATTTTTCTGTCAATTTGCTGCGTCACTTCATATTTTCCTAGAGTGAAAATGAAGTACATATTTTCCTTAACTCACTTCCTAAAACATTTTGTTCAATAAAATGATTACATTTCATTTTTTATATTTAACATTTCCTTGCCAAAATTTGGTTTATTTTTCAAAATCATCCTGGAAAAGGAGGGCATCACTCCTCAAATGTTTCAAAATATTTTTAACAAATTCTCTTAAACCTTACGACAGCTGTGAAAAAAATGACTTGAGAACCTGGTCGGACATGAGTGTCACACCATGTGACACTTTTTATGTTTCGATCAAAGATCTAAGTAGGAACAACATTTAAATAAATTTAGTCAAAAATCCAACCTCTTACTTTTATGTGCCACATAGACAATCAGATTTGTGTTATTTGACTGTGGAGATAAAGAATGGGCTTCACTGAAAATCTGATTTGTGAAAATTTGAGGGTATCAAGGTGTGTGTGTGGGGGGGGGGGCAAATTGCATTTACGATTGTTCACTAAAATTCAAATAAAATAAGTTTCGGTTTGTGTCGCATAAAACCAACCATGACAAAAAGAACACAAGGATTCATGGATTTTGGCACAGACAGAAAAAAAATCTGAGTTGGGGCCTCTGTGGTCAATTCTGTCTGAGTAAAAATATAATTTTTGTTATTTAAGAGTTTGTTTTGCTAGCACTTTGAAGCCCGTCATAATTTGCACCTGGTTACATCTAAATCATGTCTCACTCGCCTTTATCTTTAGACCAGCAATTTGTCTGTCGAACTACCTAGTGTACAAACTAACTAGTGTTTCAGATTCATTGTCCAAATTAGACCATAAATTCACCAGAGCTGTACTAAGCAGTTTCGTTTCATAGATTAAAAAAAATACATAATAGAGGAATTAATTTTAAAAACACAAGTAAACATGAAACGGATCATTCATAAATTATTAAAATAATTATTTGTTAATTATTTAAAAATTAAGTTTTGGGGCCGCACTGTCAAAGTTAAAGTAAGAAATGGCCACCATTTGACTATTTAGCATTTGTCGGATTAGTGTTGAGCAGGTCACTTAAGCAAACATTCTCCAATGTTTGAATTCCAATAAAACAACATTTTGAAGACATTGGTTTTCATAAGACGGAAAGGAAGAGATGACATCAGCTTTCCAACAATCTTCAAAATATATAAGATATAAATATACAAATACACAATTGTAGGGAGAAAAATAATTGCTGCTTGTCGAGAGAACAATTGTTTAAGTTCAGAACTCTGTTTCATGGAGCTCTGGATCAGAACCACAGGAAGAGGCGTACAGGTCAGAACGACCTGCAGAACACAAACTCCTTCACGCACACTCCTCTGAGAGTGTGCAGCGGAGGAGAACTATGTGGGGGTTAATAAAACACACACACACACACACACACACGCACACACACACGCACACGCACACACACGCACACACACACACACGCACACACACACGCACACACACACACACACACGCACGCACACACACGCACACACACACACACACACACACACACACAAGGGTTCGCTGCTGAAAAACTCAAAAATCTAAATATGAATCAAATCATATTTTAAGAGAAAAACACAGGATTCATATTATAATCTGATTTATTTTCCCGTTTGTCTTAAACAAAATTTTGTAAATAACAAAGTCACTGACTGTAGAGCTGGAGTTAAAAGGAAAGTTAACTCTAATAAAGAAAAATTTCCATAAATGTGACACAACTGATCAATATTAATAAAGTTTCCTTTTTTTGTTTATATGCTCTAAATCAAGTCTCTTCAAATAGTAGACAGTTCTCAAACTGTTGATGTGACAAATCTGTGACTCTTGACATACTTTGAATAGCACCACTACATAAGCATCATCTGCAGCGGTCAATTTGGCTATTATTGCAGGATCAACGTGGAGCGCAGGATCATTGAAAAAAGACCTGACTGCAAAATTTATAAAGTTTTTTACAGTTTTATTTAGGTATAATGGCAGTTTTTTAAATACCACTGTATAACTTAATTTAAATAGGTTTTAAGACATAAAGCACTTGTGTCTGGTGTCGCAGCTATAGACCGGAATGAAACGGAAACATTCCAAATGACCAGGATCAAAAGTTTGCGCACCCTGGTGGTTTTGGCCTGTTAAAAACTGCTGGTTTTGGCTCTCTGAGTTGACAAAAATGCTCTGAAAATGCCTAATTTATGGTTTTCAGATATGCAATAAAAAAGGTAGATTTTTCCAGGTCTGCGACGGACTGGCGACCTGCCCAGGGTGTACCCCCCTGCCTCTCGCCCAATGTGTGCCGGAGATAGGAACCAGCAGACCCCTGTGACCCCAAAAGGAAATAAGTGGGTAGGAAAATTAATGAATGAATTAAATTTTTCCAGGTCGATTATTTGGAGTGTTTGGAGTCATGTGACCCCAATCCGTGAATGTTTTTTTTAGGCAATGTGTGCTTTAATTTCAGTTGTTCATTTATCGATGTTCAATAATCAGTCATAGATAGTAGATAGTGTGGGTTTCCTTAAATTAATTTAATAATTAAGTAATCTACCCTTCATTCTAAAATCTCTCACTTTTAATATGTGACCATTTTTACTGCACAAAACTTCTAAGTGAACTATGACAGCAAAAATAATAATTATTAAGAAATGAATCGCTCAATAATTGCTAAATCAAGATTTTGATTTTAGTTCAAATCGTCCAGGCCTTATATAATGTTTTTGTGCTCCACATTTTCCTGTATGTATATATATTTCACAGCCTGTGAGCTAAAATGATGTGAAAGTGTCCCTAGTTTGTAAATAATAATGGGCTACTCATTGAGCGCAACATCTGAATCAAGACAAATAATTTAGCAAAGAAATTGAAAAACTGGAGCAAAAAGAATTAATAATCAGAGAGTAAGTGATGTTTTGTTAATAATTCTCCAAGTCCTTTGATGAAGGAGAGGCCCTTCAATAACTTAGAAGTGAAAAAATATTTTTTGTACAATTGAAAAGACTTTATTTTAGAATGCATTTGTTCAACTGTTACTACACAGCAATGCATGTTTTTGTTCATACCGAGGCAAGAGTAGAGTAGTAGTAAGTGGCAAGTGGGTGAAAAACTCCAGGAGCCAAGTGCCTTTGTTTGCTTTGTTCAAATTTAAATGATTTCTGTCTCAGTTAAGGTTGAACCATAAGGTCAAACTATCACTGGATTCAGAGCACCACCTGGTGGACACTTGGATACACACAGTTTTCTTGCCTGTATTTCCACTGATGTACTTGTCCAAGCTCGAGATATTATCTGTTACTGCTTTTCAGCTCGCGTACAGGATAATAGTAGAGAACCAAGATTAGTCACAAAAGCTCCACATTCACTAACTATTCACAGTCAATGTGTTTAGCAAACTCTTTTATCCAAAGTATCACTTACAGATTGGGAGGACAACAATCTAAGCAATTTGTAATTAAGCATCAGTTAATCCTTAGTGTTCATAGAAAAGTTTCAGTTATTATCAAAAGAAAGAAGTGCTTTGATGATAAAAAAAAAAAAAAAATTCAATAATAATAAAAAAAAGTTTTCGTTTTTTTTTTTTAAAGAGTGTCAGGCTTTAAATTGGGATAGGCTTAGTATTTCACCACTCTGTGAAGGAGAATGTTTCACCAGCCTGTGAATAGGGCTTATGAGGATAAGATGCTGATCGTGCGCCAGTTCTGTACGTGAGCATCAGCAATTTGAAAGAGCTGCCATGAGGTGCCAGTGAAGAGAGGGGTGACATGGGCTCTTCTAGGTTTCACAGAAACCAGTTGAGCTGTAGAGTTGTGGATCGTCTGTAGAGGCCTGACTGCACAAGAATTAGATCAAGAAGATCACTGCAATAATCCAGTCTCGACCAGAGCCTAGATCTGCGAGATTGGGCACATTTAAGATATGTGCTCATCGAATCTTAATTGTTTATCGAATATCACTGATGAATCATAAACAACACTGCGGGAAGGGTGATTGTTGAGGACTCCAGCTGAACGGTGAAGAAATGCTGGGCAGCGAGAGCGGGACGAAAAAAAGGCTTCTCTGTCTTTTACTAAAAGCCATGTTTTGTATGCCATTGTACAAATTTGAGGATTGTGTACTGACACACAAAACTGGACCTATGCAGATAGTGCTGTCCACTACACCACAGCGATGTACACGTTATTTTTTTTAATCAAAATAGTAATAATTGATAAAAGTTCACAGTTTATGCAATTTTGATTTTAAATTGAACTGGTGCCCAAAAAAAAAACAAACAAAAAAAAAATTACTTTTAAATTTTTGCATTTAACAGACGCTTTTATCCAAAGCGACTTACAGTTCGGGAGTAAACATAAGCAGTTTGTTACAAGGTCCGATTAATCAAAAGAAAAGCACGTTTGAGCTGATACAGAAAATAAGTTCAGGGCTTCAGAGTTTTTTTTTCTTTTTTATTATTTAGTTAAGTTAGAAAGTGCTCTCGAAAGAGTTTTTTGTTGCTTTTTAAAGGTAGAAAGATTCCCATTTTAGAGATTTACTTTTAACACATGTTTAATAATCTTGACGTTAGAAAACTGCAACTTGTGTGTTTTATTATTTGAGAGATTTGTGAGGGCTAAATACATACACCACCCTGTTAAATGTAAAAAAAATACAATTTTGGAATGTTAGATTGCTCATTGAAGGCCTGTGTTTGAAACCATCCAAACAAAAGATTGAAAGCATGCTTTTCCCCTCGTGCCCATTGTTTCCTCTAATGGAGTTCTAACAAAGCTCTAAGGATGATAGAGAATGAATGAATGAATGAATGATGGGAGGCTTCCAGTGCTTTATCACTGACGACCCGACAGAGATGTTCATTAACTCAGAGGCATTGTGTTCCTGAGCATCTATAGAAAACAAAGCTTCTCAGAGACACTCGGGAGGAAACACATCAATGCTGGAGTCACACACACACAAACACATTCAATACCGTATCGATCCAGCTTTGCTTTAATTAGTGTTTTCATGCACTCTATTTCATATTTACAAAATATTTACTACAGATCTTCACATTCAACAAAACCCAAAGTGTCACTGGGCTGGAAAACAACTAGATGTTTTATCTCATAAAATTTCCCATTTTCTCTCATTCGTTCATCATTGAACTTAATTCAAGGGAGTCTCCTGAACAACCTCTAGCACTCCCTAGATGAAAAGCAAATTCTCCGGAAGGGTCCTTATAGTTTTTGCTTTCCCTTTAAGCGTTGCAAATGTCTTCCCCTACAGATTGAGCCTCAGGAAAGCTACAATATTTTATCCATGACTTTTTTTAATCATGTGCCATGATTGTTGGAAAATTTTGCCGTGACTGGTGGAATGGATGTATAGCGTTCAGCTGGGAGTAAGAGCAGGTGATTGGAAAAAAGGGAAGAAACAGAGCAGAAATACACGCCCAAATAAATGCTTTGTACTAGAAAAAAGTCAGGATTTTGAACTAATGACCTTTTATTTCTGTTTCAATTTACAGGAAAAGCTAAGAAACTCATGGTATGCGAGTCCTGGACTTTGTTGACCAAGGAACCAACAATGAGCCATAGTTCATGCCATTCATTCCTTTTTTGTTAAACATGACTGTGATTTATTTATTTTTAAAATTATTAACACATAATACGTTGTTATTGTCAACTCTGTTGGAAACAAAACTGCCCAATTTTTACACTGCACACTACTGTTTTATTCAAATACAGCCCATGTTTCTAAGGGACTTTTTTTGTTTAAATCTATTTTTATTCCATTAACTAACCAATCATAGAACAAATAAGTAGATTAAGTTAATCCCACAACTAGGAAATGTAAGAGTATTAACAGCAACATGGTTTATGCAAATAATTAAATGAAAAGAAAACAATTCAAATATGGTTTATTGAAATAAACATTTGTATAGTGTGCCACTTCCGCTATTTTGCATCACATTGAAATAACACAAAATTAAAAGTCACATTTGATTGATTTGAAGATGGTTTAGATGAGCATACTTGCTGGTTTATTTCGAGGTTTTTTTTTTTTTTTTTTTTGCTTTAGTGTTATGTATGGGAAACATAATTTATAATCTGCCTTTATGAATCTCTTTTATTCAGAACTAATATGACCAAGGGCTAGAGCTGATCTCACAGTTTTGTGTCAGAAAATCTGTTTTGGCCAAAATCCCCTGACAGGATGGATATAGCATCAAGATGAGATATGATCTTCAAAATCATCAGCACAGCTTCGATTACAGCAAAGATGGAGTGATAACTCAAAAACCCACATTCCTCATCCTCTAACCTTCAGTGAGAGCCAAAGGACAGAAAAAACCCCCACAACATACCTCGAAAATACAAAGTCATTGTAAAGTCAGACTGAACGGTACACTTTCTCAAAAAGAAAAGCCACCATTTATGACCTTTCAATTGTAAGATTGAGATTTATGACAAATGTTGGATTCAAAATAGACCTGAATCTTGCATTCAAAACAAAACAAAAATTATGTTAGCAAATGAAGTGATGAATATGGCAGAGCTTTATTTAAGACTTTACTTTTCAGTTGGTTTTATTCACATTTATTGAAAGTTTTGGGTTAATGAGAGTCTGCCTGAACAAGATTAGATACCTACTGGTGTCTAATATTTATTTATGAATATTGCACACTCAACTATCAGAGGTGTTGTAAAAGTGGACATTATTGAAAACAACAACAACTCAGCCATAAAATTATATAGTCCAGGTAAAAATGACAGATCCTGCGCATTGGATGCAGATTTTTATTGTGTCAAGATTTTTCTGTTGCCGATGACTAACCTCCAGACTTTCTGTGGCCTTCAGATTGGATCGAGAAAGTGCAAATAGAGCTTCATGTTATGGGTTTTCGAAAAGCTGCACCCAAACTACGCATCAGTAAGTAAAGTAAGTAATCATGTATTAGTCCAACACATGGCATCGGGGGCTGTGGTGTAAAGCATACAACCAGTGGAGATGGTGGACAAGTCTGGGCATGGAAGAAACTGTGAAGTCTAAACTGTGAAGTTTGGTGGAGGGGAGATTATGATGTCGGGAGCTTTTTGAAGATTTCAGAATGACCATCTCTTTCTGGTAAAAGGAACTGTGGATGCTTCAACAAACCAAGATATTTTGGACAGCCTGGTTCCGTTTCCTGACTGAGCATCAGTCCAATAAGCAAGATCCATATGAAAATGGATGGGTGAGTTTGGTTTAGAAAACAGTCCTCGGCTCAACCTGATGATGTGAAGCCAGACCTTCTCTTCAATATCAGTGTCTGACCTCACAAATACGCTACAGGAAGAATGGTTAAAATTCTCATAAACACACTCATCGATGAACCTTGTGGAAAGCCTTCACAGAAGCATTTAATCTATTGTTTGTGTGAGGGATTGGTTTAAGTCTTATTAAACCCTATTGATTAAGACATGGTGAATGTGTTTGGGTAGTATTGGGATAATATAATCTTATTATTTGGTTTTAGAGATGTTCAGCTAGTCATACAGTATCTGGTCTACTGGGCAATGCATCACTATAAGTCAATTTTGAGCTCATAAAAACTTAAAAAGAATTTTGGAATTCTGTGGTTTAACAAAATATTATAAAAATGTGGTTCAAATTTGAGCCCTAAAAGGACAGAGAGTGTGCTACGTATTTGTCTGGACTGAAGTGTGAGTGTTGGCATCGAATCTGTGACCTGAGCATCGTCCCTGTCCTTTCTGATGGATGTGTGTGTTCACTTCCAGGTGAACGATCGGAAAACACAGAGTAGACCTGACAGATCACGCCAGACACACACACTAATGCTGACAGAAACACACACCACTGATTTATCTGCTCAACTCAGACGCACACACTGAGCAGGGCATTCAGAAAGCAGGCGAAAATGATGAGCTGGAAGGAAATGGAGATGAAAAGAGCGATAGGGTGATAGAGGAGAAGGGAATTAGATGGAAGAGATAATGAGCGGATATTTTCTTACCCTGCTTTTTTTTTAGCTTGACCGCAAGCCATCAGGAAAATTCATATTTGGGCCATGGATGGCATGCTGTCACATAACCAAGAGGTACTTGATCTAGGACAGACTACGATTCTCGGGGGCGTTTTCTTGGATTTCCACAGGATCCACTTGTTTTATTTAGGTCCACTAACAGTTCTTAAGCGCAAAAATATTAGCGTTTTAAAGAAAATTGTAATTATAGCCATTTTCAAAACAGCCAGCGTCAGTAGTGTGTTCACTACTGACCGTTCACTGTTTTTGGCTTCAAGCGACTGATAATAGATGAAACAGTGGCCAGCGTAATCTGTCAGTACAAAATTGAGTCTGACCACGAATCAGAAGAAAATGAACGCTCTGTTATCATCACTGCTCAAAAACATATCACGTACGTGATGAACTGCTGCTTTTTGAATGTGTGTTTTTCCAGATATGCCTCAAATAAAAGCCATTTTGAGTTCTGAAGCTTTCAGGGTTTTTCATTGCTTATTCAGCTCATACAGGACCATTGTATTTCTGTGATGCTTCCTAAGGCAAGTAGAAATTCTAGAATTGACAAGTGAAGTATAGGATAAAACCAGGAAGTAGATTGTGGGGATGTTAACAATATCAAAGAGAAAAATTTAATTGCTAAAGGTAACTCGTTAATTCGTTTAGATTCAGGAATGTTGTCTTTTCACTTCCTTAATCAGAGAGTAATGGGTAATGGCACAGCCATAGTTTTAAAGTCCATACATTGAGCACAGAGCACTTACAGTTGTGTAATTAAACCTCTAGAGGGGGCACCAAGACATGAACTGCCTTCTTCAATCAGTACAGTACACAGTTGCTCCGTGATTCTGTCTGAACTTAAAGGACCTTAAGTTACTGACCTTCAGGGCCACCAGAGGCTTAGAGCCCTTGGCAATTGCTTCATTTGCCAACTGTGTTGTGAGGACTCTGAGCTGAATGTGTCAAAAGATCAAAATCAAAAGCTTTGGTTTCTTAGTTTAAGACCACTTTAAACATGTTCACCAGAAAGATGAAAGTGGCCACTTATCACAATAACTTAATAAAAGTAGAACCAACTGTTTATTGAAATATCTTTATGAAAGAAAACTCCTCACATGATTAAATGACAACATTTAAAGAAGTTATGACGTTTATTGATTGATTTGAGGTGTTAACTCAGGGCTGGTCACTTTTAACAATTTATTCAACACTTTAAATAAACAAAAAGCAGTCCGGGAGAATAAGAAACATATAAGATCATTTTTGAAGAGGTTCAATATCTCACAGCTTTATTAGATTTCACACTTTACAATTTGCAGATCAAAAAATATGAACGTTTAATTCAGGAGTGAGTGGGAGTGCAGTTTTTATATTCAAATCAATAAGCAAAAAGTAAACAATGTGTTGAGCCGTTTTAGTCTCTTCTTGATTAATGAATATGATGAATAAATATCCATGAAATGGCAAAAATCCTTAATTTAGTCATTCATTTAGTTCGTAAAAAAATGGAGAATCACATTCCTGAAGTAATCAACTCATCGAATCGTTGACTTACATAATTCTTATGCATGTAACAATAGTAATTTAAGTCTGTGTGAAATAAATAAAGGATAAATAATTTAGACTTTTTATTTAAATTGTTTGTACAGGTCTTCAACAAATACAACAAATACTGAAACCTCCCAGTAGATAACAGAACATGTTGTCTTGTTAAATGATTCAATAGAATGTTTCATTTCAATGATTCATTCTTGTAAGATGAATAATCTGGAAACATAATAAAGTATAATAAAACATAATATATTATACACATTCATCTCAATCACTTAAACAATAACTTAGACTGCCTTAGACTGTCTGTCGTAAATGATTATAAATAGTATTCAATGATATAGTTATGATGGACTTGAGGTATAGCACTCACTTCAGGGTGATTGAATTAAAAAGTCGGAAATTGAAGATTGAGAGGTAAACAATAAATCAATCTCACTGAGGCATTCAGAAAATTATTGTTTCAAACAATTCGTTTAAAACATCCGATTCACTCTCAACTTCTGAACAAAAGGAGAGTGTAAATTAACCATTGAATCACCAACTTATCCATGATACATTGATTCCGCGGGAGTTGTAGAGAGTGGTTTGCAATATTCATTCTTCTGTCAATAATTGCCTAAACCAGGATCTTTATGAAGCTGTTTTAACAACGAGGTACTCCTTTCTCGTTTTTTTTTTTTATTAATCGTAGCTACACAATCACAGCTTTGCAAAAAAATAAAATAAAACAACAACATAAATTGCTGTAAACAGTATCCAAATCCAATAGGTGGCAGTCACCCCTAAACGTTTTGGCCAATCACAAACCTTGATATATGGAAAACTCTAATTTTGCTGTCAACTCAACAATGTACAGCTTTCTGTCTGGCCAAAGTTTACAGAAATGCTCAATTTCACGAACAGGTGCTGTGTTTGCATGTGAATGAACAACAAAGAGAGTGGAAATCTCAGATTCTCAAATAACTGCATTTGAATGGGCAGAGCATGAAGGGGAACCTGGCCATTAAGACTATAAGATCTTGATTTTACTTACATGATTACCATCATTTAAGTAAAATAAACATAACTAGTTTTCCTACTAGCCATTTAGAACTCCACAAGTACAATGCAAGTGGCAATGGTTGTAAATGAAGCCAAATGCCATACAGATGCCAAACGTTCCCAAATACATGGGATATCTTTGACAGGAATAAGGGAGCTTTCATCTAAACCTCTCTCTCTATCTCTCTCTCTCTACATTCTTGCCACTGCTTCACTCTTTGATCATCTTCATGCAGTAGCATTCACAGCAACTCTATGCTGTCCTTGTCATTAATGTTCTGCTCCTGCTCAAAGTAAAAAAAGTTGAGCAATGGTTTGGGAAAACAGATAATGTGGCTTTCTGTTAATGTATTCTTTTATATAGATTATATTTTAATTGCAACACATTTTATAAAGCTGAAAGAAATACTAATACATTTAAGGCAACACGAATCTAGGAAAGCCTACAAGTTTTAATAGCCAGGTTTTCTTTTAAATGCATTTCAACCAAAATAACAAAGGTTCAAGATTAGATTGACAGGTAGAGAAATCTCTAAAAACTTTTATTAAATTTGAGTGATTTTTGGAGAGCTCTACACATTTCAGATCCAACCTTACTTCAAAACATGCACCAGGTTTAAGGTTGAAGCTAAACTGTGCTCCACAGAACAACTTTGGATATGCCTGAAGTAAAGACTTAAAAGAAACTTTTTGCAACTTTAATTTTAAAAGCCGCAAAATCAAACACAGCATTAATAGCTTTTGACTTTACAAAGAGCCATAAGATTCGGAGGGAATGGCTTGGAGAGATCATCAGAGATCAATCATCTCCCGTGGTGGGCTTCAATTGGTCAGAAATCCATTTGTAGACAGTCCCACTACTGCCACTTAAAAGTGCGTCCAATGAGCGCAAAGAAGCTTCGATTGTGTTGCTTCAAGTACAATCTTAGTTTTTTCAGCACTGTGTTGTCAACTGGAGGATGTGGGCGACCTTTGGACTCGTGTAGACATCTTTCCAGACCCTCGCTGCGGATGCAGAAAAAGCCTTTGGTCTGATTAAAATAAAAATTGTCTGCCACAATCCTCGGAGGCAGATCTAAAAACCTCTCGACCCTCTGAAGTTCAGGGAGAGGGTCATGAATCAGAGTATCTCCATCAACAATATGAATCTGATCCAGAGGGAAAAACCGAAGCCAGTTTCTCATGTGCACATCATAGAGGCTTCGCTGGATGGCTTTATAGCGCGAATTCAACACGCCGTTTTTAATTAGCATGCTTTCTATGGCCTGAACGGGCTTGTGGTTCTCCAGGCGGTTGAAGTAGACTTGAGTGTAATC
Organism: Danionella cerebrum; assembly: GCA_007224835.1. Classification (NCBI taxonomy): domain Eukaryota; kingdom Metazoa; phylum Chordata; class Actinopteri; order Cypriniformes; family Danionidae; genus Danionella; species Danionella cerebrum. The sequence continues at coordinate 65,245 of SRMA01026008.1, read as the reverse complement.
TGAGATGACTCTCTCGGTCGGATCCCGTAGGATTAGTAAAAGTTTGATGGAGGGATTCATGGCGTGGATTCTCTCTGGAGCCACTGGGGAGGTGAAATACCCTGGGGTTTTTTCAATTGTGATCTGATTTGGGAAAGAATAAGGCATTTGGTCCTGGTACCATTGAAGTCCTTTGAAGTAATTTTCATCCCAGTCAAAGAAATGAACTTCTGTGGCTGCTGCAGTCACTTCCGGGTGGATATCAAGCATTTCTAGAAGCGCTCGAGTGCCTCCTTTTCTGACACCGATGATGATGCTGTGTGGCATGTGTTTGGAGGATCCTGGAGGAGGAAGTGAAGAAGGAGGGATGGAGGCATTTTCTGAATCACCCCTGGGTGCTTCAGGAAACATTTGGATGGCGTCAGGACGAGCAGCATGAGATTGGAAAGCCAAAAAGAGCACATAATGAATAAAATTGGCCATGGAGAGGGACTTGATAGATTCAGGGTGCTATTGAAGGTTTTGAGCAAATCAAACAACGCCTTTGAGTTCAGGGTTGAAGGATGTGGTGACGCCATTGGCCCACAGCACACCTGGAAAACACAAGTGGAAAATAAATCTTAATGCTAGATTTATCTCAGCAGCGAGAGACAACTAAAGATGCATAAAAACCAGAACATTGCATTTTGAAAAAGGTACATATTATGACCGGGCCAGTGGATAGCACTGATGGCTCTTATTAGGTAGGGCCTTGTGAAAAGAGCTTCCTTGTGACTCTGATGGAATAAGCAAATGGAAGAATAAATGGTACAGAAAATGAACAAATTAACAAATGTGATCTTAATCTCAGTTTGAAAGTATTTTCAAGGACCCAGCCAGAACTATACAGGAGACAAAGTAGCTGTGAACACTTTTTTCACAATGGTGGAAACATTATGCTTTACGATTGTTTTTCTGACAAGAGGCATAAAAACTGCACCACTTCAAAGTGTGACTATGGTTGATTTGGGGTGAGAAGCTCAGCCAGGGCATTGACAATATATTTTTTTATAGGTATAATAGCAGGACAACAACTGAAAATACGTGGCCGTGGCAAAAAAAAAGTGTAGCTCAAGAAAAAGCACATTAAAGTCCTGAAGTGGCCTGCCCATCCTGTAGAAAATCTGTGGAGGGAGCTGAAGGTTTGGTCAAATGTCAGCCTCAACCTTAATTCTTAGTAGATCAGAAGATGGGAACAAAATTCATCTTGAGATATGTGTAAACTAGGTGGCCAACTACAATAAATACTTCTGACTTCTAAACAGCATCTCACCATTGAAATAAAAGAATATAAGTAAACTAATCCTTTTTTTGCTGTGGTAAAACATATGCAATCAACAGAGGGTCAAATTGTTTTCTTTTTCCACTTTTGTAATAGAAAATATTTAGAATCTTATTTTCAGGTTGATTTTTGAGATTAAACAGGAAATACACCACAAACAGGAAATACATCTCAAGCAGGAATTTCAAAGCTCCTTAAATGAAGGAGATCAGAGATGTTCCCCTTCTTTATGTCTTGACTTCACAGAGAGATGGTCTTCCACCTCCGATCTTAATTCTCTCTCTAGCTAGCTTAGCTGATTCAAATCTAATGTTTAAGCTAAATAATGCTGTGTTTTCTGTTGAATATATATATATATATATATATATATATATATATATATATATATATATATATATAATCTAGTTAATATCTTAACTATTCAGGTATGATAATGAAAATACATCACAAAAACCAGGGTTCCATTAAAACATAGCTGTCAGTTTATTTATCTTCATTTCCTTATATGACACTGGAGCCTGAAAATTGTTTTCTCGTTTCATAGCAAAGACGTCTATGGATGTGTGAAAATTGTTGCTCATTCGCTGAATGACACTCTCAGTCAGAGAGACGTCTATTTAACAACTCACTGGTTCAGAAGTCGTTTAATTAACATCTTTTAAACATCATTGTCTCTGTGGGCTTTTGCTGTGGAATATGTTTAGTTGTGTTCTTAACATGAACTGTAGACGTATGTTGAAGAACAAGAAGGAAACAAGTTAATAGTGGAATTTTCCTTTCTGGGTGAACAGAATCTGTGATTGAGTTCAGTGCTACTCATGTAAATGTGTGAATCTACAAACGTCACCTGACCTTTATGCTCCATCAAACTCCAGAGCAGAAATAAATAAATAATCTCACTCTTATCCTCTGACCAAACACAAGCTGAAACATGAAGCAGAAAAAGGTCATTTCTGTGGCATTTACTGTGCTCTCATAACTCATTAAACCTTACGACTCCGTCACAGATTACAGCCATCTGCTCGCTCTCAGGAGACGGCTGAGAAACACTTCATACACTCCACTTGAGTCAAGGAGACTTTCAGCCCACGTTTGTTAGGATGATTAGGAATGATGCACGTTTCTAGAGGCCGGATGCTCTTGTTGGTTCAAGTGTCAAAATTAAATTTTTACATGATTAGTACTAAAATCCCTCTTGAAGCAGCCACTAGGGGATTCATATGTTCTGCTTAATTTAATCACAGGAAAATGGTAGGTCCACCAGAGCAGAGCAAGTATTCCAAAAGCTTGTTCAGAAACTACAACTGATAACAAGGAGAAGATCTTGAGCATGAAGCAAACAATTCAAATCCAATTACTGTCCAGGTAAAACCAAATCTTATTTTTATAGTACAAGGAGCACCCTGAAAAGCTACTATAGAACAATAGATAAGAATAATATGGAGAAAAATATGGACAAAACACAAACTTCAAGGAGGATAAATGGCCATTGAGGTGAGGCCTAGGAAGTCTGCTAAGAGAGTCACAGAAAAACATGTCTCCATAGAATTCTATTTGTCATAGAATAATCAGGCCTATGACAACCGTCAAAACAAACCATACCATTTTGTAACCAAAAAAAGCCAAAAGGAATCATGACGCAGGAATGAGAGAATTGGAGTGATGTTTTCCCGTTGAAGAATGACAGGTGATGAAGTCACCTGATTGAAGTATGAAGATTGAAGATGAAGTATTACCTGATTATAGTTTCAGAAAGTTTTTTTAATTGGAGCTTCTGAAAATGTTGAAAAAGTTATGACTATAGACAACTCGTTTTTTTATTCCTGACCCTCACTGACCCAGGTACAACTATATTTATATATCACTAAAATAAAAAAAACAATACTTTTCACAAAGGCACAATAAGACAGTTCTGCTCTTCTCTGATTCCGAGCTGTAGAAGGTGAGTGTGCACAGAAGAAAGTCTGTATCCCTCTGGAGTGTGTGTGTCCCTCTGGAGTGTGTCAGTAAAAAAATAGACGTTTGCAATTCAAATTAAAAGTGCTATTTTCAACCCTGAGCTGTGTTTTATATTCTGACTTGAACCCTCAAAAAGCAATTAGAGGTGTGGTTGGGAAAAAAATGCTAATGTTGTTAAAAGCTGATTTGCATAGCAGCTTTGAAGAGTTGGATCTCAGAATAATATAAGAATAAAAATAAGCTGAAGACGGTTGGTAAACCTTTTCTAGTGGAGATGGCAAACAAAAGTGTTCAAAAGACATTGTAAAATGATTTCTGATGTCCAGAGTGCAAACTCTTCCATGCTGCTGTCTCCGTGAGCTCATATAAATGTGTGAGTATGTTTGCTCTTCACTTCCTGAGGGGAAAAGCTCCGTCGATCTGAATTATTCTCAGGAGTGAGAGTGTGTCAGAAAGGATGCAGAGGAGATGGAAGATTTCTGTTCTTACACCAGCACTGTCTGACACCTTCACACTCACACACACACACACGCACACGCACGCACACACACCATATCCCATTACTATACTGCCTTTTATGTCCCAAAATACGGCCTTTTCACTAAACAATTCACTTATTTAGACGAATATGACATACCATTTGTATCTCTATTCAATAATATGATGTTAACCCACACTTTGCAGCTATAACAGCATCCACCTTTCCACAATGCAAAGTTTTTCAGTATTTAATTAAATTGACATTAGACTAGAAGGCCTGGTCTGCCGTGTTTCACTTCATCTCAAGAGGTCTCATTCTTGATCATCCACATGGAAGTGCTTGATTTTGAGAAATGGAAGTCCCACAACACAAGACATAACTAATAACATGCATAATCAGAACATTACTCAAAAACCTAGGAAGTGGCTGAATGCCTTCACTCCATCACACACACACAATAAAGATTTAGATTTGTGTCAATCAAATTGTTGCATTTGTTTTCAGGAGCCAATTATACGTGTGCAGAACCTCTCCCAAACTTTAGATGGCGCTTATGAAACAACAGAGAAACTGCTGCCATTATTAAAGTTTTTTGGTTAAATTGTCTTTCAGTTGTCTGTGTTTGATTAAAAGCTGCTAGAATTTTTATAAAAACAAGTGATGATGTCATGAAGTGAAAATAAGAAATTATTAAAGTAAGAAATTAATTCATTAATTCATTCATCTTCTTACCTACGTGTTCCCTTTCTGGGTCATGGGTGTCTGCTGGTGCCTATCTCCAGCTCATTCGGGCAAGAGGCGACATTACATCCTGGACAGGTCACCAGCCATTGCAGGGCAACACACACATTTACTCACACATTCACACCTAAGAGGAATTATTCAATTAACTTAACCACGTTTTTTTCGGATTGTGAGGGAAACTGGAGCCGTACCACCATGCCACCCCTAGAACAAATCAACAAAATGAACTAAATATTGGGAAATGGTTGTGTTTAACAAACACAGGGTTAATTGTTTGCTTAAAAAACACAGAGATGGTTTACAAAAGAATAAAACTCAAAATAAAATCCAAGTCAATCTGAAACACCTCTCAATAAAATTCAAATTTCTCTGCTTTTTATAATCGGTAACATTGTTCTGTTTTCGCTCTTCTTTGACAGTGGAGTGTAATAAATGAACATTGTTCAGTGCCACCAAGCGGTTCCTTTTTCACATTCACCACCTTTAGCTGTGTCAACAAAAGAGCCAATCACACATTTTTGATGGCTTGCATCTAAAAAAAAAACACACAAAAGCCACATTTGTTGAAAAGACATACAATGTAGACTAATGTATACAGTTGCAACAGCAGCCATTTTAATCTCATCACAGAGAAAAAGCATTGGGGTGTATAGCCCTAAATACAGTTTATGAGGACCTGGATCTGTTTCAGATCCTCTTGGAGGCCTCCATGGATAGCTGTTTAAAGCATGTCCGTTCTGTTGTGACCCATTGAGTGGACCTATGAGTGTGCTGAAAGAGTGAAGACCGCTGAGATGAGATAAAACTTCTACTGTTCATCTTTCAATCGTCTTCAGATTACAGCACTCAGTGATGCTCGCACACCTCATTAATCTCGCTATATGCATCCTGCAGTCGGTTTAAACACCCGTTTCCCACCATTCTTCTTCATTCTGTCACTAATTCTGCTTCTCATTCTGCTCTTTATGTTCATCAATAATGAATGAAAGAGCTGAAGAAATACTCCAACGCTACCACAGAATAACCATTTTCGGCATGAGAAAGCTTCATTACATCCATGATGAAAATGGGTTCATAGTACTACAATGGATTCCCCAAAGGAATGGGTTATGTTTCTTAAACGTACAATAAAAAACATTTTTACATGTTTATTATTTTAAAAGGGCCATAATATGGAAAATCACCTTTTTTTGTGATTCCAACAATGTTATGGCGTGGGTCATCATCATAATATATTCCTCAACATATATATGTGTGTGTGTGTGTGTGTGTGTGTGTGCGTGTGCGTGCGTGTGTGTGTGTGAAGTTGTTTTTATATTAATTCATGCATATTTTTGTATGATCCAAAAATCCCTATTTGGGAGTTCAAAGTGTTCTAATCCTGCAACCTCTGCCCAATTCTAAAACCCCTGCACTCTAACCAATCAGGTTAAGCGCCACTCTTCACTCATCTCCATGCAGAGCTAACAAACAGCCAGCAGAGGGAAGTAAATGTTGTATTTGCTTTACCACAGGAACAGATAGCCTAATGCTGGTATTTTTTATGCCAACCAGCAGGGATGAGTAAATTTTTTTTTGTGACCCTACACTGTCAAAAAAAGCTAAAGCTGCACTGTTTTTTGTTTTAATGGTTTATAACTAAAAGAAAACTTAAAAATGTCTTTTCTATTGGAGATAATAGAGTAATTGGTTTATTTAGAGTAGAGTACATGTAGACTTCATGGTATTCCGCACACTTGGCATTTACATGTTAAAATATTAATTTATGTATGCATCATGAAAATACTTGTCACAGCATTTTATGGCTAATACACTTACACATTGTCACGGAAAGTGAGGCAAGTGCACAGGAGGAGATAACATCTAATACTTAAAACAAACTAAGCAACAGGAGATAAGTACACTGTAACCTTAAGCAATGACAGAACAAGGAAGTGGGGAACTTAACTAGACAAGGAAATCAGAATATCAAGGGTGTGACCAGGTGAATACAATGAGGCAATAGTGAGATACGTATTTAGGAAGATAAAACGAGAACACAGGATGTGACACACATATAACACAAAAAACATTGGCAAAAGTCTTGCATAAGTCCAGCACACTGTTTTTAAAAATATATATTTTACAATTTTTAAAAGTAAATTTTTAAAATACAGAGAATACCATGGCAGAAGTATGGACATGGGAGGGATAGGGGAGCATTTGAAGGATTCAGAAATAATGAGGTCATGTTAAGAGATGTTTCAATAAATATTGCATATCCAATTTATAAAAGATGCAGTGGTAGTCTAGAAAGGGCCATCACGTATTCTAAAGGCTTAGAAAAGACATTATATGACCCCTTCAAGTTATCATTTCATTTAATTTTTTATACATAATTGACCCGAATCACAAACATAATGCACATTATCACAAACCACACAAATGTCGACACACAAACCGACACCTGCTGCAGTGAGTCACATTCACATCTCACAGCTAGAATGTTCAGGAATGAAGCAGGTGATACGTTACACTCACTGTCAGGTTACGTGGAGCTGTCAGAAAAACATTATTTCATTTAAGTCGGAAATTAAAGACTGGGTAATAATTAAACACAGTCTAGGCAAGATTAAAGCCATTCATTCACTGATTAAAGCTTAACAATATGGAGATTACTTAAGATCTTTTTTTTATGGGTTAACAACATGTAACATATATTTCTGCTATAAAAGCACAATCTCTCAGTGCAGGATTGGTGAATGTTCTTGTGCTATTTTTTTCAAAATCTGTTGAGTTGTTTAATGCAGAAATACTTTTGATTCTATTGAATTACTGAAATCTCCACGGCAGTGAAGTACTCCTGCATGTGAGTAACCAGTGGTGTAAAACAACCTGTAATCAACTGTAATTAAGTCGTGTTTTTTTTTAAAATTTTTTTTTTTATTTTTCGGAAATTGTAATCCAATCCAATACTATCACATCGATACAATCAGTTGAAATATAAGTTTTTTTGCAAGAACAATTCGTTTTTTTTTCCTTTGTTGTTTCAACTGCCCGGAAAATAGTTGAATGTTTAATTATGTAACAGTTATTGTTTTGTGTGCTCTATATTGCTTTCTCTCTTGTATCTTTTTTCTCCCTCTCTCCGTCACATCTTTGTCTCTTCCTTTCTCTCCCTCTCTTTCTTTACTCTCTCTATCTCATTATCCTGTATTTCTATAGTTTGTTCTCTCATTCTTTCTGTCTCTCTCACTTTCTCTTTTCGGTCTATCCGTCTCTTCTATGCTCTTCTCTTTTCTCCCTCTTACTCTCTCTTTTCTATCTCTTTTCATCTGACTATCTGTTTAAATCTTCTCTTCCTCACTTTAGATCTTCTGTATTTCTAACTTATCTTGAAAAGGGCTCTGATGGAATACTTCCTACTCTTTAGTAGTTTTGAAAGAGCTACTTTTTACCAAAGTAACATTCAAAAATTATATAAAAAATATACATTTAAGCAGCATATTAATTTTAAAATAAATCCAGACATATTTACTTAGATTCACATGTATGTGTTTGTCAGAGGCATTCATTCAAAGCAACTCTCAGTCTAGTATATTTTTTTGCACATATTCTCCAGGAGAATGCATGGATTTGTTCAAGATTTCTGTGTATCAGTTTTTCTGATTTATGCACTTTGTTGTATCTTGGTTACTTACTGTATTTCTCAGTTCAACCTGTCCGTATTGTTTTCTAGTTTGCCAGTCTAAAGTGTCCTTGAGAGTGTAGGAAGGTGCTATATAAAATAAATCTATTATTGTTTTAAGCCTGTGAAACAGTGAGAGGAGTTTATGAGCGATCCGATTCTGTGCTTGCCTTAACAATCATGCTTTTATCCTCCGGTGTTAAGAGCGGCACTGCAGCATGACGAGATTCAGCCATGAAATAAAAGATAATAATCATCAAATCTCCTTCAAAACACCTAAAGACAAAATGCTTTTAGTTCCTCTCCCTCCTGCTGTTCATCCACCTGAAGTTTGAAAGTGTTTCTGAATCATAAATATTCTTTAAATTGAAAATCCATAAACCACAGTAAATTAACTTTTTTCTTTGAGCCAAGAATACAGTTTCTCCTTATTCAAGAGTAACTCTGAGCTTACAATTGGGACTGAACTTTAGGAGAAACAATACCAGAATGTAGTGCCTGAACCGTGTTCATTGCAATTCATGGAGAAATCTACAATAGTTAACAATGAGCTGAAACCTGTAGCTGGCAGCTGTTTTGTCTCTTAAAGAGTTTAGCTGAAAGCATGAATACTCAAATCTGTCGGCAAGACTAAATTGTGAACAATTCCGGCCAATATGCTACTGACTCTTCTGACGACGGTGTTAAAAAGGCTCGTAATACTTTAATCAAAGCTGACGTAGGCTAGACTTCAGTGAAAAGAACTGATCATGAATAAAAAGTAACTATAAAATAGCTTTTTAAATTGCTGTACCCTGTTTGGTGATGATATAAGTTGCTGAATGTGGACACTTGATTTAATCTCATGGGGTTTTAATGGAAGAGCAGAAGGCGAGCAGAAACTGAACACCTCAATCGATCGGCAGATTGTATTGATCACTTCCTGTCCAACTCAGACAATCTATAGAGCGAATGATCTTCTCTATCAAACGCTGGATCTCAGAGAGAAACAAACTCCTAGACATAAACATAGACAAATGTATATCACATTCACCGCTAAAAATATGATTTGTGTAGCCTGAATGTAATGGAGGCTTTTCCGGAATCAATTCAGTTCAAAGTCAAAATATTTCTGATAAAGTTAATTCAGGACAGGACAGATATAGTCAACTTAATATGATTAAGTTGAGTTAACAAAAAGAAAGTATAACAGAGCAAGCTAACATTATACATTGATCTGTTGTCGTGTTCTCTTAAAATGCAATGAAGATCAAAGCTAAAAATAAAACGTAAGTTTTCAAAAATTGAGATCAATATCTATAAAAATTTGTTTTGAGTAAAATTTAGTTTGTATGTTGTTCCAAAATATCAACACCAGAGAAGATCAATTAAAGACGAAAACCAAACATTTGTGCTTTTATTATTAAATTCTATATTTATCCTATACACTCAATGTAACATTTTTTGCACCTGCGCTGCATTATTGCTATAAATATATCTCAGAAATAGGCACTGTACTTTCAGAAATCTTACAGAAAATTATCAATTCCAAGCTTTCAGATAATAACTAGTTGGTAAATAATTTTTTTCCTCTAGTTTAAAACAAAATCTTAACAAAGAGCTGTCCAAACAGTAGCAGGGGTTAAAACAGATGTAATTTTATTAAAAGTGCTTATTGTTATTTGTGGGCACATACAGTAGAGTTGTGGTCTCTGTACTGATCTCTGAAGCTAATTCATTAGAGCTAGTGAACCTTTTCCTGTGTTTTCTACTCAAAGGCTCCCCATTGCCTACTTCCCCTGCCCACATATTAACTCCTCCTCACATGTCTTTAACAGTCTGCCCTAGATCCGGTTCTCCACTGAGGCGTTATTGGACTTTTTTCGTTCAATGATCTCAGATGGAGACGGATGGATCCCTCAGAGCAGATTCCTGATTAGCCCTTCAGGGAAAACCCCAGGATTAGTTTCAACACTAACACTTCGCTTCCCTTCATCCCAAACACAAGGTCTTCATCACTGATAATAGCTCAAGCCACATGGAGGATGTCAGTAAGTATTCAAACCCATATTAGCATTGCGATGCTAGCGCTCACAAGTTATCCAGTATCATGGAAGTCAGACTTCCTGCAGCTCATCATGACTGACAGAGCATTTTTTACTTCGTCATTTTGGCTTGTTTGGAGGAGCAAAATTCTGATATAAATAATTCTAAAAAGTGGATGTCCATAAATATTAATGTGAAATAAAACACAATACACACAAGAGTCAGTAAGGCTTATTCTGAAAGAGAGGCTATTTGACTAGGTAAGATGTATTTATCAGTAAGTGCAGTACTCTGAGTTAAAAATGTGTTATGGCTACAAATGTTTAAGGATTCTGAATCTTTATTTTCTGAAAGAACACAAAAAAAACATAAAACTAAACTCTAACTTCACATAGCACAAAAATATTGATACCTTGTCAAAACATACAGAATTAATGCTTGCACACACCTGTGGCAAGTAACAACTGTGGGTAATATAGTTATCATACTTTCAACCAGCTAAAATGAGAAATGTAGGACTCAAGTTTTGAGTTGAGTATCACAATAAGTATCGAAAAATAAGAAAGTGAAAAAAAAAGTGGAAAACATGGAAAACCTTGCTGTAAGAGTTCTGAATGTTTATATGTCCGTTGTGCTCACCATCATCAAGAGGTTTACAGCCTCTGGCACTGTAACTAACCTACCTAGGCTTGAACGGATGAGAAACTTATGAAAAGTTACATCGAAGGACTACTCAAATGGTGGATAAAAAAAAAAAACACTGATTAACTTCAAAACAAATTCAGATACAGATACCACAGTGGCCCAGCAAGACCCCACTATTTACACAAAGGCATAAAAAACAAGACAGCCCAAACGTCTAACAGCAAAATCCTTCTGGAAAAACATACTGTGGACAGATCAGACAAAGTTGAGTTTTTTGGTAAAAGACTGTAGCACTGTTTAAAGGAAAAGAAATGAGAACTTAATCGAAAACAACACAGTCCCTACAGTGAAATGTTCACAGACTTGAATCATGAAATCTGTATAACGGGTGTTGCTTTTTTGTGCCGCCCTTACTACAAGCAGCACTCCCCCTGAGCGGACAGAAGCATCATCCAGTCAAGGTGAGCGAGAATAGGGAGAGCCTTGACCAACGAGACTGCAACCAAGACTCGCAGTGATGCCAAAGGGCCAACCCGAGTTATGGCTTGTGATCGGCTTGTCTGTGGCACTTGGTAATAGCCCTAGGTTTACCTGGCTTGATTTCCCATGTGAGGCAACGCCACACTGGTCACGCCTTGTAGTGTAAAGTAGCTTCCTACATGAATTGTAATTGCTAACGTGGGTTTTTCCTCCAGGAACTCTGGTTAACACACACATTTAATACATGTGCCGGTAACAGTTGGGTAAAACTGACTATATTGAATGTGTTGTATGTTAAATGTTAATCTGTAAAGTGTTTGTGTGATATGTTTGTGTTTATGTTCAGTTTAGATACAATTTGCTCAAACACTCCTTTTGTCCAAACATTGAAATAAATGCACTCACACAGTCATTATACACAACATTTAATTGAAAATACATTGCATTCACTTACCGTTTTTCACTTTCAGAACCAAACCTGTTCAGTTCAAAACCCGGTCATTTTATACTCTATCTATACCATGCCATGCTGTTCCGCCATCTTGGATGATGACATCATCAGGGTCACAACATTTTTCCGTTAATTTGTTTGTTTTGCAATGTTTTGTCTGAATTGTGTTGTGAAGAAGTGTATTTTGAGTTTGCATGTGCTTTTTTTATAAATTTTTGTTCTGTTTTTACCCATAGCTGTGAATATTTCCTATTGAAATGGTATGATCCAGGGGCAGAGCTTGCAACATATAAGGACTCCCTGACATCCATTTAGGTGTGTGTTGTTGTAGGAGTATGGTGTGTGTCGCAATTGTCAAATTCAAGTAGCTGTACATATTGTAAATATCGTCTCGCTCTCTCGACACTCATCACATGATTTCCAAAATATTTTGTGGCCAGTCACTGGAAGCCTCTATCAGAGACCATGGGTCTTCCATCAGGAAAATGACACAAACACTTCAAAAACTACCAAATTACATAGAACACCTCTAAAGAGATCTCAAAACAGCAGTTGGGAGAAGGCCTCCTTCAAATCTAAAGGACCAGGCCCAAAATCCTAATAAAGGTGCCAGAATCCCATTCATTAGTACAGGTAGCGATTTATTTCAGCGATTTATTAACTTTTTCCCAAAGGGGGTGCTACCAAATATTAAGTTACATGTAAAACTAATAGTTTTTTGATGGATTTACGGATAAATACAGTAGTAAATCCAAACTGGAGAAACAAACACAAGTATTTATTAAGGATGCCACAATACTCTGTTTTATACTGAACCGTTTGGTACTCCCTCCTCGGTTCAGTACGCGGTTATGAATCGCGGTTTCTCATTTAAATAACTCCTTATTACTAGTTAAGGAAAGTGAAAAAGCCAGATGTCAGGGAAGGAAATGCATGACCGCAAACAAATATCTAATAAAGGAACTACTACTTTGTGTAAATATCCAATCAGCGAGCCCTAAAGTTAGAGGAGAGTGGGACTTTCACTCTGCCAGTGGAGGAATTGTCAGCCACTTTGAGGAGACACCCTCAACACCAACAAGACATTTCAGCTTTGCTGATGAATATGACAAAGATGGAAAAAGAACGGTAAACAAAAATGTCACTGTGTTCCAGCAATGTTGTATCAGATGTAATTATTCAATATTTAAAGTCAACACTTTTATGTCAACACTTTAGATAGGTCTTGATGTTTAATTTAGCAACATAAAGTAAATTCTATCAAACACCAATTAATTTTCTGTTCATGTAATTAATTCAAAGAATTATTTTTAAAATGTACAATTTGCTAAGCCATCAAAACTGAACTGAACCGTGAACCAAAAGAGAAAGGGAAGTTATACGGATGCTGAACATGAAGGGGAAGGATGGCCAGATGAAGGAGATGTTGGAGTGCAGCAGTTTTGAGTTCAGGGAGTGAATGGACTGAAAGACGTGGGAGAACAGACAGAGTGAGGCTTGACTACATATGGGGAGTGCTGGATAATTAGGAAGTGGCTGCTGGACATAATCAGGGCAAATGATAATCAGGCGGAGACAATCAGGTTAAACAAGAGGGAGCTGACACACACAAGGGAAAACTGAAGAGAACTCCTGGTGATGCCTGCCAATATTTGCAAAGTGGTAAAGTGGGTCATGTACTGTTACACGGGGAGGGTGACAAGATCTGAATGAAAATGGCCTTTTAGAACTTCTACTGTTACTTAAAATAACAGTCGGAGAGCAAATGTTAGACAAGGCAACTAACATGAATTTGACAACCTTTTAGCACCTGGTGTGACTACTGGAGCATTGTATCCAAGCCATTAAATATGAGGTGCACCACAACATTCTGACCAGTTCACATTTTGTTCCAAACATGGCCGTTGTTATTGATTTCACTTCTTAATCCATGTGTCATATGTCAGCCCCTTACAGACTATGTGCTACCAGACATATTTGCTGTCTAATCATAACCTACTCTTACAGATAGAGAGCTTGCAACTGGAAATTAGATGTAATAGAGATATCATTGTTGATGTGGAGAATAAGCCAAATATTGTCTTTTAGAGCAAAATAATCAAGATTCAGTAATGTGTAATGTGAGAAATGTGTGCCAGGGGAAAAATCTGAACAGATAGAAAAAAACAGACACATCATTTAGAAAATCTTGACTTCCTGTCTCAGCATTCTCTCTTTGAGATCCCATCTAAGTTATCTAATGTGCTTTGAGTCACCTTTTGTAACTTTGGACTGTTTACTGTTTACTCACCCCATTGTAAATGCACTACTGTACATTGAAATGCATGAAAGCATCACTGTAAAGCTGCTAACGAGGGATCCAGGTCAGTCCTGCTTTCACGTATAATAGCCAGCCTGCAGTAAGTTCCAGAAACTGGCTAATAGACAGATTTGCATACTGGAGTCCTGCTGAATTATTCATGAGCTCTTTCTTTGCCACCTTCACCTTTGTGAGCGGAGCTGGGAATATGTGTTTCTACGCCAGAAATGAATCATTCAGTTGTTCATGTAATTAATGCATGCACATACTAGAGCTCAGATGCATGTGTGTGAGATTTTTCAGTCACATAGATCTTAAAGGCTGCACATAATACCAGATTCTATGTTTTTTGACCAGTGAAATGAGAGACTTTTGGTATGGAAAGTTTTGCAAAACTAATGCAAACACAAATGAGTCATGAAGCACAGAGTCGAGGCACTCAAAACTATTTGCTTACAAAACTCATGTTTTCGACCACAGGCATGTGTGGAAAAAAAAGAAAAAAAAAAGCAAGTGTATCTGATTGCAGCGTGCAGTAAAAGGAGCAGGTGTGGATCGAGCCATGAGATTATTGGCCAACTCACAATTCCGGGTATAGTACAACGTATCAGATTGATTCGCCCTTATGCAACTTGAAGCTCTCAAAATCACACGGAATGCTACCTGAAGACATAATGCCTCGAAAACACATTAGGATTAGAGTTATTGTTAGGGTTCGGGTGAGGTTCAGGTTTAGGGTTATGGTTTAATGCTACTGCCAAAATTTTCAGCATAAAGAAGAACAAGAAATACTGGAAGTGATCCTAACATCATTGTGTGGGATTACAGATATGAGACAGAAAGTTGTGAGAAAGCTTAGAAAATTTGTGGTTAGTTCTCCAAGATGTTTGGAACAACCTACCAATCTACCTAGAATAGCTGCTGTATTGTTGTCAAAGGATGGTCATTTTGATGTAGATTTCTCTTCATTGCAATCTGTTTATTGATGACTTTAGTTAGTAACACTTCCAATTTTGAAAGCCTTCTTATTTTACACCCTTTTCCACACCCTTCCTAAAACCTTTGCACAGTACTGTAGTTCACTTCCAAACATTGCAGAAGAGCAGACTTGCTCAGAAAAGTGTCAAAGATTGCACTAAAAACCACTTCATGAAATGAAGATTGGATCAGGTGAGTGAAATGTAGTGATCCGGAGATGTGTTCAAAGATTTTGAAATGAAAAGGGTTGAAAAAATCTGACATTTGAACCGAAATAACTTCAGTGGTTCTGATGGTGACATTACTGAGAGAACAGGCCATCTCTTTCAGACTGCATTGGGCAGCTGTAATGGTCTTAAACAGACAAGCAGGTGAGTAAATGAGCATGTATTTTTGGCAGAATGACCCCTTTAAAGACTGTGCACTGAAACTGGAAGCAGAATCATTAAACTGCAGTGATTCCCGTCTGCAGTCTCTCCATGACTCTGCACGGCTGATGGGAAACAGTATCGATCTGCATTTCCTCACTTATAAACGCCCTCTCATACAGTGGCATCAGGCGATGGGACACACTCAATAACTCTCTCAATATCTTTCCCGCTTTGAAAATGAGCCGCCTTGTGCTTCTTTCTCACTCAATCACTGGCATCTCCCAGTAGTTAAACAGAAACATTTACAGTTTGAGAAACAGTTGTTGCTTATGTGTTGCATTCTGGACACTGAGGGCATGTTCGAAACGGACTTCGATGTGGAATTTTAATTTATTTAACAAGAATATAGATATTTAATGGGAATCTCACTAATCTTTAGACCACAGAGTGATCACCCCAGCCAGACTCAATAACAATCTCCCATCCGGATACTATCCTGGATTTTGTTGTCAACCAGTCTTTGACTGCAGGGTGATTTGGCTTCCCTATATTCCAAATTAATTTATATTGGAAGTGCTCAGATGAACAAAAATATAAAAGAGGACTCAATATGTGTTTAAAATTGCTTTGTAAACACATTTTAATACTAAGCAACGTGTACTACATAATATTCTAATTGCTAATTTAAGCATTTTAAATATAAAAATTTACATTGAAAAAAAACTTTTATTGCTTGTCCCTAGTCAGATGCTACACTTCACCCTAAATTACAATGATTAAGAACTTTCTTTTGCATTGATATGTAAATTCATATATAATGACTGTCAAAGACATTTATTCATTCATTCTTTCATTTTCCAACCCGCTTATTCCCTTTTTGGGGTCTGCCGTATTTGATATACATACATATAGATACTTATTTGATGGTTTTGTGATGAGCATCATTTAAAAAATACTATCCTGTTACTCAAATTATTTCAGAGATTTTATTATTTTAGTGTAAGAATGCACATATTTGGTAAATAACTGAACTTGCAGAATTTCCTGGTTCGATAATCATGTGCACCATGAGGCTACTTAGCATGTATTTGCTAATTCTTTGCTAAAAAAATGGCACCCATCTTCTGTTTATAAATCTAATAAAACATTTAAATATTTACTTAAGAATGACCAATACCCATTTTTAATACTTACGAATATATGCCATGGAAATCTGTTTTGAAATCAAGTAAAAACAGACTCTTTGAAAAGCCACCGCCCACTTGGTGGAAAGGTTCAAAAATGGTTGCCAGTGCATCTAGTCAATTGAGTGGATACAACCTTCATGGCCCCTTTGTTTGTCGTCTAAGAATAAAAGTCAAGGCTGGATGCATGTGTGTACTTTTACAAGCTACTTCTAGTTTTGTAAAAACTCCTGTGCTTTTATCTTTCATACTACTCAACCCACAGCAGCAAAGACAAAATAAATCACTGACATAAACTTTGTTCAAAAGAACCTTTTTGATGCAATACTATTGAACTTAGATACTAATTCTTAGCTGCAAGACTCCAAATGTGTTTTAGAAAAGCTTTCACTCCCGTCACGGCGCTATAGCTTTATTTCTCAAAGTGTTTGTACAAGCACTACATGCTATCATTCATTTCCACAATCAAACAATGCATGTTTGTTTAATGGCTCTATTCGCAAATACCTGCAGAGGAGCGAAACATTGTTTCCATGTCTCCGAGTTTAGTGGAGCGCTGTGTGAAATGAAGTTACAGCTCACAGAAACCACTGTGATTTGATTGTGTGCTTACGTTATTATCCTGCAGCTCTTCGAGTCTCCATTCAGCATGCCACAGTCTATTATTTATTATTTTTGCAATTGTTTCACAAAAACCCTTTTCCAGGAAGAGTGGAGAAAGCACAGCTGAACGAGGTCTTGCTTCCTGTTTTCTCAGAAGGATTGAAGATGTTTGGTTATAACGCCTTCCTGTAAAAACTAATGAAGTTACGCTTGAATGGAGACATGAGGGTCATTAGAGCGGCTACTACAGTTATCCTCTGAGTCAGATATTGAATAAGGTCTTAATACAATATATTACTGATTTCCAGTGTTTTAATTGATTCTTGAGCTCATCCATTTACATCCTTGTGCTCTGCTAAATTAATTTAAAAGGTTTAGACTGGGTTAAACAGCGAAATTAAAATGGCAGAATTAACCCTATATTGCATGCTTCCAAAATGAATACCATTGAATAGAAAATTTCTGTGACATTCTGGAGAGAAAAAAAAGATATGGAACTCCCTTCCACTGGAGTTGAGATCCTTGACAGTTCTGTCTACTTTTAAGTCAAGTTTGAACACTTCTGAAGATAAAATATGGAGTTAAAAATGGAATATCCGTAATGCTGTAGGCAGAGGAAAACAAAGGTGACTGGAAATACTGAGCCCGAAGGGTGCGTTTTTCCATTTCTTTAGTGCATTAGCTCAGGAGTCCAATTCCATCACATGTAAAAATATCTGTAAATTTAAACAAGTGATAACCGTAAAATGTAAAGACATTTAAAAAATTCTAACTGAAAACATTTACAGAGTAAGACCTTAAATTGAACAGATAAAATGTAATGAAAATAAGGTTTATTGAACAATAATAAAAGAAAAGGAACAAATTACTGTATTATCTATAATAGAAAATGTTCTAAAATGTTTTTTTTTTGAGAATATTGGGACCCATGGGATCACATGCATTTAGACAGCTATAAACCATAAAAACATGAAACAATATGGAAAATTTACATTACAATAACTACTGTATATTTGATGGTAAACAACAAATCTGTAAATAAGACAGTTCTGACTGTCATCATGATAAGATTATCATGAACTGCCAATAATACGAAATGTTCAGGTATAAACTTTTTATAGTAACAAAAATATGTTAAATATACAGTTGTGGTATATTTCACTGTAAAGTTCTCACTGCTGCTGGATTTTTAATGTAAATTTGTACAGTGGTAGTGTTTTTGATTGGGAACTTAGAGATACATGGTTATTTAGCTTTTGTGAATCTACAGTACCATCCAAAGTAATGCTGAGTATTAAACTAAGCTCCCTCGTTGTGTAAAGATCATAAAACGTTCAAACCTGCAGGATGTTCTCAGTTCTGAGCAAAAAGGAACTGCAATGGTAACTCCTTGTGCATCCTGTCTTTCATCCGATTACCTTTTTGACTTCAAGTTCTTATTATAGTTGATACATATTACAATGGATTTCAATTGAAAATGAACCAAAATCTTTTGTGTGGCCTCAGTGCACTTATTTGGTGTACTCCATATTTGTTTCAGGTTTCAGACTGTGTGGCTCTGTGGCCTTTCAGTAAGAAGGTTGCTGGTTTGAAGCCAGCTTGGTACAACTGTGTGGACCCAAAAATTTGAGTTGACCCTCAAAACATAAAAGAAATTTTAGTAGGTTGCCTTAAAATGTTGAGTTTTCTACACTAACGTTAATATTGCTAGATTGCTATACTCAGTGGTAGTCACTCATTGGTTGTGACTATATTATTAATTTGCATATAATTGTATTATAATGGTAAAGTTTACATGAGGGGATACATCTAAAAACCTAAACACCTATAAATATATATTCTTTTTTTTCTGATAAATTGTTGATTTTGTCGGTTGGCCGTTCTCACCACATGCTTGTCATGTTCGACTGTGCTCTGTGCATGAGGCGACACAGATGGTAATCCCTTAGCAGATGAGCTCAGAGTCTGCGCTCTTCATGGACGGTGAAAACTTGGCACGATATGATCATTTGGAGTGTTTATATAAAAAGGACGCAACTTTGCTCCCAATCAAGTTCGTTCAGAGCTCGATCTACACATCCATGTACTGTAGAAAGAGAGAATGAGTGATAACACAATTTTCTTTTTTTTCACCCTCCAACGGCCCTTATATTACTGTATTTTAGTAGGTGTCAAAGAAGAAAGGCTCCATCATGTCACAAGTTACCAACATGGCCCTCACACAGCAGGCTCTTTATTTTTCAGAACCAGAAGCAATTTTTATTCAACTCAGACTAGATCCTGCTGTTCTGACCTTTATGAGCAGTACTTGTTTTTCAGTACAGAAATAGTGTGCACTAGTTTCTCAAGAACAGTTCAGTGCCTGGTCGAAAGATGGTAAATAAAGATAAATTTTCTATACGCAATACTTCAATTTATTAATTAAAAATGAGAAACATTTTCAGTATCATTTAATTGTGATATTCTAGTGTTTTCCTATAAAATAGCTTAATAAAAGCTTATGACTTAAATTACTCTGGGTACTCCAGCTTCCCCAACAATCCCAAAAACATGTGGTTAGGTTATTTGACTAATCAAATTTCCCCTGGTGTGAATGTGTGAGTGAATGTTGCCCTGCGATGGACTGGCAACCTGTCCAGGGTGTACCCCTTCCTCTCTTCCTATGTACGCTGGAGATAGGCCAGACTCCCGTGACCCCAAAATGGAAATAACCGGGTTGGAAAATGAATGAATGAATAATTATAAACACTTGACTTGAATGAAACACTCCAGGTCTAGAAAGACTTGAAACACGGACAAACCTTTTGCATTATTTTAATAAACAACCAACTGTTAAAAAAAAATCGGTAACTGTTAAAATCAATTATGTTAAAGAAACCATGGAGGCACTAAAAATCTTTCAATCGAATATTCCACAACCATCTCTCAAGCTGTACTCTGAATTTGCTTCCTGTCCAATTACTGAGAAATGACAGCAAGCAAAAATGAAATAATCTCAAAGTCTGTCATTCAGGAAGCCTCATCAGAAATATACACACCATTAATACATGTGCCTTCGTGAAACAACCTCTGCAAATCTCCCAGAGAGCCAGACGCATATTGATGCGGATTTATGCCACACGATTGGTCAGCCGTGCATTTTAGGAGATTGTTTCATGCTTCATTTGCAGTCAGAAATTTACTAGGGCTAATGTTGATTGGTAGTAAACAGAAGGTAAATCAAGCTAAGGGCTCAGAGGAAGCCATTAGCTCAGCGCTCACAGCTAAATCTGGAGAAATGACTCAGTTAGTGTCTGATTACTCAATAATAGAGCGCTATAAACAACGGTCGACACACATGCTAATCCTCAAGATAACAGCCTTTATTCTCAGAGAGCCAGAGACGTGGACAGATTTGTAAAATCCTGCACAACACAATAAATAAATTGGCTAGCTTATAAAGAATCTTTATTTATAAGATCTGGTTTCATTATAGACTAGAAAACAACTAATAAGTTGTTGAAATACGTTTAGTTTAGTCTACTTTATTGAGAGCATTCAAGACACCAAATTTAAAATGAGCTCATTTAGTGGATAAAAGTCATTTCTTAGTTGAATAATTGATTGCTCTCTGTGTTCCAGCAAGCTAAACATACATTTTTAATTAAATGGTCCTGAGATTTCTTAAAATCAGGTTTTGCACTATTCTAGCAGGCTAAACATGACTAATAACCGCAGCTGGAAATGTGGATAATTCAGGGAAATGGAGTCCAGGGAGTGTCTGCTGGTGCCTATCTCCAGCTCGTTTTAGGCAAGTCCATGGCAGGGCAAATAAAAAAACATTTATATATATATCAATTATTATTTTTGAAGCTTCCGGAGAACAAAAGCCTATAGATTCACAGTGCATGGCAAAAACATGCCATTCTTCTAAATCCCAATTTACACATAGAAGCCCCATCCTATACTGGTACCTCAGCCAAAGCAAAAATATTTGCATAGGAACATGAGGTTGATTACTGAATTCCTCATGCCCATGATAACACATGATCTCAGTCCTAGTCTGTGAATGAAAGTATGTGTTCTGCCTAAGTCGCCCTTACGTCACCCCTTTCTTGATCCAGAGATTTGCAGCTATATCAGCTGCAAAAAAAAAAAAACCTCCTGGCTCAACTCCTGAAAAACAACCCCACATCATTATCCCCCTCTAACCTATTCACCAGACTGCCAAACCTTTCCAAAATATGATTCATAACCTCATGCACTGAATCCAATTATGTTAATGGCGTAAAACTGCTTGGCCAAGAAAATCCATCCTCACACATCATTTGGCCTTTTCGCCACATGAGGTTTGGAGGTTTGTGATTGAATAGAATGTTAGACAACCGTTTGCACTATGCTTGTCAGTATTCATGACACTTCGCTGTCATTTTAGCTGTCAATCCCTATCACTTCCACTCAGTCTTAACTAAGTATTTCTTTCATTGAAGAATGTCCATCACTGTTTCTGTTGCACAAGCATCCTCCAGTACCATACTAGAATTCACTGAGCTCCTGAGAGAAGCTCCTTCTTTCACAAATGCAGTCTGCGGCTATTGCAGCTTCATTTTACATATACATTTCCATAAATATGAGAGGTTGACAAATATAAAAAATCTGATTGTCTACGTGTCACGTAGAGATAAAAAGAAATATTTTTAGCTAAATATATTTAAATGGGTTTCATCGGACAAGAAATAGTAAAATGCTATCACAATGCTAGATGTTGTGTGCATATTAAGATTTATTTCATCCAAACATAAAAAATTTCATATGGGGTGACGCTCGTGTCATTTTATGTTACGTTTATGTTAAACAGCTTTTTTAGTTTTAATTCGTGTAAATATCAATAGAACACTGGGAAATTTGTATCACTAAGGTTCTCAAGTCATTTTTTTACTGTTGTCATAAGGGTTGAGGGGATTTATTGAAAATATTTTGAAAGATTTGAGGAGAGATGCCCTCTTTTGCATGATAATTAGCAAAAATAAACCAAATGCTTGCACTGAAATGTTAAAATCAAAAGAAGTCAGGAATAAAACGTTTGAGTAAAATATGTACTCCATTTTCACTCAATATAAAGTTTTAAACACAAATTCTAATAGAACATGTATATATCTGGAAATGTATAGAGTCAGAACTACGGAAAATATATTTATATATATTTATGCAAAAATATAGTTTATTCCCTGCCATTGTTTCTTGATGCCACATCAAATGTTTAGTTCAGTTCTTTGTAAATACAAACAGTGAGTGGATCCTGTTTCTTGCAGTAATAATCATTCACTCAAGTTGCCTTCATTCGTCCCAGTGTGCTCGTGCGTGCTTTCTGCTGATAACACTTCCTCATTACTCATAAACTCCTGGATTTCCCACCAGACTTTAACCGCGCATCTCTATCCCGGTCCCTCAGATGACAAAAGCACAGCAGTTTCCTGGATTACCAAGGTTAATCATCAATTTAATGCTTATTATGCTCCAATAGATGCTGGAATGCTGGAGAAGCAGCCGCTGGAGGAGAGATAATGCGCACATAAACACACTCTCACACACTCTGGTGTAAACTGGAGAGCCCAACAGCATGATGATTAGATGCTGGGAGGGTGTGTGATGGGTTAAACACATCTCTGTGCAATGGTTGAAAACACACAGAGCAATCAGCAGTCGCTGACTCGTATCGATCGGGTTTACTCCTACACGACACTGATTCTATAGGCATAGAAATACATTGTGGGATTAAGATTTTAAATGGTGCCAAATGTTTCAATAGATGTTGCAATCATTAAAACAGTTCAGGCTGCAAATGTAGCCCAGTGTTCAAAAAAAACCTTTGCATGTGCCATCATGCGGTGATATTTAATATTTTGGTTGGGACATTTGGGTAAGTGTTTAAAGTGCTTATGGCTTTGAAACAAATGTAATCCCTGACCTTGTTTTGATAGCACTGATAAACAAATAAACTTTCCTGGGAAGTCCACCATGTAGCAAACTCTGATGGTAAATATCAGCAAAACATACAAAATTAACAAGCTAGAGATTAAGCAAGTGCACCAACTTTTAGCTTTGTTAATCAGAAATTTATAAAAAAGACAATAACTGTTCGTTTTAGCATTTGCCAGTTTCTTTCAATAATTGTGTTGTTGGAATCTGGTACATTTGCCATAATCCAGAGATGAACCATGACTGGATCTTTGGAATATCATCACACTCGACTGGAGACCTCAAAGCGAGCCCTGGATATTATCTTGCATTAGCAGTTCATGGTTGCATTAATGCAATTCAATGCGGAAGTGGCTCCATGTTGGAAGCCCATTGTACAATATTTCTCGAAAACAGCTTTTGTTGATTCTAAGAACAGCAAAGTGCAGATAATTCGCTACCATCTGCGACCCAAAGCATCTGTGAGTGTGCTGAGCTTCCTGGATTTAGAAAGAGCCAGGGAATAAGGAAAGAGACTTGAACAAACAGTGCCTTCAGATCTAAGAACTGCCAAGTGCCAGACACTTTCATCTTTAGGAAAGTTTCCAACCACAAATCAAACCATTGGGATTCAAGCAAAGTTAGGAAGTACTGGCTCTAAACTGTATTAGACCCGTTGCATCTCATCAATAGCCATGCGAATGCATTACAATGTTCTAATTATAAAGAAATATTATTATGGGGACTTGTTTGAGAAAATATGATGTTTACCCTTTCATACCTTTTTTACTTGATTGTGTGTCTCTTATGTGTGCTGAATGTGAATTCAATACATATTAACCCTTTAAGTCTATGCACACCCTGTGTGTGCCAATCACACTGGCTGTTTTGAATTAAATAGGAATGACGTCAAGCCACCTATAGTTTAATTTTAATCTCAAATATAATGTGAAGTTTTCTAAAATATTTTTAGTTTTATTATTTTTTGGTTTATAGCAAGCATTATGAGTTGAAATTTTAATTTAAATGAAAGAAAAGTGAAAAAAATGTGTGATTGTCTTTTAGTTTCATTTTACAGACCACAAATTGATGATGTCAGTGCAATCCAGAGGTGGAAATATGGGATAATCTGGTATATAAACCAGGTACAAGACCTGTGGTATGGATTGGTTTTATTTAAAGTTCTGGAAACAAAAAACACAATGGAACAAAATATACTTGTAACGGTATATTTAGGAGAGACTTTTTTTTAACGTTGTCTTTCCTTTTTTTAGGGAATTACGAATTCATATTTTGTCTCAACTCTTGATTTTTAACATTAAAACTGTTCATTCACAACTTTTGGGATTTTTGCAGTGAAAAAAAATGACAGATTAATCCTTGCAATCAAATTAATTACAGGTTTGTTGTGGAATGATTATGTAATGTAATGAAAGGATATTAGCAAATAAAAAAGATGCTGGAATTGTACTAAAAATATCACTTCATATTAAAATCAATAGCTTGATATCAGGCATTGCCATCATCTCAAAGGTAATTTATTAGAGCAAATTTTGAAGTAGAAAAAAAATGCTCAAAAAGACATCAAACTTGTAAGGGTTAAGTATGTGCCATGCTGTTTATTAACATTAGAGTTAAGCACATTTTTGTCCAGTTAATCTTATTATTGGACAATATAATGTTCTATAACAACTACATATGAAATCCTGCTAAAATACAAGTAACATTTTTATAGTCCATAGAACATTTTTAAACAAAAACATGATGTAAAAAATTGAGTGGAGTGGGTCTTACATTAGTGAGCTAATGTATTTACAAATTAAACATTGTCTTTAATTTGAGATTGTAAACAAATTTCCGTCAAACTGCTAAAGTGCTTTGACAATACATTACTCCCCAAACATTCCATTCGGCAGCTCTATGTACAAGGCCACGGCCATTGAAGCTCAGCGTCTGTGAGCAGAACTGCTGGGATATCCACTCCTTCAGCAAGATGTTTACTTGGTAAAGTAGAAGTGATGAAGTGTTTAAGGAAGCTCAGCATCTTTGGGGTTCGATGAAGTATATGTTTGGCCTGAAATATATGACTGGATGAACTGACAGTGTCTCTCAACCCTTTTTTTGATTGACAGCTTTAAAAAGCAGCTCAAGGCTGCTACTTCAAGTCTTAAAGTAATGCATGTTTACTGTTCACCTGGGAAACATGTTTAATGCTAGTAATATGTATGTTATGGGGTGTCAGGTTACCTGTGGGAACTGTTATGGCATACTACTGTGCTTTTTGATGGACAAATAACAGGAAACTGGTAAGTATGTTTTGCTGCCATAGAACAGTTAAGTTCAATTCAGTTTACAGAGAGGAATCTTTTAATATTGATTAGCAAATTGATTTAATCAGTGTTTTTCATCGAGACAGCTCATGAAAAAACTTGATTGAAAAATATTTTTTGGTAAGTAGCTGGGTGATGTGTGTGACTTTTGGTGAGGACGTTTGGTGGATTTGATGTGAAAGCAGGCAGCATTCTAAATTTTCTAAACAAGAGCAGCTTCCTGCTTCATGGCGAAACTGTGAAATTCTGCAGTCCATCAGCACAAACTGGCAGAGACTGATGGTGATCACATGTAATCTCTAGGAGGTGTTTGTTAAAATATAAGGCCTGGAATAGAGGCTTTGGTCACATCCACTTTTCAAACACACCAATCAGACATCAATTTTCACCAGATTTTTTGAGCATGTCGGAAAACTTGTTCTTCACATCTTCAGTGCTCAAACCCTAATGATGCAGTCAGTAACTGTCTTTTTCGGAGTGTACTTTAGTCAGCAATGCCATACAAGCTTCTTAAATCTACAATAAGCTTCCCCTGCTTGAAAGTCCAGAATCTGACACATATACCACACTATAGCCTACACACTATAGTATATGTAAAAGTATGCTTTGTCAACATAAAAGTTATCAACTCAAATGTAATCAGTTTTTTGTGAAAAAAAAAAGTTGAGTACTGTGAACACTTCTGTTTTAGAATTTGGGTAACAGTCGGAGGAGAGAGAACTTAGCATTAGCATTGGTGAAAAGATCTAGACAACGATAATGGAAGCCGATAGATCAGTTAATGGTAACCTGTAGTAAAGATGGCGGTATATACAACGGTGACTGTATGAGGAGTGTGTGAAGAAAGAAAACCTAATAAACCTGGAGTTAAAGAGGGTGACGGGTGCTAGCTATGAAGATTGAGGAGAGTGGATGGAATGATAGCCATATTAACATATTAAGTGTTTGTTAAAGCACCGTATCTTTTCAAATAGTAGTATGGATATAATAAAGAGGTATTGTGTTGTTTCATGACTAACAACATTAGCTCATAAAATATTATTAGATTTTTACAGTGTAGAAATCTCTATTGCTTCAATAAAGCAATAGTGCAGAAATCCCTGGTGGATGAGCAAAGGCTTCATAAATCAGACACACATTGTTTAAGCACTGTAGGATCTGAGAGGAAACGAGAGCTTCCCTCCAGCCCAGATCTGGGTTAGAGAGAAAGAGAGAGAGAGAGAGTTCAATAATAGGAAGAACAAAACTGTCGTGAGTGGTGTCTCTGGCCCGAGGCGTATGGACTTCCACAGTGCCGGCAGCGAAAGCATTGCATTGCTGGTGATAAACGACCGTGCCAGTCTCCTGCGCTCCACGCCGGTCTCATCTCTCACACACTCCTGATCTGAGATGCCAAGCAGGTGCCAGAACAAATTCTTTAACACAAGGGAGTCTGATCTTTTATTCATTAGGGATCTTAGGCAACAGCTGCTGAAGGAACGGGAACGCCGACTGCAGATAAACTGCCAAAAAACATCACAGGGACTAAACAGCAATACCGGAGTGTGATGGTAAAACAACAATAAAACATCATTACAAACAAGATCTGGGTTGCTTCTACTATTAAAGGACCACCTAGTTCTAACTACATCCAAACATGTGCCCTGATATCTGGACTCAAAGAGGAGATCTCTTCACTGAGCCAGCGGTACCTCTACAAATTTTACCCTGAAGGAGAATGAATCTGGCTATGCTATACAAATCTCATCGGTTACATTGAAATATCCTCACGTAACACAATCACACGGAATTACCGGCTACGGTAGGGGTGTATTGATCCTGTGTCACATGTTTCAACATGGACCTGGTGTCTGTGATGTCATTGAAGGGTTTCTGAAGAGCGAGTTTTATTCGAACAGTGGACATAGCCAGCAGTAACCATCTTTCCAAAGCGCCACTACTGGATCATATTAAATGTTGAAGATGGAGGGAGTACTTAATGTGCATTACATTAACAAGATAAAAGGTCAAGATCTCATTTGCAAGCGTAACCTAGCTTTCCAAATGTACGCCAAACATTCAGTTCATGGTATTTGTGGTGAAATCCACTCAAACATCCTCTTAGGCTTTCATTTATACACAGTTTTATTATTTAAATATATCCCTGCAGAGAATAATACAGGTGGTAATGTAGTTGGCGCCTTTTGACATATGATTGCCCAACTTTGGTTATGGATGCTTCAAGAATAACAAACTCATTTTGATAAGATTTGATTTGGCTCATCCAGGCTTCTGTACATTTACTTCCTGCTGAACGCTGTTTAAACAGAAAGAGTTTCAACACCATTAGAGTCACATTATCCCTTCGAAACGATCAGAGTCAGTGGCGCTCGGAAAAACATTTGCATTTAATTGAAAAGCTGCTTCAATAAAAGAGCAATCGCCGGCAGATTCCTCAACGTGCGCCGGAGGAGTCCACAGATAAACATACTCTCACAAGAGGAGTCCACAGATAAACACACACTCTTTCCACTAATTAAAGCTGAATCACTGGTTCTGAGGTAAAGAGCTCCCATCAAAACAAACCAGACGATTCTTAAAACTGCTTCCTTTAAGAGGAGAGCTTATCCAAATCACAGCCAGATTTATTAGCATTAAGCTGCACAGCAATGCAAACCGTGCAATATAAGTGAGTGTTCAATCTTTGCAAACACAGTTTCGATGTGTTATATTTATAACATTTAATTATATGAAATATTGAAATTATAACCCATACAGCACTACGATATGTATCATTTTCTAACCCCACTTCTGTGCTTAAACTCTAGGTTTTTAACCCAGATGCTTATTTCAATAAATTGATTACTGGGCTATTTATTAGTTTCATGTTTATTTGTAATCCGGACATTTGGGAACATACTGGGTTCAGGCATTTATGTTAACTGCTAGAAAACATCCAGACTAAAGACTCTTGCTGGTTAAACTTGTGTAACAAAAACCTTTCATTTTCATTTTTTTTATTTCCATCTTAGCTCCTAGTTCTCAGTTGTTTTATTTTCTAACAATTTGGTTATTTTGGTTATATTCACATATAAGCAAAGATTGAACTAGTACAGAATATTTCATTTTATTTAAATTAGTCAATAAGTCAATCAATATTTAACGTACACACTTTGATTCATATTTAGATATTATAGTATATTATGTAAATGTAGATATTGAGTCATAATAAAAAGAGCAGGGAAATTTCTTATGATTTATGTTATTGTTTTTGACTATTTTTACTGGTTATTTATATTACCTGGTGGCAACCAGCATTTGGGATCCAGAATAAAAAAAATAATAATTAAATTGTCATCTAGTTGATTTTTAATATTTAATTTACAGATATTACATTCAAATTTATAGGTACATGATTTCATAAATATGGAAATATAGAGAAATATAGCTACTTTAAGAAATAGACTTAGGGTTAATGCTTTTGGTTATTTATTTTGTCATTCAGTATAGTTTTTTGGGCTCATAGTTATAGCATTGGCTTCTTTACTATACAACGGTTGGGTTCTGGATTTGGAGTTTCTTTTTAGCTTATGTTGTGGTCAATTGTTTTTTATGAATAACATTGGAACTTACTTTGGTGGACACTTTGCCAAGGACTTTAAATACTTGTCAGATTTTTGTTTCTATCGTTCCAGAGACATAAATTAGTGAGGCTTAAGTGCCAAAACTGCCATCAAGGGATAATTAACTGCTCTAGAATGCAAGCATTTACTTTATTAGATTAAAAGTTTGAGATTAGAAAGCGCTAATTAGCCCATTACACAATTAAATTGGCTTCATTTAAAAGAACAAGCAGCCCTGAATTGAAAACACACTAATGTATTTCCTGTAAGACACGATTAGGAGAGAGAAACGACATTAATAAAGATGCAAGCCTTGATTCAATCATACTACAATCGTTCACATTGTGCTCTTGAGAGTTAGATGTTTTATTTATATTTCCACAACTGCCTCATTTCTTACGTCTTTTGACCTCTTCATGCATGGAAGGTTTTTGCTGTTTTGAGGAGAGAACATTCAGATGTCTCTCTCCCTGGTGGCAAGCAAGTGATTGTGGTGACACCGAGAGACAGACATCGAAACATCAACAAGGGTTTAATCTGTGCAGGGTTGATGTCTCATGAAACTGAACATTCCCTTGCTGGACTCAGATCAAGCGTTCCATTTGGAACTCTGTTTTCAGTTATTTTTCAAAGTAAAATCACGAACTATTGTATTTTAATAATAAAAAGACCCTGACATGTGAAATGTTTCTATTTGTGCTTGAAATTTGGCTCATTTTCCTCACTCTGTATTGTAACAAATATACAAATAACACATGTTTTCAATTGCATTTTAAACGAAAAATGTTTCATAAATACAGTAATTTATCATTTCAGTATTGTTTGTGAGATTACCTAGGTGAAAGATTACAAACATTCCTCAGTATAAATTATTTAGTTTAAAGAATCGATTTCTTAAAATTTCAATCAGAAACATCTCTAGAGGTTTCAGTTACAAGCTGAGGGACTCTTGAGAAATTACTATGGGGAGATATGAGCCAGGGACTCAGTGTGCTTTTTAAACAGAAAATATCAATGTTGGACTGATCGTGAATCGTCAGAGCCCTTAAAATATACTCAAGCTTTTTATAGAAAATATTTATTTTTGTCTGTTTTTATATGTTTAACCTGTAAAGCAATGTGCTGATTACATGTTCTTTAAAACATTTGTAGATGGTCTCTATTAAAATCTTTGTTTAGCAATACAAATCCTAAATTCCAAAAAAATAACAACATTGTAGCAGCACACCGGGAGGTTCCTTGTTCAAGCACCATCTAGGTTCCTTTATTGGACTTGCACATGATTTCCAATTGTAGTAATAAAAAAATCTGGGTCTGGTAATGTTTTTATACAACACTTGTTGCCACTGTTAGCAGATGACCTTGATGCATTTAAAACAATGCTGCCATTCTTAAACACTACATATTTATTACATATACACTCTAAAAATTATGGATTAAATTACCCAAATGCTGGCTGCTGAATGAATACTGGACACATTGTGTTGAATACGGAATAAAAAAGGTCCAAAGTCTCCAAAATTCCAGTAATACATAATACATTGATAACATTGCTTTCCCAGTGATGAAGTCAGAGCTAAACTCTGGCTTTGAGTGGTGGGTTAGCCACCAACAACGACACGATTTGTAGCAGGCATTTTCTTTGAGAAAGTTACAAGAAAGCTACAAGAACTGGAAAATGGTGAACCTGGACATTGCAAATCAACACAGTTTGCAATGCAGTTACAATTGGGGTACAACCCCACTTCACTGCAGGTATGTGTGCATTTTATCGACTGTTATTAGGCACTTCTCTTTGATTTGTGTTATTAGAAGCACAACCACACCCCAATCTACTCAGCACAGCTGATTTTTTTAAAGTGATCTAGGGTTGAAACAATTGGCTCATGGTGTTTTAACATTGATTACTTTTTTTTTACAGTTTGGTATGAGAAACTCTGGAGATCTCAACCCAAATCAATAATTTCAACGTTTGAATTTTTATCACTTAAACTAATGTTTGGCACTGAGATCTACAGTGCCTCAGTGCCCTCACTGATACAGCTTGAGTACTTGCTCAAAAAGTAAAGCTGTGGTCTGGAAGAAAGGAATGAAGTTTAACCATTAGATACCCTTAGTATATACACAATAATACAACAGGAGTAATTAAAATAGAAGTGATACAGGTGATCTGAAAATAATGTTCATATTGTGTGAAAAGGCACGCAAGTTCAGTGAAAATGCTAATCCATTACTTACCATTAATTCATAACTGTCATGGTCTCTCTCTCTCTCTCTCTCTCTCTCTCTCTATAGTGATTATGATAAATTATGAGTCATCCTCTGAGTTAAATGTTTCAGTTCATTTCATGCTGGTTTGTAATTCATGAAGCTGTTCAGAGAAGCACAGACTCCGTTGACAGTAAAAGAGATAAACACAACTCAGAATCTTATTTATAGTCTGTGCCAAAACTTTGCAATGTATGAGTATGTCAGAATCAATCAATAGCCCTGATCAATATCATTCTTGTGCAATTCAGTCTCCATTTGAAATCTTTATGTTTCTCTCTCTCAGAATAAATCAAGAGTAAAGTACCTTGTCTACTTTCTTTCTTTTACAGATCGAATCAATCGAATGCCTGGCAGTTCAGACATCACATATATTATCAATACACACTTGTGATGTCAGTTTATTAATAACCCCACATTATAATCCAACTAGGAATAAACTAATAACATGTTATTTTAATTTTTGCTTTATTTAGTCATAATGTTTGAGAAAGGGTTGGAAATAACACAAGGTTTAAGGCTTTGTCCAAATGTATTTGCGGTTTCTCCAAATGTTTTAATTTTGCTGATCATTCAAATATTGTGTGTTGTGAGTAAAGTTGTTCCACAGTGTTACATAATCCATTGAAATACAAATGAACCATACACTATTTGGATAATGATTAATGAACTATAAATGGCACTGGGATTGAAATGTTAACTAGAAAGTAAAATATTGAGATTGGTGTGGATTACAAACTTATTACAAATATATGCCAGCAGTATATTTAAATATATCTACCACAAATGTTAATCAAAATTACAAAATTAACTCTTTCAGTTTTCTTTTTTTTTATCAATAATATATATTTTTCAACTTATCTGGAAACGTTTTCTATTCACTATTAAAGATAATACATGATAAATGATAAGTATTTTAGTTGTTCTACCGTGATCCTTCAGACACTAAAGCTCTGAGTACAGAAGTAAACGACTGTCACGCACCATTGTTTGCTCGCGGGCGCTGAGCGGAGACGTCGCCGGGATCCATCGCTCCTCGTCCGGTGTGACTTTCTCTGGCGCCCGCTGAAACTAGAGCTACTCGGCTCGGCTCTTCTCGGTAATCTCCGGTGGTCACTCTCAGTTTGCCCTCTCGAAGCTCGCCGTATGTGTTCTTCTGGAATATGAGAACTCTCTCATTTCTCTACTGCTAGAAGCAAACAGAAGATGCTGCCTCTTCAGGCGCGAGCAAGCGCGAGACTGACGCGCGCTGCCGAGTTCAGCCAGTGTGCGTGCGTGCGTGCGTGCGTTTGGAACCGGAGGAGGAGTCGCTACACCTCCATCCATCAATCTCAGCATGTCAAAAGTACACTTTGAGGAATGTTGCTAACGATACATTTGTCTCTCACGGTAGCATGTAATGTTCTTTAGAAGAGCTTGACTCTAAAATGTTCAAAAAACAAATAGGTTTTATATATATATATATTTTATATATTTTATATTTAAAAATTATATAATTTA
>SRMA01026008.1:0-31314 GCA_007224835.1 Danionella cerebrum | reverse complement strand
TATATATATATATATATATATATATATATATATATATAATCTGATTATGAGTTTCTAGAACACCAAATCTTCATTTTGACTAAAAATACTATTATTTAAACACTTTTTTATTTTCTTCCAAAATGTCCTTATACATATATACATTATGTAATGATGTACATTTACATTTTTGTTAATGTAATTTTTGACATTGATTTGCAGTCTACGAACAGAATTTGAACAGTGTTATGTTAAAAATTACGCTTGAACCAAAAATAAGCACCCAATGCTGCTCAGAACGTTGCTTTAGAGACAAGGCTATTTTACTTCAGAGAAAAGGATTGCTTTGTGATGTCTTTCAGTAAACTTCATTTTAATGACGTGTTTAACTTTTATGAGTCTCAAAAAGGCTTGGCTTTGCTTAGCTTTTGTTGAATGAGGAAAAAAGAAACAAAGGATTGTCGAATCTGCTTGACAAAAGCTTTTCTCTTTGGTGTGGAATCAGGAGGTCACAAGCCCTTTCATGAAAAGAAAATATATTCTATGCTGTTTTCTGATGCCTCTCTCAAAATAAACCCAAGTAGCCACATATTTTGTCAAAAAAGCATCAGCATATTGTTGTTTTTTTTCTCACAGACAAAGCGAGAGCTCCGTAATGTTAGTCATACTCCACTAGAGATTCGGAGAACAACTAGAAATTGGCCATTATTACTTTTAGCTTTACAGAGCACAAACTTCACAACTTCCATGAAGAAGAAACATCCGTGTGTGTGCAAATTTATAGATGTAAATTTCAGACAATGGGTAGCACTTTGGCCTTTCAGTTACAAGGTTTCTGATCCACTTATTAATATGGACGTCTTCTTGGAACATATTGTCTCATTAAATGTCACGTGTGTAAATTGCTGATAATATTATTTATCTGTTTAATATTATTTATAATTGAGGAAATGATGAATTCAGAAAATGTAGGCCTGGGGTACAAATAAAAAAAAGTATTGTTGCTTAATAGACAAAATAACAGAAAAGACTTTTTATTAAATTTATTATCAGTAAAGAAAAGAAATTGTGTAAAATTGTCTTGCTGTTGTGTTTTTGGTTTGGTCCGCACTTGTTCTTGGCTTAGCTTGCCTTGGTATTGGTCTTGTCTTGGTCACAAGACTCCCCGGTCTGGCTGGTTCTTGGTCTCTGGTATAAACCTAGAGAATTTATTGACTTCATATCAATAAAAAAGATGGAACACTACATTTAAAAAGTAACACATTTAAAATAGTGGAGCAGAGGAAAAAGTGCTCAAGTCTTTCTAAAGATTAACGTCTTCTAGTTAATTCTGGAAGGATGGTCCAGATGATGGGTGCTGCACAGCTGTAGCCCTTGGCCACCATTGCCATTTTGGGTGGATGAGGGGGCTCTACCTGCACAGCAAATGATACAGTGAATAATTAAGCTCTATTCAGATGGGACTAGTTTTAAAAATGACATTGTAGGTAATTTGCTCTACAATTTTAATGAAAGTTGTCATGGTAACGTCAGACATGGCAGATGCAAATGTGATTGAAATCATAAAGTATGTCTGTGAAACAGAAAGACTCCCTGTAAAACTGACCTGGTTTGAACAGGGCTTAAGTCTCTTAAAGTGACCGTACATAAAATATGGTTACAAAAGGTAAATAATAAGGTGTCCATTAATTTTTCCCAGTTACTCTCTACTGAAGTGCATCTCTAGCTCAATACAGGGTGCATCATGGGTAGTTCACCAATCCCAGGGCCACATTCACTGAAATGTGGAATTTGGATTCTTGCACTTACCTGAAGCATGATGTTTAGACTGTGGGAAACTAAAATAACGCAGGAGGTGCACATGAAAATGTTTAAATTATTGATATGTTACAACACAAAGTACAAAAGTTTTTGGCAGATGTAAAAAAACAGTAAACAAATAATAGTTTCACAAATATAAATAATGAGAGTCTATTTTTTGTAAATGTACAAAAGAAAAAACAAACTCAATCCAATATTTTGTGTAATTACCGTTTCCCTTTCTTATAGCTCCCTGCACAAAGTCAGAGATTTTCTATTATTTAAGTTGTGTGTATGAACAACCAAAGATAGCGAACAGATGCTAATGATCATCAATGTCAGATGTAGATTGTCAGAAACAGCTGTTTAGGAGGCGGAAAACTGGGTGCAGAAGAGCAACAAGACACAAGGTAGTTATACTTCGTCAACAAGGTCTCTCTGAGACAAAGATTTCAAAGCAGACTCTGGTTTTATTGCCTATTATACCTACTGGCAAGCCTTAGCAAGTTCTGTCATCCAATTTTAATACAAAAAGGAAGGATCAATATTACAGTATTTAATTTACCCCTACACTAACCCTAACCCTTTTTTGTTTAGTTGAATCTTATGATAACAAATGATACCAGTGGAACAGTCTTTACCTGCCAGTAGGTGGAAAATAGGTGTTATTGTATTAATTACATTTATGAATTTTGCAGATGCTTTTATCCAAAGCAACTTACATTTTAAGCAATGAAAAAATTTTCTCAGTTCTTCCTGGGGATTGAACCCACAACCTTTGCGTTGCTAGCACAACACTCTACTGGCTGAGCCACAGGAAAGCCAGGAAAGAGAAGGATACTAAACTAAATTGCAAAAAGGCTCTAAATTTAAAAAAAAAAGTACAAAAATGAGAAAAAACTAACCAATGAATTAAAAGCATAAAAACTGAACAGATCTGATTGTCAAGTTGACTGCATCTATACCTCATATGACGAATACTGAATTTGAGTTGAATTTTCCCATTAATTTAATGCTGGTTTGTAATTAATGAAGTATATCCGGACTTCATCGATTGAAACACAGCTTCAGTCTCTTACAATTGGACCAACATAAAACCCTAACACTAATGAAAATCAATCCCTGATCAATATCGTTCCTCTGCAGTTTAGCCTCTATTTAAATCCTTTATGGTTCTCTCTCAGCATAAATCAGGAGCAAAGCACCGGTCTCCTCTTTCTTTCATTCTCAGCTTTATTGAATTATTCAGATACAGTAAACTCAGAAAGTGTAAATGCCCTCAGGAGAGACAGGAGAGATATTCTTCAGGACCAATGCATTTATAGTCACCTTTTTTTCTATAAAAGTCATGAATAAAGCATTAAAACGGGGTCAAACGCAGCCAGGAGTGATCTGCCATCTCTCTGGTCTGAAAGCTCTGCTCAGCGGTTTGCAGAAAAATGAATCTGATAGATAAAACCCTGCGATCTGTTGCTCACTGGTGGAAGGAGACGACAGGGCAAACAAAGGCCACGCTTCCATTTACCGTTTATGCTGATGTCATCAGTGACATCACAAATGGCTGCAATGACTAAAATTCTATCGTTACATTCTGTCTCTGCTGTCTCTATTGCAATACCTTTTCGAATGTCACAGTTCCAATGTAAAGTTTACACACCCTCACCTCACTGTCATTGAACCACTCTGGGGAGAACTCAGAAATGCAGATCATGTAAAACAGCCCAAGAATTTACAAGAGATGGAGGCTTTTTGCCAAGAAGAATGGGCTGCTTTACCAACAGAGAAGATAAAGAATCTCATCGAGAACTACCCCAGGAGATTTTCATTGAAGGAAATACAAAATTGTCATTGTAAACTTTTGTCATTGTGATTAAAAAAGAGTGAACACTGTTGTTTGACAATAAATGGTTTCACCCAACCACTAACTATGAGTGGAAAACTGATTTTGTGTTTACATTTTCTGAAAAATGGGCAAGAAATCTCACAAGATTCACACTTGATATTTCATCACATTACATAACACGGCTCGTGTTAAAATCAAAATTAAACAAGCATCATACCAAGCCCTTATTGAAAACGCAAAATAACATTCTCTGAGCCAAATGTAAGGTATTAAATAAAAGATTAAGTGCTGGCCATTATCTGCATGGCGCTTTGGATAAAAATTCCCTCTCCGGCCACAAACACCATCCATTTTTAATTGGCTTTTAATTAGAGCTGTATTTCAACACAAGCTTTTCTGCTGAAGAACACAATAGAACGGAAAGTTAGAAGAAAGTCTAGCTCATCCTGATCACAGTTTAATAAAGTAGATATGCTCTGAACATGAACAGAGAGAAGTGGTCACTTTTACCCCTGACTTGTTTAGTGCAGACGTGCATTTTTGGTATGGTGCAGGAAAGAATGCATCAATGGTTTCAGCTTATTTCCTGTTTCTCTAAAAACAAACCGCTCTTATCACACTTCGATTCAAAAAGCACATTTTTTTCTAAAACTATTGAGCAACATTTGATGACAATGTGCTTTCTTGAAAAGTGTTGTCTTCAGTGATTCCTACACTTTAATCCTGGCCGAATGAAATGCTGTTTGGGAAATTTGTTAAATGATGTATCTGGTCATAATTTGACATGCAGAATCAATTTAGACTATAACAAATATGGACAATCAATCAACCCCTCTTGCTAATGAGGCACATGAGGCCAATAAGAGCAAGAATTGGGTTATGACATGACAGTGAGCAGGAGTCTGCACATGCTAAGAAGTGATAGAATACAAGGAGAGAGTTCCATAATAAGGGTCCACTCAAAAATTATTGATTTTTATATAATATAGTCATCTTAAATCAAACATAAAACAAAGAAAGACTTTAAAACATTTTTAAATGTTGGCAAAATTGTCATTTACTTAAGGTGAGGGGCAATAGAGGTGCCTTTAGCCTTGTTCTGACCAAAGAGCTCACTGTGGTGTGCAAGGGACCATGAAAGGCAGAGAAATTGTACAATGTACCCCATTTTTGGTTTTAGCTGGTTATTAATCCTTAGCCTCTGGGGCATTTTTTTACTACTTTAGTATAATATACTTAAGTATAAATCTCTAATAAATTACCTAATGATTATACATATATAAATATAAGTTTTTTTCTGGCAATGCTTGATTTAATTTTTCAAGCAAAACCATAGCTTCTTGTTTTTTCATTTTGTTACACAATAATTCCACAACAAGCCTGAAATTGTACACAAATACAATTTAAAGTTTTTTTACTGCAAATGTAAAATATTGAGAATGAACTGTTTTTATGTATTATGCCAAAAAGCA
Organism: Danionella cerebrum; assembly: GCA_007224835.1. Lineage (NCBI taxonomy): Eukaryota > Metazoa > Chordata > Actinopteri > Cypriniformes > Danionidae > Danionella > Danionella cerebrum. The sequence continues at coordinate 26,220 of SRMA01026008.1, read as the reverse complement.
AAAGTAATGAGAGAAAATACAATTAATAGATGCTTGTGCAAAGACAAGGTCAAAACAATGTAAAAATGTTATCAAAAAGCCCAAACTTTGAAAAACACAAGCCCATATGACAGGTCTTGTATTTCCAATGGTAATTTTTTTTCTTTTCCTCCTTAGATGGCACTGTTGCCACTGATTTCGGGTCTGTGAAATGAAAATGAAAGAAGATTTTCTCACATTTTAATTTGAACAATCTCGCAAATTATGTGTCATAACTCTTGTAATGGTCGTTAAAACCAAAACTATCAAAACGAATAACCTACGGGTTATATTTAAAATCAAAATGAAATAATAGCTGGGTCACGTCACTCCTACTTATTGGCACTGGTGCGTGTAGAGACTTGACAAAATAAAACGAGAATGACAAAATAAAACCCTGATTAAAAATACCACAGTAAACCGCAAAAAAATAATTGAATATTAACATATAAGCTTATGGGTAACTTTTGAAGATTTAGGTACATGATTGGTTGAACACTTCTTTAGTTTTCCTTTAGAGGTGTTTCTTTTTGTTTGGAATAAAGGTATTTTGACCAGTTTGAAAAGACATTAGCATGAGCAGGGCATGTTCTTTAAAGCTCCGAAGAACTGTGATGAAAGATTGGAAAGCGAGCGTCTCTCTATCGCTCAACACAGGCCGAATCATCCAGCTGAGACCCTGCACTGTGCCGGATCTCTCTCAGATTCTGGCCAGAGCTTTTCATCAGCACTATCTCTGACATCCGCCTCAGGGAGGGTAGGAGCCGGTTATCTAGTGTGTGTCTGATGTGTTCAGTGCTATTACGCTGAGCTGGGGATTTTCCTCGTGCACACATGCTTCTTTCTCTGAACATACAAACCACTTAGACTAGGAATTATTTGCTGATGCTTTGTTTCTTTCACCATTGTGTGTGCGTGCGCATTTGCTTGTGTATTTACATGGTCTCAAAAAAAAAAACTGTTTAATATCACTAAATATAACAGAATTGTGTATAATCTGCACGAATGCTGGTGGTTTAGGTAGAGTTTACTAGCTCAGAATGCCACAAACCTTTCTGAATGAATTTGACAGCAATTCACCGTTTATGTTGATTTGAGGCATCTGAACACATTTATAATCCATGATTTCAAAGCATGTTAGTTTGATTTCAAATGACTATTTGCTTTTCTTGAGGGGACATTCCTTACTGTTTAATATTGAAACTCAAAAATGCAAGTATTGCTCTCTACTGTGACTTACAAATGGGCCTCTGCTGGTCAAATATGTGCCCTAAGCTGAATTGTACTGTGCCCAACACACAATTTCAATAAATTAGTTTTTTTTTCCTCATCCAAAAAGCCAAGTTAAGGATGGTTTAACTTAAAAATGCAACAGCAAAATGTTTTTACATTTTGAATGCTGATAGCCAATAATACTTACTATAATGATAAATACATACTATTAGAATACTTACTATGATAGTTTCTTTGCTTATTGAGCTCTTGGACTAAAAAGCAGCACAAGACAGTTTATTATATTAACTCTCTATATGTCTCTACATGTACCGGTGCGAGTGCCAATCACAGCGGCTGTTTTGAATCAAGTAGGAATGACGTGACCCATGGATTCCTAATGAATTACCCATGGAAGCATAAGAGCTGTGAGCTGTTTTTCAAAGTTCTGGCACTAAAGAATTTTCATATTCTTTTCACCTTGTCTTTGCATTGTGAGGATTTGTGATTTTTTTTGTGTCAACAATTGTGATGTTTGTTATTAAACATAAAACTGTTTGTTTTTATTTTTGAGATTTCTGCAGTAAAAAAAAAAAAAAGCAAAATGTAATAATCAGAAATGTATTTTTTGTAAAAATTTCAGGTTTGTTGTGAAATTATTGTGTAATGTAATTAAAAAAATATTTGTAAAAAAAGGTAAAAAAACTGAGGTTTTAAAGGTAATTTATTAGATCAAAAATGCTCAAAAACTTGAATCCAACCGACATGTCACCTTCTTTTTACAGTGATGCATACATTATTTTACTGATAATGAACTGTAATGCAGATATTGTAATCTAAAATTTCAATAATACCATTGTAGCTGGTGGCAAGCTCATAAGTAAAACTAAACTACTAAACTAGTGAGTTAACATTCCATCTTACCTGCTCCCATTGGTTAAGTGTAATCATGTGATGGAATGTGCACTCACTCCGTGGAAAGTCAGAATTCAGCGCAACTCAGCCTTGTTTTTAAATTTACTCTATGATTTTTGAAATATTTGCAGATATAACAATGAACAGCTCTTTATTATTAACATTTCATTTTTCGTGAGCAAATGGGATAATGGTGCCCCTCTCTGGCAGTTGGTGCCCTATGCAGACTTCGTATAGGAAGCAGTGGCACTGCCCACAAATGAGGAGAAAAGTATGCAGTTTCCCACAAATGATCTAAAAAAAAAGTTGGTGAAAGACACAAGGATTTGCACTGTGCTCACTAACTCTAATGCTCCTCATCCTTCACGCAAAACTTTTCAAATACCAAGTAATTAGGTTTTATTTTTATGTTTTACATTTCAATGCATCAGAGGTCCAGACATTTCTTTTGGAAACAAAAGGCAAGTGAATTGTTCAAACTTAAAAGTTTATGGAAAGCAGAAGGCCAGAAGTATCCAGATGGTGGACTCTTTCTGCAAAGAATCCGAAGTGCGTATATTATCCACACTTCTCAATTGCACGATGCAAGGCATGATGGTGTAATTCTTTATTGTAGGACCCATTTTTGTAGTGATAGAGTAAATTTTATATCAGAAGTAGTATCTAGCGTGTAGAACATGATTTGAGCGAGTGCAGGAGATACAAAGACATCATGCCACATAAAAGATAGCGCCGCTTAACAATTTTTGGAATAAACACACAACTCAGTACTAATCACAACATGCAAGGGGAGAACAATACAACCTTACATGTTCCATGTAGTAGTAAAACCAATAAAAACTGTGCAGTTTAGTGGGTCAGAAATCTGCCTAACAAGTCTATGCTTCAACTTTGCATGTGATCATTTTTATGTGCAGCATTTCCTTTGCTATTAAATGAATCCCGAGATTTATCTCTGCATCTGAATCCTCTGACAGTGTGTTTCTCTGGCCAGGCGTCTCAGACGAGGGTAATTTCACGAGGGTAATTGCTGCTCTCTCCAGAGACTCATTCGCTTCCTTCTGTCCAATGTGCTGCCTTGAGAATCAACCTCTCTACAGGAAAAAATGTACAATAATCATCCCCTACACTCTCTTCCATTCCTCTCTATATTTACACGCATTTCTCCGTATCTCCTCCAGTCTAGCTCTTCATTTCCCTTTTTCAATTTAGAGTTGGCTTGAAAAATTCACAAGATGCACATGTGAGGAAGAAAGAGGTCAGAATGTTCAGGATGCAAATGATTTCAAACATATTTCATGTTTGCATGCTGTGCCATCTGGGAAAGAATATATTTACCCAGGAAAAATAAATGTTTTGAGGTCATGATTATTTTAATGGGAAAGACTTACAATTGGCACACAATGGAGACTTAACACCTCAAAATGAATTACCAAAGAATTTGAATTTCCACTGAAAATGTGGGAATATACACAAGCCCTCCTGCATTGTTTAAAGCAGTGATCATCACGCGTTTCTCACTTCATTAATTACATGCTCGTTAATCTAATATCCTTGTTGTTAAATCCCGGAATCTGTGATTCCAGTGGATCAATCCTAATTGTTCATTATAAGATCTGCTATTGATTAAAAAAAGCTGCTTAAATTCAAATTTCATCAGTTTTGTAAACAATATAAACTATAGACCCACCATGGATCAAAATCAAAATGTCCAAAAAACTGACAGGTTTTATAATGTTCTCAAGTTGTCCCTTTATCTGTGGTAACAGAGCTCATGCAGCGCAGAAGTGTGTAGCACCAGCAGCAGCAGCAGCAGCTCTGAAACACATAATTAAGTTTCTTCGGTTTTACTAACCAGCAATTATTTTCCGCATCTGTTTCTTTGCAAAACCAAATGGCTCAGTTTGACCTTCTGAACAGTTCTTCTGCTATTTTTTAAGTGTTAGAGATTTATTTTCCTAGAAGAGAGTAGAATAAAAGCTGATATGAACAAAGGAAGTCAGTAGGTCACAATAACTCCGTTTTGCTGACATTTAAGGGACTTATTTCAATTAAAAAATATCAAATACTATTCTGATTATTGTTTCAGTAAGCAAGTACAGCTATGTGCAATGTAGAACAGTGTTTCAGTTTCACTTTCCAAATACAGACAACAATCCTCTAGTGCAATATAGAACAGTGTTTCAATTTCACTGTCCAAATACAGACAACAATCCTCCACTGCTACATGGAACAGTGTTTCAGTTTCACTTTCCAAATACAGTCATCAATCTTCCCCTGCTACATAGAAAAGTGTTTCAGTTTCACTGTCCAAGTACAGACAACAATCCTCTAGTGCAATACAGAAAAGTGTTTCAGTTTTTACAATATTCCACCATTTACTTTAATAATCATAAGATAGTTACTATATTATTTTAGACAGGATGTACTGCGCCAATACTCAGTAAAATGTAATTCTATGTCCCTAGCAAATTTAACATGCAATTCAAAAGGAACTATTTTATAACAAAAATGGAAACCAAAGTAAAATCTGCATGCTCATCACTTTCTTATATGTGCTTCCAGCAAGCTTCGGTGTTGAATGGGTGAAGCATGTTCAGTTTGGAAACACACACCCTGTCAAAAAGAGGAATTAATGAGGTCTGTTTAGCAAATCCTCATCTGCTGCTATAATAAATGACTCCGCTTCTTTGCCGTAACTTTCTGGCGGCACTTCCCAAAGCTTTCATCACCTTCACTGTTGTAAACGGCCTCAACAAAGCTACTAAACTCAGCTCTTTGTTCCAAAATAAATTAATAAATGAAGATGAAACAAAAACCCCAGCAGTGCACATTCATTCTGTCGCTGCCAAGCATTTTCTACACTCTCTAGCATCTGTTTTCTTTGCTTTTCTGCTGCATAGAGGCTTTGATGGTTTTTGAGGCCTGAGGCATCGCTGAAGAACCGAAAATCACAACTTTTGTTCTCTGTGTGTGTCAAACATATGCACAGAGAAGCACTCTGAGTTCACAGCAGCATTGCAGGTTTGAGCTGACGCAATGGTTGATGTGCTGCTGAGAATTCAAGAGGCCATAGCTGACAGAAAAAAGGAATATTCAGAGAGAAAATCTGACTATAAAGATTGAAACAGTGCTGACCCTCTGATGCTTCTCAGCGAGCAAATGAAAACCCAGACACAAAAGCTTGCAGAACGAGACGGATTTACAGTAAAACTCTCCTTTGAAGCTCATTTAGACACTAGCAACACCTTCTGTGGTATGCAAATGCATGTGACATGCTTCAGTATTGGTGCAACGCCGTGTTTGCTGCACGATTTCTGGCTTTGTCTTTACAGTATATAAGCCCAACCTGCAGCTGCAAATATTCAAGAAAAGTTAACAATTGGTGATTACCTTTTTGTTTTAAAAAAGTATTACCTTTTTTGTGGCCACCCTTTGCACTTTTCAAGATGTGAGGGGTATCGTGCAAAAATGGGAAAAATTTATAATTTTAATTGGTTCTAATCGTTGTTATTATTTGTTGGGAACAACCACATCACTAAGAACAGCTCAATCAAGCAGAACTGTGCAGTCAGAAACACTTGACCCTTTCTAACAAAGCACTATACGCAACTTCAAGCTTAGCTCTGGTTTGAACTGCTTTTCTATTTTCCAAGGTTACAGCAACGCTCCAGATCTCTGCAGCTTTTGAAGGAACTTTGGATTGTTTAGACATCTTCTTTTACTGACTCTCAATTACACCTCACATAAAGTTCAAAACATTCATGCTCTTCACAAGACAATCACATGATCAGTACCCACCTATCCTCACATCATCCCCATCAGAACATATAAATTAAAGGTGACTTGAGATATCACCATAGTAAAAGCTGAGACTTTTTGATGTGAGCATCTGCTAAAAAAAAGTAAATCTAATGTAAATGATACTCTCAATTAACTTAAAGTCTGTGCTGGCATGGTTTAGTAACTACCCAAAGAACTGTGCACTTAGCACTGCTCAAGAACATCCACTTTGAATCTGGAAGTGCCAAGGGCTCTGTACCTTTTTTTGGTTCTGTTACCGAAATGTTACATTATCCTGTTAATATTGAAGACTCCAGAGATAGGACTGTAATAAACAGAAAGAAAACAAGTATTTTGATGCATTAGGATAAACAGAGAAAGCATTTTCAGTCACCTCAAGCCCCAAGGGGCTCCTGAAACCTCTCTCTCTCTTCAGTCCTAGTCTGTTGTCAGTCGAGGAGAGACGGGAAGTTAATGGACCACTGCTTAAAAACATTCTTCACACAGGAAGCACGTCATTTTGCTTTTGGTTCAAAAGTCTTAATCTTAATGGTAATGCACCAGCATACATGCAGAACCTTATTAACCCCTGCGCTCCTCATTCTCACCATGCATTTGGGGGCTTTTCTGCTACATTCTGTACCCTTTAGTAGTTATTTTTTCACACACATATGAATGAGGTTCTAAAAGCAGACTAAGTTGACTATTGGCCAAGGATGAGACATGTAGGTGAGAGGGAAAGGTTCACGAGTGGGAAGACCTGAACATACCATGTAAGTTTGTTACAGTTTGTGCTGTGCAGTTTTCGTAGTTTGTACATAACACACATATATACAGAACATCTTCCCAGACTAGTCCGTTTGTTAAAGTTTGTGCAGTACAGTGTTATCAGTTTGTACATACCTACACACATGTATACATATGTATAAATACACATACACACAGTTAATGAACTATGTAAGATAACAATGAGGTCATGTATAATACAGATGATGGATCACGGATGTGGAGAGCACAGAACCATACGCGTCGCATAATGACCTGATCTGCACTGAACGGAGACACACAGATATTAAATGAATAAGTGAATGTAGTACCAAGTGCCCAGGACAGGAAATCTAATCCATAAGCAGCAAACCAACATCCCATGCGTCATCTCTAGTCTTCTGTGACCCAGGTGTGATGTGAGCACACCTGGCCAAGAGGTATACGATGGGCCCCACGAGTCGACCGGACCCTAGAGCCAGACACACCCAACTCCCAGGGGACCGGCGATGCCCCTAGAGAGGAACCGCAGCGGGCGGGTGGTTTCACTCCTAATTGCCTGCACACCTGTCTCTCATTCCATTAGGTGATCTGGTTCTTTATATTCTCTGTTTTGTGGGTTTGTTACAGGTTCTACGGGCTCTATCAACCTTCACAACAGTCTGCTACATTTCATGCAGCAGGTTTGTTGGTTTGTATGTTATTTATGTTTTCTTTGTGCTAATTAGGATTTACTCTGTTAGAGTTCGTTTCTTGTTAGTTTATGTTTCCAGTCCTGGTTTTAGTTTGGTGGGGTTTTTCCCCTCGTGGGAGGTTTCTGTTATTTTTAACTCAATAAAGTATTTTGTGTTTTCTCCAGCTCCTGCTAATAAGTGTTTTTAAACCACCACCTCAATTTAATGACAAGATGAGACATCTTCACACATTTGAGACATCTTCAAGTTTAAGAGTAGAATACATTGATTTGATATGGTGATACCAACTCTTTAACCATTTACAAATTTACTGTCCGCTCAGAGACAGAACAACAAGAGCTACTTTGAGTCATGAACTGTTTTAAAAAAAAAATATATATATATATATACATTATATAATGTGCATATACATTTAGTCCGAAAAACATGTTTTTGTTTTTTTCACAATACAATTGCACCAAGTACTTTTAAAACATTCAGGATTTTGAATATCTGGACCTGCTTTAAGTTCGTAAGCATGTGTGGCAGGTACGAATGCGCAGGCTTGCTGTCTTGCTCGGATGCGTTCGAGTAGACCCCCATGAGAGGTGAAGGGGAGGAAGGTGGGAGCGATGAAGCTGATTCAGACTGAGTCAGGGAACAGGAGGAAGGAACAGCTTAAATAGAAGAGGGTTGATTGAATAATTGAAGTAGGTGTGGCTCCAGATAGTCTCCTCCCGAAAGACGTTTAATAAACTGTATTTTTGTGTATGCGTTTTGTTGACCTCAACCACAGAATGTGAAAGCCAGCTACTTTAGCAACAGGACTCAAATTTTAATGTGAGATTCTCTTGCAAAGTGTAAACACAAACTCCTACAATGGCACGATGTACGTAACAAGCTAAAGTCCTGGAGGTACTTTGTTGTAGCTGTTAGATGAAATCTGGGTCACGAATCAGGTCATGAACTCTGAGCGACACTGACGTGTGAATGCACTTGGACACTTTAATAATAATGCACTGCAACACGACACTGAATTATACATACAGCAGACAGCAGAGGAGACGGCAGAGAGACACAGACTTACTCTGGAGACGCTCTGATCCACGTACCAGTCAGTTTCACGTCTGCTTTCATATCTACTGTACAACTGCTCGATGTATTATGGGTTCCAGCTCAATCCCAGGAGTTTAATAAAGTTGTTTTTTCCTGATTTCTTTCAGATAACAGCAGTGCACCTCACATTCTGTGGAAATGTCAAACAAATGTGATGAAAACCCAGCAGTTTTTGTTTAAGGCTCTGGAGGAGGTTTGATAAGAGCTTGTTGGCAACACATTTATCTTTTTACTCAACTATAAAACACCTTGTAAATAAATACAGCATTAAACTGAATATGAAATCACAACATTCCTGGATAAATCATCAATATTCTTTCATAATCAATAATTCATTACTTGTATGGCACTAACATAATCAGCAGCTCAGCGCATAACTCTACACAGCTGAAGCGCTGTAAGTCCTGCTGTAGTCTCCAGTGAATACCAGATGTGTAGAGACAGAAAAATCAATAGAAGCAGGAGGAGAGCACTGTAATCAGATCACAGAAATCAGCACTAAACACCACCATCTCTTTCCTTTTTGTTCAAATGGGAGAAGATACGCAAATACAACCGTACATGAACTTCATTTTCATTGACACATTTCTCTTTATTCCTTCGTCACCAGTGAACCAAAACTTTTGTGTGGCTAGCATTATTTTAAGAATTTGATTGTTTGTGGACTTCTTCTGTTGCAAAAAGCAGAAGTTCAACGTGGTGCAATTCCAGATTCTACTCCGATGAAAAGTTCGACTTTGGTCTTTCAGGTCACGTGTAGTGTCTTGAGCCACCACATTGGCAAGGTCAGGTCTGTGAGCTTTTTGGATCACTCAATATTAAGCAAATGTACATTTCTAGGATGTCAGTATTGTTGTAAAGTAGATAAGAGAGCATCCTGTTATAATTTAGATGTGTTATATAGTGAATTGGGCGGTGGATAGCACTGTGGCCTTCCAGTTAGAAGGTTTCCTGTTCAAGGCTTGCCAGTGACCTTCCTGGGAGGTCTTCTTACCATGTTTGCGTTGGTTTCCCCCACAATCCCAAAAACATGGGGTTAGGTTAATTGAATAATCTAAATTTCCCTTAGGTGTGAATGTGTGAGTGAATGTTGCCCTGTGATGGACTGGCGACTTGTCCAGGGTGTATCCCCACTCCAACTACAAATTGTTGTATGATGCTGTTTATAGGCGGTGAAATTCTGCATTGTTCAGGAGTGGTGTGACCCCTCACTTTCCTTAGATCTACGGTTCACACCTGCTGACTCACCAGAGTAAACTTTGCTCACCTGGATTCTCTCCTGCTCCTCTGTTCTAATTCTCATTCTTTTTCTCTGGAAACAGCTGATCTACACAGATGATGTCTGTCGTCCCAATCTCTGGTACTTTTCATCATCTCATCCATCTTCCTCTTCTGCTCTGAGATTGCAGGATTACTCAGAGGACCCACCACACAATCTGCAATCGCCACACAAGTGACTTGTTAGTCAACACACGATTAGCCATCTATTCCTTCAAGGAACGTCATTATTCAGTACCTTGAAATATTGTTAATGAAACTTGAGATTGTACTGACACTGCCATCCTCGGTTCCAACAGCTGTGACAATATGACTGACTGAGGACCTGCAAGAGGGGAGAATGCTCCTATTTAGAAAAGGGAATGGTGGTATTTTGTATAAAGGAAGTATTTTAGAGCTTTGGAGCCAAGTATGTGAATGCCTTTGTTTGTTTTTTTACTATAGGATCGTATTGAAATCCTGTGTTTTGTTGAGTTTTTGATAGTAAGTCTTATTCTTAATCATCTCTGTCAGCTACATAACCCTGCATGATTAGTTTCCCACTGTATGATCAAAAAGCAACTTCGTCCAGATGAGATGAGAAACAAAGATGCTGACACTATGCGTTCATCAAAATCCCAGGATGTTCCTTTAATAAGAGTTTAAACCTGACACCCTGGTCAAATTTGCATAGTGGTGTCAGACAATGGACTCTCACAGACTCCCCTCTCGCTCCCCTTCTAGAGAGCCCAGAAAAGCACTCGAACAGAATCATTTGCCAGGAATTCAGGGACACGGTCACCAATCACCCATCACAAGGCGCACCTCAAAACCTAATCACTCACCTCCTTGTAAAACGGTTAGGTCTTATTAACTGTTTTTCCTGTCTCCACTCCGCTCATTACTCCAGTTAGCGCTAGCAGGTGCGCGCACTTGATTACCATTCCTTCTTATATCCCAGATTCCTGCGAGTACCATGAGCAGATTACTATGAGTAAAGTACCATTTCACTTACCCCATCTTGTTCTGTGTCGTCTCACGTGCCTTGTGGATTTTTGCCTTCCAAAAGAATAAACTGTTCACTGCCGCTCGCATTTGGGTCTTCCTTGAATCATCGTGACAAAAACATACACCTTTCCTACCCATAGTCGTCATGTACAGTTGATACTGGAACAGACTCTATTCACTTGTATCCATTCATTGACAATGCTTACCTCCACAAGTAATCTCCAGAGTAACTCACATCTATTGCTCTAGCTGATCTCTGGCTTACATGTAAAGATTACTCACCATTCCATCAATGGGTCCGCTCCTTCTCTGTGTTCCAGGTCCAGATCCGATGGTGAATGCTTTATAGTTTACACAGTCTTGTACTACTCAATAAAGGAAAGTCTGACTTCTGTACAGCATAGTATTCAAGTAAAACTTGTTAATGTACTGATACTTGGCTTCTGTTCAGTCTCCAGTGTGACCGAGCTGTTGTTGTTGTTCTTGTCTTTATTAAAAGGAGGAGTAAAATTATTATATGAATTGTTTAAAAATTCTTTGGCATCTCTTATTGAAAACAAATATAGCTTAGAATATTTTATGTTGAATGTTGAAGTGCCCCTTTAAAGAAAAAAGAGAAATGGAAATCAGCACTTCAGGCTCTGGAGATGCTCCATTATTCTATTATCAGCGTTTGCTGCCTCGCTCTCTCTCATGCGAAAGTGCTGATGTGTGTGAGAGAAAGTGTGTATCGGTGCGTGTAAGACGAGAGTGAGGGCATTTTCCGTCCACAGACTCTCATTTCTGAAGTATTCTCTACAGATGGTGAACACACTCCCTCAACATTGATGGGTCATTCACAATCCTTCAAGGAAAGCCCAAGCATCAAGGAAATTTGGTCACTGTGATGACCCATAAATTACCACTGACAACTATATGCAACTGCATTGAATTTAAATGATTAAATACATTTCAAATATAAAAATAATGGTTTCATTTTTTTTTCTAATAAAATACATTAAAGCAGGTTATTTAAAATTTTTTAAGTTTCAAAATAATTTTTAACGTTAAGGTTAAATTAGATAAACATTCAATGCTTTTTAATTGTTGCATAAACTCATAAATGTTAAAGATCAAGCACCATTTGTGTTCCTTTTCTTCAAACAAAAATTACATTTTTATACATGAGATTCTTGGGAACTTGGGAACGTTTGTGTAAGAAATTGTGTGGAAATAATTGTGTGGAGAAGGGTCTGCAGATTCTTCTCTTTTCTAAAAGGTGTAGCATTAAAAAATCCTTGAAGCAAATGTTTTCCGATTTTAAACATGACCAAGTACCTTAAAAATATGTAAATCAAATTAAATAAAAAAAAAGCCCTTTTTTGGAAAGGTCTTGAATGTAGGTTGGATGCATTTGTCTTTTGGAGTCTGGTTTTAGCCTCGCTTTCTTATCAGTTCTCCAGTAGGGTTTAGTAAATAAAATAATGAAATAGTGAAATAAAATAAACAGCACTTTTTTGTGAGCACGTGCATCTGAGTAGACCCTCCCCTATGAGTGGTGAAGGGGCGCAAAGTGAGAAAGATGAAGCTGATTCAAACTGAGTCAAGAGGGAGAAGAATTGGATCTTTCTCCTTTGTCTACAATAAACAGCTGAAAAATTGAGTAAAATGCCAAGCAATGAGCGGATTCATTTGTTTGCCAACATTAGGAGTTTTGACCTGAGGAATTGCACATCTCTGGCCACAACAGTCATTCTCAAACACAGAAAGAACAAAACAAAGAGGGGTGAAGAGTCAGGTCACATTTCTACAACAATGGCTCATCCATAAAGACGTATCCGATACAAAAATAGCAGGATAAAGATTTCATGAAGCTATTGAAAGCCGCTATATATTTATAATCCGAGTGAAACTTTGAGATGATGCTTACCCTGTAACTGCCATAAGTTTCATTACCAAAACCAGATTTGTTTTAAATGAGATTCAATATCATGAACAGACAAAAAATTACAAGTTGAAGGAAATTGGTCTTCTGGTAACAAACATAATTCATCAAATTACAAGTGTTTTACTCACTAATCTGTATTTAATAAACATAATATTGACAGGTTACGATTGGCTTATAAAAGTATTAATAAAATGGCAAAAAAGATAAAATGGCAATTTGTTGAGTAAGAAATCCATCAATTTTAAGGCAAGCTCATTAACATGTGTGTCAATATTTGGTTGGGGATATTTTCAATGTAATTTTGGTATGAGTTACAGGAGGAGGTGCAATAACTGACCAGTACCTCAGACTCACAGAAAAACAGATAGAGCACTCAACACTCATTACTCAACTTCAGCTCAGAGAGAGAAGTTTCAGTCTGGAATTATAATTAGTGCCATACCTGCATGACAGAAGGCAGGCTTAAACGGCAATTTCGATGTTTCAAGTAGTTGCTCTTGAGTACGTAGCATTTCATCAGGACCAGGTACAAAGCACAAGTCAAAACTCAGAAAGCACAGACAACTAGAGCGTTTGTGAGCATATGGTCAGCATGATCCAGGTAGCAATTCATGTACCTGCAGCATTTCAGCTTGGCCCAGGAAGTCTTTGCCATATTGAAAGCAACGCAGCTTTTCATATTTTTACACGGTGTTACACAGACCACTTAAAGATAATAATACATATAGCGTAGCTCACCACATTTTTATATACTATCTCTTTCCTTGTCGTTGAAAATTATGATTTTGTGTTCAAAATCGTACAATGAATTACTAAATGCATGTTTTAAACATTTGACAGCCTGATTTCAGCAGTCAGCTATGCAGCAAGTTAAATTCGTAAATTTTTTTTTGCAAATCACATTAAAAATTACACAAAACCTTAAGGGAGAAAACTTAAACACAACATAAAATTAAATTAAAATATTTTTATTCAAATTAAATATTTTATAAAGGGGAAAAAAAATGAAAAAACCCAAAGGACCCATGTAGGGGAAAACCTGAAAAACTGATACTTGAAGCACACTAAAGTAGAAGGAAAGCGACAATCACAGAATTACGAAGATGACTAAGAACTTCAGAGATTGCCAAGGATTCCCAAAATATTGAGAATACACACACATGCACACACACGCACACACAGACTAAGGAACAGACATGGGAGACCTGGGCTGAGTGATACATGAAACAAGGGAACAGATGGGTATAAAAGCCAGGAGAAGGAGCACAAGGACGAGGTAAGCAACCAAGCATATCATGTTGTCATGTAAGAAAAGAAACAGAGAAAGGGGAAAGTAAGGTAAGATAATAAACTACATCACTGGTCATGACCAAAATAAATAAAGGCAATAATAACATTTTCTCAGGTTATTTTATTTCAGGTTCTGAAAGTATTTCTCTCTCTTGGTTCTTGGCCACCCCAGTCTGAAATGCCAGGAATTGCACAGATTCACTTAGTGAAACAAAACATCAGCGCCAGCATAAGAAATGACTAAGCTCAACATTTTTGATAACAAATAATCCTCTCTGTAAACCGCTGACATGACACAGCTGTGTTGACATTAGGTTATTATTTGAAATCTGAAATGTATTTCTTGAGCATTTTGGGTCCAGTAAATTCTCTTGTTCGTTTCTCTGCAATCTTTGCTAGGCTTCAGAGAAGTGGATTGTTCCAGCTCTCTAATTGAACGTTACATCGTCTCTCTGTGCTATTTCTGTTCGTACGGATCATGCTGAACTGCAATTTTCCCTGTGAATGAATGAACATGATGCTTTGAACGAGGCTTAATCACCATCCTTCACAGCTTTTCAACTAATACCACAATTAAGAGCCAGAAAAACACCAGTGCAACCTTTGCTTCACAGCCGCGCTTCGAGTGCCTGCACGTTAACATCTCAAAGGTCTGGGGCTTCATCTTGTAATAACTGCTGAACGGAAGAGATGCTAATGTCTCATTTTACTCTCTGGAGAGAACAGGACTCTAATCATTACTGCTTTTTTTCAGATTTTCATATTCTTTGAGCTATAAATAGCGATACGCTTCCTTGAGAGATAAATGAAAGGATAAAGTATGATCTTGTGGCCTCAGACATAATCATTTGTTCTTAATTACTGCTGCTTCCAGACTTTTAGACCTCATGGAGAAAATTAGGCTTATTATCTCAACTTGATCCATTAAACACTTCTAAAACTCTTATTAAATTAAACTTTTAGAGGAGTCATTCTTTTAAAATCAAAACTTCTGAAACCCTGAAAACTGTTGAAGTCTGATGTACTTGGTAGAAATCAGTGCAGTTGAGTTCAAGTGGAAAGTGCCAATGGTACAAATTATTCTGTATGTCAGGTTTGTTGCATTTATTGCTAGAATAAATCATTGTACTTTGGATACTAAAATACATTTTTAAGGCAAATTCTTTTGTATTTTTACTTAAATTGAAAATTCTATAAAAAATACTGAACTTTTAACAAGTTACTAATAAACAAATTGAATAGCCTTTCAATACGCACTGTGTAACAAGAAACCACCTCGGATAATTCCCTTCCCTTCACTTTTCTAAATCAAACCGTCTCCTCTGAACAGCATTGATTTTTACACACCATGCCATCCTGAGGGTATGGATACACCTGGTGAACACACTTTTTGTTTTGCCAAATACTCTGCTATATATGGACAATAAGAGGTCCTCTGTAATGTGTCTCATAGTATTCAGCATGTTTGGTGAGCCCAGTGGAGCTTGATAGCCTTGACAGGGCAGGGTGGCTAATGGATATGTTGGTGTTCCACAAGTGGAGAAGGCAATGCCGGTGCATTCATGCCATCTTCCAGAAATATCTTTGTACCCCCTCAAATTCTGATTGGACCTCATTCGCCCTGATTTTAAGGATTTGGAAAATGTGAGCTCCAAAGCAAGCAATCTGTGCCGAAATCACCCTGCAAGCATATCAGGCAAAGGGATTGAAAGAACTGTACAAAGGTAGATGCCACCAATGTTACAGCCAGAAGAAGATATCAACTACTGCCTTGCCGAGCAATGAACTTGGCGGTGCAGTCCCTCAGTGAAAAGATGCCCACCATCAGGGTCCAGAAGTGCCATCTGTGGTTGAAGCAGACACACATGTAAACCACAGATGGCCTCTTAGGTTTCACTGTGGATGACAATCAGGAAGCAGGAGAAGTGTCTGTGAGAACCAATGGTCCATCAGTGAAGAAGATCCTGGGACTCAATGCTTTCTATAAATAACTAATCAATCTAATACTTAAAGCATTATATATACAAACGATTACATTTTGTGATACATTTAGAAATGTCATATTCCATATGTTGGTTGATAGACTAAGATTTTGATCTTAGATCTGAACCTTGTGGTGCCAAGAAAGGCCTGGCAGAGCAGATTTACACGCTTATTAATGCACCAACATATTCAAGATGCTTTTGGTATTTCTGTATGCATGTAGAGGCCCATGCTCATGCGGCCGAGTCTTATTTGCAGGCTTTGAATAATTCATCGTTGTTGTTTTTGATGAATTGTGCATCGCAGCAGATGGAGCTGCTCTGGTCACGGTCGAGTTCAGAGCAGAACACGCAGCAGAATTAAAATCTGAATTTATTATTTATCGTTTATTAGAATTAGAAATGAGATTGCCAAAGAGAGAGCAGAAGCCAGAGAGATCAAAGCAAAACAAAAGCTTTGTTTCAATTATTCTGTCAATCGAATGCATTGTAAGTATTGGGAATTTTAGTCCCTGCATTACACAGCATTTACAACTGGTCAAAATTGAACCAGATGAGTTCCACACGTTCTTGCTCTTAAACCTTGCTTTAGAAAGGAGGGATGACTGCAGTTGGAACACACAAACACTGTACGTCTCTAATCTGACATTTCTGAAAGGAAATGTAGGTCAGAGCTTGATTTGATCCATTAGAAAGAAACTGAATTGTCAAAAATGCTGGTTATTCACCCGCGGGGAGGATTTCTTCGAGATTTCTTGTTGCATGATGATAGACGGCTCTAGATTAAAAGAAAAACACACACGTCTCTTTCATGCTGCAAGCCCTGATTCAGGAAATCACTTTGTCAAAACACAGGACTCCTATTAAATGACAGGAGAAATAAATGGTTTCACACAGAACGCTGCAGTGATGAAAGAGTGCTGGCGGTGGGTGAAAAGCAAAGTACAGTCATGTATTCGGAAATGAAAATGAATCCATATTTATAGATGGTTTTTGATTACTGCACAGCTATTTACGCACACACATTCACCTCTACGTAAGGGCAATGCTTCATGCAGCTATGTGTTTGAGCACAGCACACTGGGAGTCAATTATTGAGAGTTTCAATCGTTGGACATTGATCACTTAATGTAGTGGTTCTGAGGAGTGAAGATCCCATGCACGATTATTTATTATTTAGTTAAGATTTTGCCCCTTCTTTCCAAATAACAAAAGTTCCAAGTTTCGTTGGTAATAGACATCATTGGTCTCCAATGGTAAACCTGAGATGTTAAAAAACATAACTCCTCAGAGACAGCTTTTGATCAAAGCTCTTCTATTTTCTGAAAATCTCTTCTGTGGACATCTGATTTGTGGTTGAGGATCTCTCAGCATCTGTGTTCGCTCACATTAACATGAACATCTCCTCCTCGCAGAAAGACAGAATTCGTTTGGGGCTGTTTAACCCACACCAGACAGAAATTCGATTAAGATTAATTCAAGCCGAGCAAGCAGTTTTAGTAGTAGGTTAGAAGCAATTTCTGCAGCCATCATCAGGACACAATGCCTCTGTATATTACGGATACGTCATCACAGAGCTCCTTTACATACCTCGCTCATTCCCAGTGTAAGATAAACTCACAAACTCTTTGCATGTCTCACAGTGTGCACTAAAACTGGAAGAGGGACTACAATTAAAACTGAGGAAATTACCAATTTTAACCAATTTGGGACAAGGAAGAGCCATATTTGTAGTTGAAATTAAAACTTTCGGCAACCCAAATGATTTTGTGGAACTGAGTGATGAAAAAAGACTTAGAGCAAGTCTAGCTATAAAATATTCTAACTGTACTGTTAAAAACCCATGGATAGTAATAGACTTGGCTTCAGACAGATGATTCAGATTCATCTTTATTTTAAAACAGTCTTTTGTAACTATGGCTGTTATGTAGAGGCCTTAAAGCCTCTGAGAACATTTCTGAGCATCAAATTAACCAAACAACATCATTTCTGTCTTTTATCATTAATATCTAAAACCTTAATTGGAAGAAAGAACAAAAATTATATTTTTAGAAGCATTTCTTGTTTCCCTCAGTTACAAATCACCTAGGATTAAAGTGTCTGCAAAATGCATGAATTTAAATGTAAATGCAGTTTTATTTTTGCATCCTGTTGGGATTTAACCCCACTGCCCTACACCACCACCCCCCTTCCCCCCTAATTTTTTTTACATTTACATAATTTTTTTTTCTAAAACAGATAGGAAACATAGCCCTTAAAGAACAAAGAGATGACCTCGTGCAACAGATGAGTAAAATCTTGTGTGTTACAGGCTGGGAAGAATGGATGAAGCAGCATTCCAGCGAGGAAGGATGGAGTTTTTGGAGGGAGCAGTTTAGCCTGCAGTTTAACCTGCTCAGATTTTTGCTCAGGATTTAAATTTTGTACAGCTCAGTTTTTTTATAGTTTTGCCTAAAATAAACCCACCACAGAATTTTGGTAAACGTCATCGCCCATCTCTGCCATAGCGCGGTCGTAACGAAAACGGGGAAAAAACTACATTTCCCACAATGCCTTTAGCTTCCGCATCCATACTCACGAGCGAAACTACAGAGCTCAGCTGCTGTTTCTCACACACTCTCGCATTTGAGTGATCTCTCACGCTACAAACCCGATTTCTCACGCTAAAATACATTTCAAGATGTGAAATGGGCACAGCTACTGGTTTATCTGTGATGATTCTTGAGCCTGACGATAAGATAATGATCGATCTGCATCGTCTTCAGTCTGTGAGGGTTTTTTTCCGCTAAACATTCACTTGGACAGTTTCACAAACTTGGACAGTTTGATCCTTCATTAATGGAGTTATGTGGGTTTTCATAAGCTGACAAAAATCAAAAGGATTTATATTATAACAGCAAGCATACAATTGTTTCCATGTGTTGACGTCAGGTGCACAGATGAGCGCTCTCTCTCTCTCTCTCTCTCTCTCTCTCTCTCTCTCTCTCTCTCTCTCTTGCTCGCGTGAGGAAAACAAAACGCTCTCAATGACTGAAACTCTTCTTTAATAAACTCAAACTCAAATCATCTCTCAACGGTACATCTCACACATGTACATACGAGATAACAAACATAAGTAACGTGCTCTGCAATTGGGTAGTGTTCCTAACCAGGTAAGAGCGCATAAGGATCATATCATAACACCATGCAACCGAATTGTCACTTAAATAAGCTATAAATAATGAGTTATTTAACATTAAGGAGTTGTTACATTTATTTTACATTAAAATAATTATTAATTAATTATTAAATAATTATTATTTTACATCTGGGAGTGCCCAGATTCTTTTAAAGGTTTAAAAGGGGGCTCAACTAAAAAAGTTTGAGAACCACTGTATTATTACTAATGTGGGGGCAATCTTACTAGCTATTATTAGTAATGTAGTGACAATGTTACTGGCTATTATTAGTAATGTAGTGACAATGTTACTAGCTATTATTAGTAATGTAGTGACAATGTTACTGGCTATTATTAGTAATGTAGTGACAATGTTACTGGCTATTATTAGTAATGTAGTGACAATTACTAATGTAGTGACAATGTTACTGGCTATTATTAGTAATGTAGTGACAATGTTACTGGCTATTATTAGTAATGTAGTGACAATGTACTGGCTATTATTAGTAATGTAGTGACAATGTACTGGCTATTATTAGTAATGTAGTGACAATGTTACTGGCTATTATTAGTAATGTAGTGACAATGTTACTAGCTATTATTAATGTAGTGACAATGTTACTGGCTATTATTAGTAATGTAGGGACAATGTTACTAGCTATTATTAGTAATGTAGTGACAATGTTACTAGCTATTATTAGTAATGTAGAGACAATGTTACTAGCTATTAATAGTAATGTAGTGACAATGTTACTGGCTATTATTAGTAATGTAGTGACAATGTTACTAGCTATTATTAGTAATGTAGTGACAATGTTACTAGCTATTATTAGTAATGTAGTGACAATGTTACTGTATATTATTAGTAATGTAGTGACAATTTTACTGGCTATTATTAGTAATGTAGTGACAATGTTACTGGCTATTATTAGTAATGTAGTGACAATGTTACTAGCTATTATTAGTAATGTAGTGACAATGTTACTGGCTATTATTAGTAATTTGGTGACAATGTTACTGGCTATTATTAGTAATGTAGTGACAATGTTACTAGCTATTATTAGTAATGTAGTAACAATCTTACTAGCTATTATTAGTAATGTAGTGACAATGTTACTGGCTAATATTAGTAATGTAGTGACAATGTTACTAGCTATTATTAGTAATGTAGTGACAATGTTACTGGCTATTACGGTATTACTAATGTGGGGGCAATGTTGCACTGGAACAGTGATGGTGATAACGAATGGTGGACTTTAGAATAATGAGTGGGGGCAAAGAGAAACATTACAGCCTTTTTTTGTTACTTTTACTGTTTACTGTCTGTTCATGTTACATGTTTGGCTGTTAACTTTTACACAGTTGATATAAAACATTTTACAAAAGTATTTGGTTCAGAATCTTTTTTTCTAGATCTTCCTCCTTTAAAATTGGGTGCGTCTTATGTGCCGGTGCGTCTTATGAGCCGAAAAATACTGTAATTTTCTGTTAAAGTTGGATGTGTATATAGTGACATGCCAATCGAAATGGCTAATTTTTTTTTTTACAAATAAACCATGTGCTTGAGTTGAGCTTTTGATATTCAAACTGGATAAAATGTTTCACATAAAAAGTAAATTCATCTTTTTTATGCATTTATAAAATGCATTTTATAAATAAAATACAGTGCGATAAAAGTGTTTTTAGTTCAATTAACATTAATTCATACTATCTTCTCACCGTCTCGTTCCATGTTATTGTTAATCTGTCACCCTGCGTCTTCACTCCGCTCATTACTCCAATTAGCGCTAGCAGGTGTGCGCACTTGATCACCATTCCTTCTTCACTTGTCCCAGGTTCCTTCTAGTTTCATGAGCAGATTACTATGAGAATGTTCCTTTGCACTTACCCCCGTCTTGTGTCGTCTAACGTTCTATGTGGATTTTGCCTGTTTTTCTCCCTGGAGGTCTCCATTGTAAGGGCTCCTTATCAAGCAACATCTCTCTATTTTATTACAGACTGTTTGAGTTTCTGGAGGCGTGTGGAGAGGCGTGTGGAGAGGCGCTGTTCCCGCATCTGCCCGGATTATAACCCTTTTGGGTTCTGTGTTGCTTGTTTTCCCCTTTGGGGTAGTTTAAGTTTTATCTTCCTTCGAGGTTACTGAGTTCTTTGTTTTTTTTGCCTGAAAAATAATAAACTGTTCTGCCGCTCGCATCTGGGTCCTCCTTGAATCTCTCCTGACAATTTGAGAGTAAAATTGTGATTATTAAAGTGTTTTTGAACACATTTTGTATTAAAATAATTTACACTGTTGTTCCAGAGTGATTATTAATGACTCTGGATTATTAAAAACTGAATTAAAAACTCTCACTCAGTGTAAAAAAAATCTATTGTGTTGATTGTGTTAATTTAACTCTAGAAAGGGTGGATCCATAAAAACCCACAAAAAAAATGTGAAATCAACTCCATGGGAGTTAACTAAACACTCTACTTTTTAAGGTGTGGTTTAGTTCCAAAGAATTTCGGTTCATATTTCCGCTCTGCAATTGATCAAATAAAGGGTATGTTTTGTTCAGTACCATTTGCATTTATTGTTCAGCTCTAAAATATAAAAATAAGAACATATTAATAAAATGTTTAAGACCCTTGATACATTTTTCAACAACTAAAATGTTGTTTTAAAAGATTTCATACCATGTATATGGCTTAAAGTGAAGCGGAAAAAATAATTGAGCCTTTTGGGAACCTTACACTAAACTTTAATTTTCCTAAGCTCTGAAGACCCCATCTATGAAGGTGAATTGCAATAACGGGAAACACAATGATTGTTTTTAAAAGCTTAATGAAGGGGCAATATCTTACACCTTGGGCAGAAAAAATGTACATATCAAGAAATATCTTGATATTGCGTGCAAGAAGCCATCAGGTGAAGTGAACTCCCTCATGTCAAGTGCAGAACATGACTAACAGTATAATGCCTGCAGATTTGAATAATCTCTTCTGTTCTCCAAGGCAATGATTCAAATGTAATTCATTAGCGTAATATGTGATGTAAAATTCTTCTCGCCTTCAGTTACATGATCCCTCAGAAATCATTCTTACAAGCCGATTCGTTGTCCAAACACAACATATTCTATATTATAATCATTGAAAAAATGGTACGCTTTAATAAAAGGACAAACCAATGAACAGTAAGCTCAAAGAACAGCATTAATGAATTTTAAAACTTGATAAAATCCTCTTTCTGCCTCTTCCTCTGTTCAGGGTTGTGTATAAAGGTCGAATGTGGCTAGGAGAGATGCCTCATGTGTGTGACTCATCACCTGCCTCGGATGATAATAATAATTCATCACCTGATCCACTGGAGAGATATGAAGAGCAAGCGCTCGTGTTATTCCTCCTTGTATTTTCCAACAGGGTGCATTATGATGCTGTTTAAAACCTATTCCTCAGGCTAGAAAAACCATCTCACATTCAATCTGTCTCTTCACTGCAGAAAAAAAACGTTCAAATATGGATTACACCGGCCTACACCAAATAAAACCAGTGCACGAAAAGTGTAATCTAGACTACATTCAGATAAAATCCTCCTGTAACCAGTTAAAACCAGCAAAATCACCATTAGTAGCTCAACCTGGTTGAAAGTAGTTTAATCAGCTTATAGACTGAACACAATACCCAACCAGGTAAAAACAAATTGAATCAAGTTCAGCAGGTCTCTTTAGACTACTTCATAGCTGAGTAATGTGGCGGCCTTACTATGAAAATAATTCCATTGACTTGAATGGAGTCGCATGTAGCAATGTGAAAGCGGATGTTCCCACCTACGCAGATTCTGCTCCAACCAAAAGTTCAGCTGGGAGGAACTTTGACCTGCAATGATCTGAGCCACCACATTGGTGAAGTCAGGTCCGTGAGCGTTTTTAAGCACTCAGAGTATTGCTTTAAAGTAGATAAGAGAGCACCCTGATATAATTTAGATGCGTCATATAGTGAATTGTTTCTTTTTTAATGACGCTGTTTTGTGGGCAGGCTCATAATGATGCCAAAACAATGGTGTAATTCTGCATGGTTTTAGGAGTTCATAATTAGGGATTACCACCAGTGTTCCCAATCAAACCATTAGGCCTTACATGTAAGTTCATACCTGCCACCCTATGCTTAGACTACGAGGCAAGACCTGGTTATGAGCTTGTGAAAACAATAATGCCATGCCAAAACATTTGAAACAAGTGTTAAAATCCAAAAACTAATAAAACAAATCATGAAAATCTTCATGAGCTAGCTGACACTCATGCTTGGCCAGCACAAATGGTGTTTTATGAGTTCCTTATCGAGACCTGTATAGTATGAGCTTGATTGGTGGGTATATTAATGAACAAAACAAACTGTGCAGGAAGATCATTGTCTTAAATTCCCTAAGTGTGGCAAAAGGGTGGAAGGTGGTGTAGCTTGAACGACATCAAAGGTTTGCTGGTTGGCTAAGACTATATACAGGATTGGTGATGAGCTTAAATGGTAGGCCCTGAAAACTCCTCCCGAAACTCATTATACAACCTCTTTTTGTAACATAGTAATTGGTGTATCAGCTCAAACCAGTTTACACCATCTACCGTTCTCCACAACACACCTTGAGATCCGGTTAAAACTGATTAAAGCAGCTCAAATGTGCAAATGTAAATGCATAGCTCAAACAACATAAAACCAAACAAAGCAGGTTCATAGCTCATAGAAAAAATATAAAACAGCACATAACAATATTTAAAACCAGAAAATACAATCATCATGTTGATTTACAAACACTCAAGACCAGATAAAAGATTAAAAGGTATTTAAACCAGCCCATTATTTATAGAAAGTCAACTATGACCAGGTAGAAAAATGCACATGACGGTCTTAAATAAATGCACAAGCAGTAAAATTACGTGGTAAGGATAGCAGGATAGCATGGACTTGAAATAAACACATCCGGTTGCGTTGCTCCTTAATCAGTGTTAACTAAATCAGTGAACTCATGAAATGGACTGTTGTCGAATGTGAATTGATCAGATTTGCATATATTTTCATGAATATTTTTGTGGAGGCCTTCACAGCCATTGACCCCTTGACCTTGAGGTGACCCCTCTGCACACACCTGAAATATCTAATCATCAGAAATAAGCAGTGTGCTCAATGGCATCTCAGCAGTGCATTGGCGGCAATTTCTGCTTCAATATCCGCTCCAGTGCTGTTCACATCTCAGAGGACGAGGCGCTTGGCATTTATCAGCACACATTCAATCTCAGACGCTTCGAGAGACGAACAATGCTCCCAATGCAAGCAATCAGGAGATTCAGAGCTGCTAAAGAGCTTTTCCCAAATATTCACTCAAACTAGCACAGCCAAGAAAGAACCGCAAAAACGCGGGAAGAGTTGGTGAAAGACATGGAAAAATGCCATGTGCCTAGTTTTTACAGTCCTGACGTCCAACCACATAGCTGGACAGCTGATTTGGTTTTAAACTTCTTAAACCAATATTTCTTAAACCTGCTGAGCCTTCATCAAAGGTACAATGTAATCCCAAAAGGTTTACAATACCCACAATTGTTGTGTAAACTGGGCCTAAAAAATTTAGTTCACCAACCCTAGATTTTAGAACTCAA
Organism: Danionella cerebrum; assembly: GCA_007224835.1. Classification (NCBI taxonomy): domain Eukaryota; kingdom Metazoa; phylum Chordata; class Actinopteri; order Cypriniformes; family Danionidae; genus Danionella; species Danionella cerebrum. The sequence continues at coordinate 1,495 of SRMA01026008.1, read as the reverse complement.
AAGTTTTCTTTATACAAATTTTACTTATGTGTAACGTTTACTTAAATATCAAGGTCGGTCAGTTTACACCAAATTTCTGAGCACAGTAAACTTTTTTTACAGTGTATTTTTTTTTTTTTGATAAATGCTCAAAAAGTTTATTTGCTATGGTGATGGACAGGTTGACAGATGAGGTCAGGCAGGAATCTCCGTGGACAATGATGTTTGCAGATGACATTGTGATTTGTAGTGAGAGCAGAGAGCAGGTGGAGGAAAACCTGGAAAGTTGGAGGTCCGCTCTAGAAAGAAGAGGAATGAATGTCAGTCGCAGCAAGACAGAATACATGTGTTTGAACGAGAGGGAGGGAAATAGAACAGTGAGGTTACAGGGGGCTGAGGTCAAGAAGGTGCAGGAGTTTAGGGGTCAACAGTCCAGTGTGACGGGGAGTGTGGAAAAGAGGTGAAGAGACGAGTGCAGGCAGGTTGGAGTGGGTGGAGAAAAGTGTCAGGGGTGTTGTGTGACAGAAGAGTGTCAGCAAGAATCAAAGGAAAGGTGTACAGAACAGTAGTGAGACCAGCTATGATGTATGGGTTGGAGACTGTAGCAGTGAGGAAGAGACAAGAGGCAGAGATGGAAGTAGCAGAGATGAGGATGTTGAGGTTCAGTTTAGGAGTGGACGAGGATGGACAAGATTAGGAACGAGCACATCAGAGGGACAGCTCAGGTTGGTTGTTTTGGAGACAAAGTCAGAGAGGCCAGATTGAGATGGTTTGGACATGTGCAGAGGAGGGATAGTGGTTATATTGGAAGAAGGATGTTGGAGATGGAGATGCCAGGCAAGAGGTCAAGAGGAAGACCAAAGACAAGATATATGGATGTGCTGAAAGAGGACATGAAGGTAGTTGGTGCAAGAGTAGAGGATACTGAGGACAGAGTTAGGTGGAAAAGGATGATTCGCTGTGGCGACCCCTAAACTGGGAACAGCCGAAAGGAAAAGAATAAGAAGCTCAAAAAGTTTCAAAGAATGCTTAAAAAAGATTGAGCGATGAGGTTTTGCCTGTTCTTTCTCTCATTATAAAGGACACCAGAACCAGATTACCTCTGGGCTTCCTTAAAGTCAGAGGAAGATTTTACAATCAGCCCAAGCGATATGAAGATGTTTTGCAGGCAAATCAGTTTATCCAACAAATCTTTTCACCTCTTAAGATGTTCTTTCAGACATCCCAGAATCTGTGGATGTGAGTTAGAGATGTAATATCGTGTAATGTAAAGTGTCACTGATTTTATTGAATGCGCAAGAAACATTAAACACACAAAGAAACATCATAAAAATGACAGAAAGCTCTAAAAATTTGAATGGCTATGGAATTGTTATCTTTTGGCAGATTCATAATTCCCAGAGCTTATGATCATATTACGAACTAAGTGTTAAAATGTAAATCATAACGCCACTGACGTGATCCACCTCTGTGCAGTGACAGGTAGAAAAACTGAGAGAAAGAAACAGAAAGTGCT
>SRMA01026007.1:0-26961 GCA_007224835.1 Danionella cerebrum | reverse complement strand
CTTCCCTTCTTCCTGACCACCAGAAACATCCTACACATCACCATCCGATGCTGTCTGGCTACACTCTCTCCTACCACCACTTTACAGTCTCTGACCTCTCTCAGATTGGCTCGTCTACAAAGGATGTAGTCTACCTGCGTACTCCTCCCTCCACTCTTGTAGGTAACTCTATGTTCCTCCCTCTTCTGAAAATAAGTATTAACTACAGCCATTTCCATCCTCTTGGCAAAGTCCACCACCATCTGTCCTTCTAGGTTCCTTTCCTTAACACCGAACCTGCCCATCACCTCCTCATCACCTCCGTTGCCCTCGCCAACATGCTCGTTGAAATCTGCTCCCACTACTACTCTCTCTCCTCTGGGAACACTCTCAATCACCTCATCTAACTCACTCCAAAATCTCTCCTTCTCTTCCAACTTACAGCCTACTTGTGGAGCATAACCACTCACTACATTCAACATCACCCCTTCAATTTCTAACTTCAAACTGATCACCCTGTCTGACACTCTTTTCACCTCTAAAACATTCCTCACAAACTCCTCCTTCAGGATCACACCTACCCCATTTCTCTTCCTATCCACACCATAGTAAAACAGTTTGTATCCCCCTCCAATACTACGCGCTTTGCTACCCTTCCACCTGGTCTCCTGCACACACAGAATATCTACCTTCCTTCTCTCCATCATGTCTGCCAGCTCCCTACCCTTCCCTGTCATTGTACCAACGTTAAGAGTCCCTATTCTCAGATCTACACTCCTGCCTTTCCTCTTCTCTTTCTGTCGACGAATCCTTCTCCCTCCTCTCCTTCTTCGACAAAGAATAAGTATTATGTATTAATAATATGTATTTATTACATATAAATATTTATTTTTATTTAAATGTCAGAGCAAACATGAGTATCACGTAAAACCTATATCCCTAACTTACTGTGAGTAGCTGCGATGGGTGTCCCTTGTCTCTCTATAATCTTTGAGGCAATCTTAAATGTACTTTGCATACATCATTAAACATTTGTTTTCAGTACCTGCACTGAAAAAAAGGTCAAGACCAGAACTTTTACTTGTCCGCAACGGGAGACTATTTTACAAGGTGAATTCCTGTGGCGACTTCTATGATGAATAATTTCAAGATAATTTCCTGTGATAATCCTGTCATCTGATAATCTCCTACAAGCCTCTCCGTTGTTTGCTTTAATAATATCAATAGCGGATACACAAGATATCTGTTCTGATCAAATCCGCAGCTTCTTTCTGTCCAATTAATTTGATGACGCATGGGCTTGACAAGATTCTTGTTTGTGGAGTCTCCAACTTTATATTCCTAAGTTGGCATTTTTAGGCATTGTCCAAGCCAAAAGCCCAGGTATTGTAAAATATGCATTTTTCTTTTTGATAAAATCCCTGTTGTCATAGTTCTAAATTGTCATTTGTTGAAGTAATTGTCGGCGTTTCTTCAGGAAAAGGATTGGTAATTCTAAAATTAGGATGGGTATTTTGCACCTCGAGAAAGAAGTCTGGCAGTAATATGTCTCTGTACACTATATATAGTAAACAAAAAGCAATTGATGTTTATGCTTTTTTTTATAAATTATAAAGGAAGATCATTATCTACATCATCAATTTTTGATTATTATAAACTTGGAAATAAGACAGTACTTAAAGCTAATCTCTATTGACTACTGCAGCTGGGCGATGTGATAAAACATTCATGTGCTAATTGAATTTTTTTTCTAGAAATCTTTACCAAAATATCTGGAGGTCATTGTTGTTGAGCTGTCAACCGACCGGCCTCCTCCTTAGTCGCTTCTTTCTTGCATTGAAGTCGTGGTCAGGTTGCTAGTGATAGATTCTGGATTTCGTGACATGGATGCATTTGCTATGAGAGAAAACTTATTGTTTCAAAAATAACCAATTTATTTTTGTACGTTCAATGGTTATCCCTTCTTTCCACTACTAGATGGCACATATTTGGGGTCTGTAAAAGTAAACTGAAAGAGGATTACACATTAATATTTTAAAATTTAAATTTCCTTCAAGATTATGTGTCATAATTCTTTTAAAGTTTATTTAAAAATAAAAATATCAAAACTTATAGCCTTTTTGTAACCTTCACATTATATTTGAAATCAAAATGTAACATTAGATGTGTTACATCATTCTTACTACAGTGGTACCCAGAGATACGAAATTAATCCGTTCCAGGGTGGAAACGGATAAACAAACTAGAAACTGTTCAAAGTGTCTTTCTCTAAGATTCGTTTTAGCATAATATAGTAATTTCTTTAGTGGCTCATTAATCTACAGTTCTTGTGCATTAATTTTTCTGGAGTCGAATTATCTGGGGCTTATGAGACAAGAGCCCTGGATGCCCAGGTGGTGAAGGTACGTTTGCATCTGATTCAGGATCAGATTCTGGCTCGTAGAGGTAAAGGTTGTATAACATTTCCTCCAAACGTCAATTCAGCGTCGATCAATGTTGCTAGAAATAAAACGCTGATTGCTCAGTTTTGAATCACTTTAATCTCCTTCACATCTACGTCAACCGTCCAACAGTAACTTTGCACTCAAGTCATGAATCTGCAAATCAGTAACCAATGAGTGAGTAACTGGGGAGTAGTTACGAGTTATTTCAACCCATTTCTGGAATAAGTCCCATACAATTAAACCAACGTGAACAACATATTATTAAAAATAATATGTTTAATAATAAGAAATTGTTAATCTTCAGTCAGTATGTCTTGGCATTTAAAAATCCTATAACCCTCCCAACCACGATGATATAACACAGATTCACCCTTTCTAAACAATGCAAAGTTGGATTCAAACTAACAAGTTTTGCGGGCAGCCCGAAATGTTTCCCAATTGCAAAAAATCTATTGAATTCAGTTATGTATGAGTTTGAAGTACAGGAAAACTATCAAGTCAATCATTTAAGCTAATTTAAAAAGCACGATTAAAACATACTTATTTATGTGACCAAGTCCATATAAAGTGCGTCTTCCTAGATTCCTTTCCTGGTCCTGAAAGGATTGAACAGTATTCTGCCTCTGAAAATGACCTTTTTATTTTCTCCCGTAATTTAACAGATTGCCTTCGTTTTATGATTCAAGGTTGTTTTGACAAGCACTCTACAGGTGCACTTTCCACAGACAGATAGACAGATACATGGATATTTCCAGAGGAGCTGAAGGGCCTGTGGTGACTTCCTATGTCTTAAGCTTTATACAACTTTTTGGTGTTAATGGTCTTTGTTTACAGAATTGTTTCCATACCCGCCTAAACTTACCCTGACTATACTGACTATATCAACTCATCTATCTCATATCCACCCCTTCCATCACCCTGTCACTCCTTGCATCCCACTGAGGCAATCACAGAACAAGAACATAGTTTCATAGCTCTTTTAATTCAGCTATTCAACCTGTAGTTTAATTCAGTTATGTGCTACTCTGCCCCGGGGATGCCCTCACCATCAATAAGAAAACCATTTGAGGCTTTGAGTGGACCTTTGTCTCTCAGGTGTTGATGGAGAATGAGACTAATGGATGCCTGTCTCAAATGCTCTACCCCCAACCCCTTCATCTCTCTCTTTCTCTCTCTCTCTCTCTCTCTCTCTCTCTCTCTCTCTCTCTCTCTCTCTTTCTCCCAAATGATTATTGGCTTTAGTTAATACCCAATTTAAACCAAATTACACAAATTAAATGTTTAACAGCTTTTGGAGAATTGGGTGCCTTTGGAAATGCATAAATTTCCATAAATACAACTTTATTTGCGCTAACACAGCTGCAGTTGGGGGGCCATTAATTTAAGCCTTTGTGTCGTATTTAAGGATTCTAAATAGTTGTTGCAGATACAAACAATGTAAAACAATGTTTATTTACAGAAGGACAGACCTGTGGTAACTCCGGAGGTGAGAAGCTTGAGAGATACAGAGACTCCATTAGAAGACTGGGAAGGAATTCAATATGGTGAATCTGGGGCCCTGTCAACATGTACCCCGTTATTTTATTTTTTGAAACAGATTTATTTTCTCCACAGTTAATATACCTGTTGTCATCCAATGGTGCATTTTGAAAAAGACGGCTAAGGTGTGTCGTTTTCAAAATGGTGAGCAGATCGTTTTCATGTGGACAGCGAGAGAATTTTAGAAGTTATGAAGATGGGCTTTAATTATTGTTGTTACGCCCTGTGCTAGGCGTCAATTCTTAGCATCTTCTTTGTTTACAAAGACAAGGCTTCTGATTGAACAATATGACTTTAGCAATGAAATCCACTGCCCCCTATTGGTTTGTTAGTCTTCAGCATTATACAAGGAGGGTTTGTGTTTTTGTGTCAACACTTTTATTCACATCAAGAACGATATGAATTAACAAAACAATAACACAAATAATTCATACACGAATTAAGTATACAGTTACATATACATCAAACGGGAGTCGAATATGCAGGACAGTTTTGAAAAAAATGATGAGCAAGCATGGGTTCGAAGATTTTCGTCACTTCTCTTTATTATCAGACAAATATGTGTGACATCTACAGATGAATCACAGAACATAAACTGATTCAGATGCACTTTTAGTAATCAAACATGTTGACATACAGTGGTGTGAAAAACAATTTGCCCCCTTCCTATTCTTTTGCATGTTTGTCACACAAAATGTTTCTGATCATCAAACACATTTGAATATTCGTCAAAGATAACACAAGTAAACACAAAATGCAGTTTTTAAATGAATGTTTTTATTTTTATTGAGAAAAAATCCAAACCCACATAGCCGTGTGTGAAGTGATTGCCCCCTTGTTAAAAAATAACTTAACTGTGGTTTACTGTAGCCTCCCCCATGCCTGATTACTGCCACACCTGCTTCTATCAAGAAATCACTTAAACAGAAGCTACCTGACACAGAGAAGTAGACCAAAAGCACATCAAAAGCTAGATATTATGCCAAGATCCAAAGAAATTCAGGAAGAAATTAGTACAAAAGTAATCTATCAGTCTGGTAAAGGTTATAAAGCCATTTCTAAAGCTTTGGGACTCCAGCGAACAACAGTGAGAGCCATTATCCACAAATGGCAAAAAACTTGGAACAGTGTTGAACCTTCCCAGGAGTGGCTGGCCCAAAATTACCCCAAGAGCGCAGAGACAACTCATCCGAGAGGTCACAAAAGATCCTAGGGCAACATCCAAAGAACTGCAGGCCTCACTTTCCTCAATTAAGGTCAGTGTTCACGACTCCACCATAAAAAAGAGACTGGGCAAAAACCACTATTAAGCAAAAAGAACATTAAGGCTCGTCTTAATTTTGCTAAGAAAACATCTCGATGACTGCCAAGACTTTTGGGAAAATATCTTGTGGACTGACGAGACAAAAGTTGAACTTTTTGGAAGGTGTGTGTCCCGTTACATCTGGCGTAAAAGTAACACAGCATTTCATAAAAAGAACATCATACCAACAGTAAAATATGGAGGTGGTAATGTGATGGTCTGGGGTTGTTTTGCTGCTTCAGGACCTGGAAGGTTTGCTGTGATAGATGGAAGCATGAATTCTACTGTCTACCAAAAAATCCTGAAGGAGAATGTCCGGCACTTTGTTCGTCAAGTCAAGCTAAAGCAATCTTGGGTGCTGCAGCAGGACAATGACCCAAAACACACCAGCAAATCCACCTCTGAATGGCTGGGGCATGACCTTAAGAAGGCGGTTCATGCTAGAAAACCCTCAAATAAAGCTGAATTACAACAATTCTGCAAAGATGAGAGGGCCAAAATTCCTCCAGAGCGCTGTAAAAGACTTGTTACAAGTTATCGCAAACGTTTGATTGCAGTTATTGCTGCTAAGGGTGGCCCAACCAGTTATTAGGTGCAGGGGAAATTACTTTTTCACACAGGGCTATGTGGGTTTGGATTTTTTTTCTCCCTAAATAATAAAAACATTAATTTAAAAACTGCATTTTGTGTTTACATGTGTTATTTTTGACTAATATTAAAATGTGTTTGATGATCAGAAACATTTTGTGTGACAAACATACAAAAGAATAAAAAGTCAGGAAGGGGGCAAAAAGTTTTTCACACCACTCTATTTATGCATCAAACAGTTTGAGTTAACATTTTGATAATGCTAGTAGTTGAGTAGCTATTAGTGGTGTTCGGTTACATTTTCTATTCAGTATGTTGACTGTCTCAAACACTGCTGTCGTACTGAAGATCCTCAGTAATTCTTTGTCAGGTATTGAATATATTGTTTGACATCCACCCACTAGGGGGCAACATCATGTTAGAGTGCACCCAGCGATATGCAAAAGAGTGACTGTCAATATAACACGTGAGTGATAATAAATGGTTTCCTAGTCATGACGTTTTCGTCCACAGATTCTCCATCAGGTCATTGTCCTTGTAGTGCTGTCCTTGTAGTGCTGTTAATACGTTGTTTGCATCACTAACTCAGTTTATTAATTTTTTTGTGACTTTTTAATATATATTTTTAGGGTTAAAAGTGTATAATGGCGTCTGTCTACGGAGATTTGAGCTGAAGAGGCTGAAGGGAGGGGAGAAACAAATCATTCGGAAAAAATAGAAAATATGTTTTTCCATTTCTAATTAATAAAAGGTATAATTCTAGTCACAAGGGGTCCAACATTTATTCTAAAGGCATAATGTGTCCCCTTTGTTAATAATAATGCATTGCGGTCAGTTGTTCACGATTGATGAAACACCCAGGTCGTCTCTAGCTGGATATAAAGGTTAAATAGCAAACACAATGAGCTGGCCTCTCTTCTGAGACAATATCTGCGTGCAGAGCCATTCACAGCCTCAGTGTTGATTATATTTCTGCTGGCTCTAATTGAGGTGGATGTAATGAGCGGTGACTGACGCTCTGGTCATAAAGGAGCGGCTGTGTGCTGGTTTTGAACAAGATGAGAAGACAAATGATTTCCTCCGAACAGCCAAAAGACCTTTAATGGGATGTCACGTGTCTCGCATGCTTCACATGAAACAATCACAGGCTATACACTCCAGATAAGCCATGCTGTTACCAAGAAATTTGTTCTGAACAGAAGAGAGCAGATCCTGCGAGTGTTCATGAGCCAGGACTTTACAATCTGTCTGCATCACAGATGGAAGATAAAAAGTAGCTTGCACAGCATGATGTAAACAAACTAGGATTGCTCCCTTTGTCTCAAGAACAATGATGCTTCTTAGCTCTTTGCAAACTTGGAAGACGTGCTGTTGCTAAAGCGTTGTGGGTGGTCAAATGGTAAGCAGTCAAAATAGTATCTGCCTGGTGACCTGTCCGGTGTCAGCCTTCACTTGATCAAAAAATCTGAATATTACAAAACATTATAGAACACCTTCAAAGAAAACCATCTCATTTGGGAATAATTTGGGATTTTTTTTTTATTGAACAAGAATAAACATTACAAAGAGACAATATCAGATACATATATGAAATATAAGTAATAATATGAACAGTAGACGTGCCATTTAAAGGTGTTTTTTTGTTTGTCAATGTAATAAAAACCATCCAACATGTCTCTATGACTTCCTAAGCTGAGATAAAGATATGGCAAATTGTTTGCTATGGTAAACCGTTTGGTTGCTAAGGTGTTGTCAGTGATTATTACTATGATTGTGGCTTTTTCTTGAACATATTTTGTTGCCTTTTTCAGTGTATTTATGGGCATTATAAGTCAATGGTAAATATTTAACCCCTTCTAGTGTCTTGGGGTCAAATAATTGTGCGCAGTAGCTGGTATGTTCTTGGGCTTTACCTCCACAAGTGTTGCTCTTCTGTGAGCTCTTATGTTTGAGATACAATTAAACAAAGTTTGACCTTGTGTTAAATCAATGCCAAAGTTCAGAGTAAACAAGTCAACATAATAAATAAACTTTGAAGAAAAACAACAAAGAGTCCACGTTTGTGTAAGCATTAAGCATAAAAATTATATCGCACTAATAAAAGTAAGGTGGGTAAAAGTAAATCATTGATACTTTTTTAATTTCTATTAGAAATACCAAGCATTTTGGTTTCAAAGCTTTTCTTCCTCAGAGTTTATGATGATTATGCATCGACTGTGTAAATCTATGACGTGATTTCGTGACCGTTAACATAGCTTTAGAGTGTACCAAACGCTTGTCTAGACTGCCTGCTCCTGCTGGGTGTGTCTTCACCGTAAGGACTAGTTTCAGTGGGTGTTATTGATTAATCCACAGACATTGAATGGCAAAAAAAAGTCCTTATGTGGCATTTCTTTCTGCACGCTGTGTTTGGCTTTAAGATTTACAGTGGTACGCAATAGTTTTGGCATACCTATATATTTTTATGATTTTTCTTTATAAATCATTGGATAAGAAATTTAATTTCAATAAATCATATAGGAGACAAACAGAAGCTGTGTTTTTTATGCACATTTTGGAAGCTGCGCGTTAAAAAATTATGTTCACAAAGCAATGGCAATCTGTTGGAACTGGGTGTGATTATAATGGACTAACCAGCGTAACCATTTCCTTGCACATCTGAAATGTGGTCTAAAATTTCTTAAGCAAAGTTTGAAACAAAGTGGTTCGGGATCATCACCTATCTCTAAGTCCACCATCTTACACATTGAGAATGACACGAATTAACAGTATAAAAGGCAAATATTTCACATTGAATATTTCACTATTTCATTTTGACTTGTAAATGATTGCATCGTACCGTTGTTCTGTTCCAGGAATTAACTACAACTCCCCCAAGGGTTTGAGTTGCTTTCTCCTCTTCCCTAGATGAGAAACTAGTGATACCAAAAAGTATTCCTAAGCAGAACAGGAGCTGATTCCCTGTCCATGTGTTAGGATCATCTGTCTGTGGCCCAGCACTCAGTTTCTCCTTCAAATACGTTTTTGTAAATGATGGCGTCACAACACTCCACTAAAACAAGATCAGAGCACACTTCTAGAAGAAAAATCTCCACCTTTAATTCTACAACAGAAAATATTTCAGTGATGGAAGACTGTCAGGAAGATTACAGAGAAACTGTCAACATTTGCTCGGGATTTCCATCAAGGAGCCGGGAGTTAATCACACAGTCATACTTCCACCAATGACGTATTTCCTGTTTGATAAAAATAAAGTGAATGCAGGAAAAGAGATTTCCTGATGGCTATTTCCATGTTTGTCTCTTCCGGCTCTGGCGTAGGAGTGTAAACTTTGACGGAGAAGCATGTCGTTTTGATGTTAAATGTGTTTGAATTCAAGCAACGCGTGACTCAGAAAAAGTAATACGAGAGAAGAGAAAGGAACCAGATCAGCTGCTTTGTGATTAATTTTCAGGAATCAATATTACTTGTTCATTTTTGTTATATATAAGAAAAATATATTTTCCCCAGGAACTGTTTTTTCTATGAAAAAATGAAGAATGATTACATGTAAATCAAAATAGACTTCAATGACAATTATTTGTGACATTAAACTGTTTTGTTGTCCTTTGATTATTACATACATTTCATTGATTTATTACAATTTGCATAAATTGAACTGATACACTTTGGGAGTTTATAAAGTACAAAAATATTTGTACTTTTACATTTGTAAAATAATATTACATTTTACGTATTATACTTTAAATTTGATCCATTTGTCAACATAACAAAATATATTAAAATTGTGTTATGGGTTTGAAAATACAAGTAGATAATGAAATCTCCCCGGTATTAAAGCAGTGATGTTTAAAGGTCTAACTTTTCTGGAGGACTATCTTTCTTTGAAGGGTAGAACATTGTCCAGGATCAGCGTTAAAATTAATGGTCTTTGAAAAGGGCAAGCGCTTGCTGGAAATAAGTGTATTTTGATCTCAAGAAGCCCACTGATCTTGTTTTAGAGCCCTAGGGTCTTGTGTTGGTGCACTTTGTACTTGTCTTAGCTCCTGGGAAATTGTGGCAGCTAGGTGACACCATATTAAATGCCTGATTATACAACAACATTATAACAGTTTATTCAACCTTGTTTTGACAACAAATTTTCATACTGTACAGTATGCAGATTAAGAGGTTTTATTAACTCTATTTTGATGAATGTGGGTATAAAATAGTTGTTTAGCACAAAAGTGGTTTGAGGAAAATCCAAACTGTCTGTTACGAACTTTCATAAAGCATCTCAAAGTCATACAAACATAAAAATAAGGTTTTCCCCTAAATGCGAAAAGTCCATGGCCTTTTTACAAATGCTACAAATCCATATAATCAATTTAAATCTTTATTTCTTCTGAAATGAACTGGTTCAACATACAATAACAAACAACATCGATATTGAATCAAGTGGCTGGTTCCGGAATAAAATGGTACAACCTGATCAAGTGAGCCGCATCCCACAGTCTCTCCTTTCACCTCCCGTTGACTTTTTCAGCTGGAAAATGGCCTGATTTGGTTTCGTCTTCTTGGAACGATTATTAAACGATTCAGAACTTTTGACAACAGCATTTTTCCACCTCCTTAACCCCCCCATCAACCTCATATTTTTTCAAGGTTTGTAAAAACATGAACAAACCAGGACTGCCATACACGGCAAGGTTTATGTTTTTTTTTTTTTTGAAAACTGACTATGTGCTTTCAAACGTGAACACCATACACTTTGTGTTTATCTAATCACTAACTCTAATCAATAACTTCTCAAATATTGTTAGCATACATTAATGGTGTTTTACATGAAGTAATTAGCATTACAAATCTCAGTACCCTGACAAAACAACTAAGAATGTAAACTAATAGCAAGTGGATCACACTATGTTTGAAATGTTTTTATTTGTTTAAACACAAAAACAAATACGATGGAAAGAAGCTGAAATTATCTGTGAAGTGCTGGGCTACGGCTACAGCTCTTACATTCAACCTGGAGTTTCAGCACACTCTAACTATACTGATTCAAATGATGAATTTTTATAGAAAATGTATGTATTTTTTTAATGTTACTATTTACTTAATGCTAGTTTTGTAGCATGGGCTACAGAAATCTTTTTCAAGTGTGGGGGACCGCTTACCCTCAGTATAACTATAGGGGAAACTACTTTCTTAAAGAGACTGTGTCCAGCTGTGAGCACTACATATATAAAAGCATACTACATCTACACGTTAAGCAGTTATTATGAATATAATTACCTATATATTAAATATCAAGAAAAAATGAGGAGCGGATGAAAAACTTGATCAAAAATGCATGAAATATGCAGCATTTTAGTTTATTTACATGATAATTATACATTTATTTATTCTGACCTGTGAAATAGATCATTAAATGTTTGTATTAGTTGTGCAAGCGATTGCATAGTGTTTAAAAATATGATTCATCGAAAAAATAACCATCTGTTTAATTAAGGTCTAGTTGAATCCCTATCCTGCCTTTGTGGTTTATCATTCCAATATGTTGTTTTGCATGTTATCATTCTCTTTATGTTAGCAACATTCTTAAATTGATTGTGTTTTGCTGCCAATGCAACAAAAATAATTTAACCGTTTTATCTTTTCTGCCTTAGATTACCTTCTCCTTCTCCTAGACACAAGTCATTAAGAGTCTGGAGTTATTCATGCTGCCCAAAATAAGAGAACCATCAAGGACAGAGTAGGTACTGTAGGATCTAGTTTCTGGCTAATTCCAGCTCGGTTTGTTTCCTTCCTCTGTGCTTGCAGAGGAATAGTGGCATCTCTTCTTAAATGCTAACCACAAAACAAAAAAAAAAAAAAAACAAAAAAAGAAAAAGAAAATTGCTCAGTGGCAAGCTCATTACTTTCATATTGTGTCTTGAGGGCAAACCCTTAAACAGTTTTATGATCAAACAATCATCAGAGTTGCACACCCCTGATGCAGGTTAGGTTTCTTATTCGGTGCACTTGAAACCTCTTGGGGCAAAAATACAGGGCGCTGTCAAAGCCTGTATTTTACAGTCTGGCCTTCCCTCCCAATCCAAATACGTCGATAGAAAAGGCACATAACTGAAGTGCTTCGGAGGGGAAACGAGTGTGTGATTATGGGTTGAGTGAGGTTGTGTAACACTGCTTTTCTGCTGACATGGACGTATAATAGCAGAGCCAAAAATTAAAGGCAATAGAAGGGTTATTTTACTAGGCTTTTATTTGGCGTCCTGCTTCACTATTCCTGGTATCTGTGTATGCTCCCACGGCTACATTCACACAGTGGGTGATTACCAACAGCCGTGACTCAGAGGCTTTTGTTCTTATGAGAGCAGACAGGAACAGATCGAAACATGTCTGAATGCCCAAGTACACCAAGCTATGTCTTCTGACACAATAACAGAAACAGACAATACAAACCGTTCTGCATTCAGAACGAGTCGCAATTCATCAAAGTCGCCTTGATTCTCCCAAACCCCTCGTGATTGGCTGAAAGTGGCCAGAACTGAGCGGATACCCGTTGACACTCATCCCAAAAGTTTTCAACTCTACATTAGGAAAAAGCAAGTCCTGTAACAGAAGGTTTTTGATGACGTGATTGTTATATTAAAATTGTCACATCCTGCCAGAAACTTGACATCTTTGCAGCCCCCACGTCCTACCGCTTTTCACCCTTTGCTCAATAACAATTACTTTCAGAAGAGGTTCACTTCTGTGGCTGACTCTGATCAATTTAAGGCTCCCTCCCCTTCATCAGAAACCCTGAAGTCATGGTATCTGCATGTATTTGCTTTGCATAAATGAGTTTCCCCTGCTACTTTTGTCAGAAAACCTCCAGTTTCCTTTCAGAATCAACATTTTCTATGAGCTACAACAAACTCCCAGAATTGTGGGCCATTGATTACGAACAAAAATGTGTTCATTTTCACACACAAATAATTACAGTTTTAGGAGAATGTTGCATGTGGCAGTCAATTACACCACTGAAGGAATATCTGCCAATCAGAAGTACGCATCAGATAACAACAAACGTGTCATTAATGATGACTTGGATATGTTCTCAGCCTGACTAATTTTTCTCAGAAAGTAAACATACTCCTATACATGCTGTAAGCACGTGTGAGAGAGGTCTTAATATTAAACTTAATTTTGGATAAAAACATCAAATACCTAATACATCACTGTGATAAAATGGTGTCTGACCTCCATGGGGCAGTATAAAAGATGAGTGTGATGATGTGATCACTCTGTCTCTCTTGCAGGACGGTTAATGGTATTGTTTATCTGTTTTACAATGAAATTAATTTTATTGACGTATTATTGTCTTCATATACTCTGTCTCAATATGATAGAGATATTACACGATAGCAGAGTAAGCAGCAAGCGATCCGCCATTTTGTCCGCCATTACACCTGACCTTCGTAAACAAAGAAGACAAAGTGCATGGTGACGATAACAGAACTCCAACAGGAATTCCGCTGAAAACCATGTTTTTGCTGTCCACACGACAAAAAATAGATGAACCCTGGAGTTTGCTTTACACAAAAAGGATGCTGTGTTTGTTTGTAGGCTAAAAATCTGAAGTCTCTTCATCTAATCCCAGACACACGGTAATGTTGAGATCAGTGCTCTGTAGAGTTCATGCCATTGCTTCCAATGCTTCTTGTTCTTCCAGACACTGAAAATAGTTCTTAATGGTTTTGGCTGCATGTTTAGGGCCACTATCCTACTTTAGAAAACAATTTGGCCAATCAAATGCCTCTGTGATGGTATTGCACGATGGATATGTATCAACTCTATTTCTGACAGCCTGACCAAATCTCCAATTCCATTTGCAGAAATGTTCAAGGAACCTCCCCCATGTATCCCTCTTTTTTGCAACGCCTCAACAAACAAACGAGCATCTTGTAGTTTTCTGCATTGCCAATCGTTTGCTTTTGTGATACATTGTTCCTATGTGGAGGTTTGGCTGCAGCTCTTCCATGAAGAGAGGTGTGTACCTGGGCCAGCTCAGAGCTGATGGCACCACTGCACATCTTCTATTTTCAAAGGGTAATAACCTTGACGAGGCCCTATAAGTTTCCTTGGCCAACACTGCAACTTCATTCCTTAATGTTGTCCGTTTCTCTGTGCTTTTTCTAAATAGCTTGAGCAGCAGCTCTTGAAAGCCCAGCCTCTGCTTTGAAATCTTTGTCTCCGAGATCATTTTTACATTATAATGACCCTGTGTCTTGCAAAATTTTGCAAAATCTGTTCCTTGTCCAGTTCCTCACACGTGACATTTCTGATCAGTAGCAAAAGTTTGGTTGATAACACACCTGACTGAGAAATTGATGCTGTAAAAGGCTGCTTTGAAAGTAAAAGATGCTAATAACAAATATTAAATTATTGGATTTAGATAATCCTTTTATTCGCCCACTTGTGGCTCAGCACTACAGGTTATATTAGAACCATTCCACCAAATGGGTGCCAGTAGCATACTTAGGTTTTCCAAATAGGTATTGGTCCATTTAAAGTAACTTATTTAAATGTACATTTGTAATCGAAAGATGGGTGCCATTTTTTTTTGTTATTTACCCTCTTGTTATTCTTTTTATAAGTAACAGAACTGAGTTTTTAGCAAAGAATTATCAAATACATGCGAACCAGCACATGATTGTAGAACCAGGAAATTATACAAATTCAGTTATTTACCAAACATGTGCATTTTTACTCTAAACTAATCTCTGGATTAATCTGAGTTATAGGATAGTTTTTTTTTATTATACTCAAAAATATCATCACAAAATCATTAAATACATTTTAGGACAATTGATAGAAGGAAAGGAAATGGATAGAACTTGGCGTTGCTCTTGCCAAGGCCTCCTAAATATCGAAGTGATGCAACTTCCTGCTGAAAAACTGATTATGGAAATTCCCCAGTTTTTCAGGAGGGGGATTGGCTCAGGTAACAGGAATAAGTAAAAAGCTAGGGACATGGCTAAAATGAAATTATAAATATTTGTGTAAATAAACGTATTTGGATCAAACGTTATATTTGGATTTACATATCAATGCAAAAGAAAGGTTATTTTTAAAAGATCTTAATCATTATATTTTATGATGAAGTGTACAATCAGAGACTGGAGACAAGTAATAAATACTATTTTTCGTTATTTTATGTGGATTCTTTTAATCAATATTTAAATAATATAGCTTCCATTTGCAATAAGAATAGCGTGAATCACACTTTGCTTAGTAAGAAAATGTATTTATAAAGCTATTTTAATGTTTATTTATACATATAAAGTCCCAAGGACAGAAATGGCACCCATTCGGTGGAATGGCTCATATAACGTATTGCAGTTTGCAGGTAACTCTGACCAAAAGAGATGCAGTTTTTACATTTGTTTATTTTGGGATTTCAAATATATGACACAGCTTGAGCCATCTATTCTTTCTGTCTGACATTGTGTTCTGATTGCTTAAGGTTAATGTGTTTGATTTTGTCATGTTTCATGAGTCACACTTCAAATGATTTCACATAAAGACTGACTGAGACCCTCTTTATTCTGGGCTTAGATAACCGGTCTGTTGGATGTCAGGGATTTGTCATTTGTTATTTTTATTATTAGACAAATCTGCACGTCATGTTATTTGTTAATGCATCAAATTTAACTACACAGATGTTTAACCTTGTACAGGCTGATAGCAGCAGATCAAGTACAAAGCACAGCTCGTCAGATCGAGAAAACATGGTCTCTGGTGTTCCTGGATCTGGTTCTAACAGATTGCTAATCGCTGTTGCATTTGTGCTGCACTCAGTTTGGTTAATGTCTTATTTTATGTTTGTTTTCCTTGCAGCTACGCTCGGGACTCTGGACTTTAGCCTTCTCTACGATCAGGAGAACAATGCCCTTCACTGCACTATCAACAAAGCCAAGGTACCGTAAGCACCAAATCCATCACCTAAAAGTTCCCTCTACTTTGCCCTGCGTTTGAAAGCTTGGCTTCCTAGACCCTCTGACTGTTGTGTGAAGTGCAGAATGTGGGATAGTCATCTTTGTAGTAGTGGTCTAGTGGTGGTTGTGCTCCTAGGGGACTCTCTGTGCTCTTTCTCTGTTGACTTGTCAAAAGCTTTCCCCTGACAACGAACCTCCGTTACCATCTGCGCCTGTTGCTTTCTCTCAGCATTCAGTCCAAAATGGCTTTCTCCCTTCAGCAATTGTGTTATAAGCAACCCCCCCCCCATTTTCTTCATCTCTCCCATCTTTTCTTCCATTTTCTATTGCTGCTTTTCACTCTCTGCCTCTCTTCACTCTCTGTACTGTTGTGGCCTCAAGTACAAAACCATGCAAGGAAGTGTAGGACTTTAGTAGTTGTATCATGACAAAAATGTTTAACATGTCCAAGACTAAAGAAAAAACACCTTAAACATGACAGACAGAACAGTGGCATCTAGATAAAAGTTGGTAGGAAACAAGATAATAGAAGAAAATAAACAAAAACTGCACAAATGCAAGCAGTCACAGGGAATGGGTGGATACAATATGGTGTTGGCCTAATATAATGTTCCCCGTGTTAACACAAGTAAGATAAAGCAACCCCCATCCCTCTATGATTTTCCAAAGCTGAGAGAAAAATCGGTTGTTATGGTCAGCAGTCTGGTTGCTATGGAGGCATCAGTGACAAAAATAATTTTCCCCATGTTAATGCCAGTAAAATAAATGAAACCCATGTCTCTATAAGTTCCTACGCTAAATTGAAAAGATATGCTGAATTGGTTGCTATGGAAAACAGTCTGGTTGCTATAGAACACACGTGTCAAACTCAGTTCCTGGAGGGCCGGAGCCCTGCAGAGTTTACTTCCGACCCTGCTCAGAGAAACCCAGACCTGAAGCTTACAAACAGCCTGAAGGACCTAACGAGCTGCATCAGGTGTGTGTAGTTGAGGTTGGAGCTAAACTGTGCCGGGCTGTGGGCCTCCAGGAACTGAGTTTGACACCCCTTCTATAGAGCATAGTATAATGTTCCTTATGTCAACATGAGTGAAATTAATCGACCCCCACGTCACTATGATTTTCCTAAGCTAAGATAGAGATATGCGACATGGGTTGCTATGGTAAAATGTCTGGTTGCTAGGGAGTGGCATGTGATGTTTCTATGATTATTATAACCAAACCCTATTTCTCTACGATGTCATCTTGAAGCTATTTTCGTTGCTCTTTCTCATTAATTCTCAATTACCATTGTAATGACCTTTGACCCCACCCTAGAGCCCCCTTTGAGTGTTTGACAAGCCAACATAAACATTGCAGGCAGACATGGTCAGTGGAAATGGACTGGCTTAGCAACTGGTCAACATTAACAACGACACAACCCATAAGCAACAACCTCCCACCGTCTCTTGGGATCCAACTGAAAATTGTAATTCATCAACTGGCCACTTGAGGCTGGTGTGAAAAGGCAGGATGTCCCATTGATTCCCTTCTTAAAGTAGCTCAACAGTTGGGCAAGATTAGCAAAGTTCCTCTTAGTTCTGCTAAGACCTGCCAGTTGATGGACTCTGTTGAGTGATCTAGGGTTAGATAGTCAGTCAAGGATTTCAGATTCGACGTCTCTTTCCACACCTATCTCACCTTTTACCCATTTTTGACTGAAACTTAAGTCTTTTCTCTTAACAATGCAGGCTCAATACAACTCTCTGACAGTTCCTATCAGTTAATCCAGATATTTCACTTTTTAGTCTTTTAGAGCATCTTGATAGTAGCTGAGGTATTTCATTGGGGGTGATCAGGGGGTACATTCCTTCCCCAAAGGTCCATTCATAAAGTACCAGCTATGTGTTATCCGTGAAACTACAAGCTACTAATTATGTCTTCTAATTCCCGAAATGCTATTACGTCAAGATGTTTAGGGCCTCTTTTACACTGCAGGCCTCGATTCTCAGTTACGGTTTGAAGCCTATATCCCTTTTTTAATCTTTTTTTTTAATAAGCCGTATCCAATTCTTGTGTTTACACTTGCCATAGTAACACGCATGAAGTCGCCTGTATGTTGTAGTAGTGCGAAGGGTAAAAGATGAACCCATGTGAAATAAACTCTGGACGTCCAGCTCCTAATTTAATGGACGTCCAGCATTTACTGTACACAGTAATAGAGGTACATAGCTGACCGTAACAGTAACTGAGTTATTTAATTCTAAAAGTGAATTAGAATTCTACTCAAAGTGCAACACGAAATGTTTTACAGTAGCATATTATTAGCAACGCATTACTGCCCAACACTTTTAGTTACTAAATATTTTTTCGCAGCCAGCATTTTGAACTGCACCTGTATGGAAACTCAAATATGTATTAAGAACATATTTCCTTTGCTAAAGATATATTATCATGTTCATACTGAGAAAAGTTCCCTTTCCGAAAGAGCATCAGTGTAACAGGAAGCAGTTTATTTACTCCTGAAAAACCATGTTCATCTACCGAATCATCATTCAGATATGAAATAGCTCTATAATGACATTATAATAGAGGACAAAATGATATTACATTGGGATGCATTACATTGGGATCTCATAACAATATAATGGGCCATTTCTGGAGCTGATCACTTATAAAACAAGCATTAACCAATAATCCTTTAGGGATTGAATGAAAAAGTCCATCGTTAATACCAAACTGAACTATAGCTGGTGACTGCAATGCAGGGTCGCTGCTGACAAATGGGTGCCCAAGCAGAAATGTACTTTGGTGCCCCAAAAATGTGCCCAACACAATTTCACTAAATGCTTTTTTTTTTTTTGCACAAAAATTCCAAGTTTAGGATAGTGTAACTAAAACGTTTTGGATGCTCAAGGCCAATAATACTTACTATAATGATAAATGTATACAAGGTACTTACTCTAGTAATTTATTTGCTTATTGAGTTCTTAGACTAAAAAGCAAAACCAGGCAGTTCATTTATTTAAACAGTTGAATGCAAACATCATTTCACTTTCTTTTTTCAGTGATGCATATATGATTCTACTGAAAATGAACTTTATTAACACTGCTGTAAGCATCTTGGGAATGTATTCTTTTATACTTATATTAATGTTTATATTTAAATAATTTGTTAAAACAAAATTTGCACAATCTTTGTACACATTAAATTTTAGCTGCTCCCATTGGCTGAGTGTAATCATGTGATCGAATGCTCGTTCAATCAAAGGGAAGCGTCAAAAAGAAGCCTCGTATTTAATTAATTCTATTTCTAAATAAGATATACATGCAGATAACTATTTCCATTTCTTTTATTCATTCATTTCTTGTAAACAAATGGAATAACGGTGCCCCCCTCTGGCAGTTAGTGCCCTGCGCAGATTCCGCGTATTCTGTGTATAGGGAGCGGCACTTCTGTGGAACAAGAATTGGACTAGTGGAGCGTACAGAGAGATGGACAACTTCATTTTTCCACATCTGTCACTTAAAGCCACCAATAATCTCATAAAATCACTGGATCTGTAACCAAGAGTTTTTTAATAGTTAGTCTTAAAAGTCTAGAGCAGGGGTCACTAACAGCCGGACGGCGGTCTGCATACGGACACAGAGCTGCAGAGGAGCACC
This sequence comes from Danionella cerebrum, assembly GCA_007224835.1. Lineage (NCBI taxonomy): Eukaryota > Metazoa > Chordata > Actinopteri > Cypriniformes > Danionidae > Danionella > Danionella cerebrum. The sequence goes on along the minus strand of SRMA01026007.1, from coordinate 7,501 downwards.
ATATTTTTTTAATCACCATATTTTTTATTGACCAAATGAAACCACTATCTGCTAAAAGCAGAAAGACAGCTATGAGTTTTAGAAGCGCTGGTTTGGTCCAGACCGACAATAACAATAGCCACCGTGGTGAAAACATCTATTCTCTCAAATTTCCCACTCAACTTTGAGCTAAGCACAACCTAAAATTCCTCTTTGATTAATTTGTTTTGACTCAGTTTGACTCGAACGCAGTTTAACGCAATATTAAAGTTGCACTTTATTTGATTTCAAGGGTGCATTGTGTTTGATATTTCAATTGTTCATTTTCATTTTATACTTGGTATAGTTTAGTATTTTAGTCATTAAATGTCAAGAAGAAAATAAATAGCATTCAAAGCAACACATTATTCGACGGTTTGAAACGTAACCCAGTAATTAATGCTACTGTTAGTTAAGCTTCTTAATACAAATCAATGTATCTCTTATAAAAACACTTTCCCTGTCAATATTGAAATGGGGAGGGCTGATCTCATGCAGAAGTGTGACCAAATCTTGAGAACCCTGTACTTATAGCAATAAAAATGACCCACTGGGACTAAAGCAGAAACTCGCTCTTATTAAGTCAAACTGCATAATGAGACAAAAAATTCTTTGAACACACACATGACCACAAATCTACCTGAACATCTGTATTCTTGCTTATTTTGAAAATCATTTTATTTCATAAATTAGATAACATTGTAAATATACGTGCAGTTCGATGTGACTTGTAAGTTCATTTGTCAAATTGTTTTGCATTGTACTGAATTAATTTGTTACACATTATGATCTTCTGAACCTCCGCTTCCAAAAAGATTATGCAACTGTATTCTGTTTTAATTGAATCCCCCTGCTCTAGAAGATGGAGTAGAATTGGAACTGCTTTTAAAATAAAGTCTTAGTTTAGTGGTGGATTACGTTAAGAAATGATGTAGGGAATGGCATGAGTCGATATCGTTCCTAATGAAAGGAATCGATTCAAATTGATTCATCAAACCCAGCTCTAATGTTATTCTATCATACATATTGGTGTAACGTAACGAATTACAAATGCTCAAATTACTTGATTTGATTAGTTTTTCTCAGAATTAAAAAAGTATACTTTTACTTGAGTTAATTTTTAGTTCTGTATCTGTACTTTTACTGCACTACTTTTTTCAACCTGCCTTAACTACTGTATTATTTTTTTAATGTATTTGTTCTACAGTGATTGGCATCTATACTGTCCAATCAAATTGCGTATAAAGAAACGTTCCCCCAATAATGAAATCTAGATAATTTATCCAACCAAATACTTTCACCTCAATACAATCAGTAGAAAAGAAACTAAATTAACAGCTTGTTTATTTTCTTTTATCGTTTCAATTGCCAGGAAAATAGTTGAATATTTAATTATTTAGCAATTAATCTCTCTTGCGCTCTCTTTTTTTCTGTCTTTCTACTGTTTCGCATTCTCTTTTTCTCCTTTTCTCTTTCATTATATTTTTCTTCCTCTGCTCTTTCTTTACATACACTCTCTCTATTTCATTCTCCTATATTTATATCTTTTATTTTCTCACACTCTTTCTTTTACTTTCTCTTTTCAATTTATATTCAATTTATTCTATTTCACACTTTCTCCTTTTTTGTCTCTTCTCTCTTTTTCCTCCAGCTCACTCTCTCTCTTCTTGCTATCTTTTCATGCTTTTTGTCTCTTTTATTTCATGGTCTTCTTTTTTCTCTCCTCTTTTTTCCTTCTCTCCCCTTCTTGCTCTTGTTTGTTTCTTTCTTCTCTCTCTCTCACTTTCTCTCTCTCTCACTCTCTCTTTACCTCTCTATTTCTATCTTGAAACACCCTTAAGAAAGTGGCTCTGATGTGAGCAACATTTTTAATTTTAGGATATAAGGTGAAATATTTTATCAGTGTAATACTCTCTACTCTTGAGTCCTTTTAGAAGAGCTACATTTTACTCATTGTTAGAGTCGTATTTTGAAATTTTTGGGCAAGTAATGGTACTTTTACTTGAGTGTGATATTTCAGTACTCTTTACACCACTGCAATACATAGAACCTTACTCAAAAGCTCTCAGTATTGTGAACGTACAGAAATTATAATCACAAATTTTAAAACATAGTCCAAAATGTGGTCTTTTTTTTTATTTGAATGAGAAGCAAGTGTTAAAGTTAAGGACCCTTCAGCAGCATGTCTCTTAAGTATTAAGTAAAAAGCACATTAAATGAACGTCAGAAAAAAATAGAAAGTTATTAATGTGAAAATAAGAAAACAGAGTATGAAACAGGGAACAGATGATTTCCTGACAAATGCACCAAAAAAGGCTGGCTCTGGTCATTGTATCTAACAGCTCCCTACAAATACAGTTGTGTTGTACTGGTAGAATTTCTGTTCCAAATATTTCTATTCCGCTACTACTTTCTTTAATAACATCTCGTTTTACAGAAGAAGGGCACAGATAAAAACTGATCATCTTGTCGTTTCCGAGAAGTGTTTTCTCTGCATGTGTGTTTTCTCTGCACTTATCCGTTTCAATCCTGTCATATCTACAAACCGCTTTAGCATGTGATATGACACAGATAATGTGTTTGCATTTGTCAAACCGCATTCGTTAATCTGTTAAACTGATAAACAGACTCTTAGATGTTTTGCAGCTCTTTTAGCAGATAATGCATTGTCCCTTCAAATGTAGTGGATAAGGTTGGTCTGAGGATGCAAACCTATGAAATTGGACTATGTACAGTTTACGTAATCATCTATAGTTTCTACATAATACACATTTATTGAAAATGGGTTGAACATTTAATTAGGACATTTAGGGGTGACATAGTAGAAATCACAATATATAAAAACTTTACTTTGGCAAATACAATTTACTTAAAATAAAATTAAAATTATGAGACATGCATAACAAAAATAAAATAAATTTAAAATGTTAGCCATAAAGCTGGGTCAAGTTTGATATGTATTAAATGCGTAATATCATCCAGCCTCTAATGGGCAGCAATAAAGTGTTTATTGTGCATTTCGAGGATGGATGTTTTCCCCCTCTCTGATGAACTGGATTGAGGAAACTGGTTTCTTGACACGGTTCCACCTCTTCCTCCTCTGAGGACCTTGTCGTGGGGCCACCTATATCTGCCCTAGCTAAATGCCTTTACACATAAGGCGTGATTATAATTTGTGTTTTAATCGCTAGGCTACGGCAACTCGTAAACATTCTGGCGAAACGAATAATCAGTTTTGTGGATCAAACAGTGTATTGACAGCATTACAAAGACAGCACTACAAGGACAATGACCTGATGGAGAATGTGTGTAAGAGAAAGTCATGACAAGGACACGATTTATTGTCACATGTGTTTTGTTCACATTCGAACAGTTATCTCGTGTCTAACTCTATTGCATATCTCATGGTGCGCTCTAACATCGCTTACACAATTTTGCCCCCTAGTGGGTGGATGACATAAACAATATATTCAATACCCTGACAGAGAATTGCTGAGGATAGAAACTTATTGAAAGCCTAACCAAACACGAATGTGATCTGAATACAATGGAAAATATTCACCCTTTTGGAGTGGACGGGCTATCACTTAGTCCCTATCTTTACCCAGTGTATGCCAGAATAGTCTCCAACAAAACCTCAGGAGCCTAATTAGGGCTGCTCTAGAAGATAATTACATTTATTGTGAATTAACATTCTCATAATGTATAAAAGTGAAAAGGAAAACACATAAATTAAGTCCTCTCTCTGTGCTCTTGAAAACCAAGGATAATAGTGGTTCATGTGGGTTTTTACTTTTATCAGTGAAGAAGCCCTTCGTTTGCTGGCAAGCATAGATATATACTGAGGAATAGAAGCCTCATTGTCTTCCGCCAATGTTTTTACACCTCACTTTAACACTGCTATTCAAATCTGCTGTTACACAGGAAAAGTGAGAGCCTCCGAAGACGTCTGATCGCACTCAGTGTGTTGCTGCTTTGTGACTGTATAAGAACAAGACGCCTACAGTCCACTGGACCCCGTTTCAATTTATTCAACCTCTCAAAGCACATGGTGCAGCTTTACAGACTGTTTATGTTTGTTTGCTGGAGCAGGAATTACCATGGCTTCCGCATTGAATATTTCTTCCAAAACGACAAATAACTCATAATTATGAACCTAAAAATCATCGAATTACCCATAAATACTTGTACATCCTGTTCATCGAGCTGCCAATTAAAATCATACTAGCCAATGAATGCGAACCACTGTTATCCCCTGCCCTCATGAGAGATTTGTGCAATTTTGGGGGCACCATAGCTTAGACAACCTAGATATAATATAATTAAATATAATAAGAAAAATGTTAAGTGGACAAAATAAAGTGGTGTCACGATAAATAAATGGAGGACAGCGTGGTTTGAAAGAATAGAATAAAGTTTATTATTTTAAGGGGATGTGTTTGGAATTGTGTTTTAAACTGAGGCAGTGAATCTGAAGAGTTTGGAGCTAGCGGTGCGTCCTTCCTCTTTTAGAGGCTTTTTCGATTGTAGGAACAGTTACTGTCAATATAAGCACATTGCCCATCCCTCCCTAAAATGAATAGTAGTGTATTACTGTTTTTTTTTTTATCTTTTCAGCCATTATTTAGCGCTAAAAATGTCGTTTTTACATAGCTACAGATCACTAGATTTTACCAGTAGCATAAAATGAAAGATCGTGAGGATCTATACTCCATTTTGACATAATAATAAAAGGAACTTTATAAAATATCAATATTTTCATGGGTAGTGATTCGTTAATTTTCGCGGCTAATTAATAAAAATCACTACAACTTTCTGTTATCATTATGGTCATGATGTGGTTTAAATGCAAAAGAAATGAAGCAGAAATGACCCTTAGATTTATAGATGGTGTCGCAGCATTTGTGGTCTCGATATTGCAATTGCTTTTTGCTCCTGTCTTGAGAAAATATCTCTGTTACATGATTTGTCTGGCAGAGCACACAGTGCATACGGTGAATATGGCAAGCAGACCACTTTTCTGGATTGTGGCCACATCAAAGAGAAATGTTGCTGGCCACCTGGTAGTTGAAGAATAACAGGTGGCTGGATGAAGGCTGTAAACCGGGGTTAGACACCGCTCAGCAGTCTTGTCTTCTGTAGAATCATACTACATCCCTGAGATGCTATCGTTTTGTGGAAAATGACTATAGATTTTTGTTGGTGTATAATCAAATATTGAACATTATTATGGTGTTAGACGGGTAGAATAATGTTGTACTTTTACCGTTATGTGTGGTTTAACGACCAGTGTTTCCAGCTTGAGAATGTGTTTTTTTCAGTGAGCAATATCTGTAGCCTTTAAGCTCTTCATATGGAAAGATTTGCAAATTCCCTGAGAGCTGAAGTGGAACAGTGAATTCACTCAGATTCACTCAGAATGTCCTGAAAGTGAAGGCATCTTCCATAACCAAGATCTTCCTTTGAATCTTCCTTGGGTTTAGAGGATTAAATCAGTTTGTTAGGGCTCAGGCACCGAAGGTTCTTAGAACCCTTTTGTAGTTGCTCAGAGCAAAACTGTTGCGCAGCTTTCGGTACATATTTGAGGGCTAAATGTGCTCGAAAATTCACAGAATTTCGCACACACGTCAGAACGGGTTTACATTTGGATAGCAAAATGGCGCCACCAAATATCTTTCAGCTTATGTTGCGTTATAAAATGTTTGTCACAAATAAAATTTGGCACTCATATGTAGGACATCAAGACTTAAATATAAGTAATATGAATCCCATTTCCAAATTGTCAGGAGGGGTCTATTTTGCAAAAAACCTCTAAAAATCGCAAAAAAAAAAAAAAAAACTTTTGCTCATGCCGTACTTGTTGTACTCACGTAGTTATGCACCACCTAGTGGAACTATAGTGGAATTTTCTTCAGCGTTATGCTGCTATTTAAGACTGTGATTGAAGGACAGGTTTAAAATTGGGAACACTGTAAGAGGCCAAGACATACAAAAAAAAGTAAATTAAAGTGTGCTTCCAAAATCAGCTGGAAGATATGTAGAATTTTCTTGTAAAATTTAGCACAGTTCCAGGCTACATGCTTTAACAAACTCCTTCTAGAGGTTTCATCACTACAAAACTCTAGCAGTCTCTTCAAAAGGCCTCTGCAATAATAAATCACAAAGATTTGTAATTTAGTTGAACGGTTCGTTCTTGGGGGTCAGCTGAATTTCATTGTTTTGAAATGAAGCAGGAAGTTGTCATGTCTTGTCCGTACACTGTCCGATCGGGATGAAATTTGCGAGTTGTATTGCAGTCCGTGGCCACATGGAATAAGCCATTTTCTGCTGTTTTTACTGCCAATTTAAACTGTGTTTAAATTAAATGTTTGAAATCTGGGAGAAACATATGCGAGGGATTAAGACCTACAAAAAAGTTTATTTGAGTGAGATTCCAAAACCAACTGGAAGATGGTTGTGCATGTCTCGAACTTAATTCCTCATAGAGATTGTATCTGTTTATTCTTATATTAAGTCAGGGGTGTCAAACTCATTTTCACAGAGTGCCACATTAGCATTATGGCTGTACTCAAAGATGTTTAAATGTAAAACAATGTAATTGAATGTAATGTAAAATAAATGTAACTACTCCTTAATGTTATTTAACTCATTATTTATAACTTATTCAAGTGACAATTCAGTTGCATTGAAACAATTGTATGCCTGTTGTTCTAATTTAAATCCTTTCAATTTTTGTCGGCTCATGAAAACCCACATGACCCACAAATGACTTTGTCATTTGTTTAGCGAAAATAAGAAATAAAACCTCACAGACTGAAGACGATGCATATCGATCATCATCTTTTATCATCAGGCTCCAGAAACGTATCAAAGATAAACTTTTAGCTCCGCCCATTTCACATCTTGAAATTTATTTTAGCGTGAGAAATCGGAGGTGTGACGTGAGAGATCACTCAAATGCGTGAGTGAAGCTGCGGCTTTTTAGATTACATGGCGGGCCCCATCTGGCCCGCGGGCCTTGAGTTTGACACATGTGTCTCAAGGTATTATGGGATGTTAAGTTGTTTTGACTTGTTAAACTATGCCCGTACATCTGCCGCCAAAAGTTGACAATTCGACATAAAGAGTAAGTTGTTATTACTCAGCCATACAATATCTGATGATCGGTCCCAACTATGTTAACAGCCCATGTCTGAACACATCTACAATGAACTCTCATGGTTGTAGCGCCACCAGGTGGCCACAGGAAATACAATATTCAACATTGATGAGGACAACATCTCTCGCAAAGACAATGACCAATGAAAGCTGGCTCTTTTGATGACGTGAGTAGGATGTAATAGAGCTGCTCATCTCACATTGTCATAGTGCCTTTACACAGGAAACAAGAAAAGAAGAAAACAACAAGAGAGAAGTAATCAAAGAACACAAAGCAAAAAAATCACGGATGTCGAGCAGTTTATATATATATATATATATATAT
>SRMA01026006.1:51597-128771 GCA_007224835.1 Danionella cerebrum | reverse complement strand
CCAAGTATTTCCATATAATGGAGCCAGCTGTTCTTTTTTTGCAACAAGTTCTGTAGCCTCCGGGCTGGTTGCAGGCGCCGCCATGTTGATTGAGACGACAGGCAAGGGGAGGGGAACAAAAGCAAGGAGGCGGGGACGAGCACAGCACAGAGAAGGCAAACAAGCAAATTGGCGAAAATTAAATATAGACATTATATCGATATATACGATATGCCAGAATTCATATCGAGTTTAAAAAATATCTTGATATATTTTAAATATCGAGATATCGCCCACCCCTAATACCCATCGTGCTTGTGGACCTCTGTTTTTCAGTCCCTCATTTGAATAAAACCTGTATAAATGATAATTAGTTCACGCATGTGAAAAGGCAGATGTCTAGGAAAGAAATGAATGTATGCGAGCAAGTGTTCAATCAATGAACTGCTCCTTTGTGTAAATATCCAATCAGCGAGTGCTTAAGCTAGAGGAGGGCACAGGACCTGCAGGGGAGCGCAGATCATCAGCAGATGAGAAGATAAGAACAAAAAATAAAAAGACAAAAGACGTAGAGCACATGTGTCAAACTCAAGGCCCGCGGGCCAGATGTGGCCCGCCGTGTAATCTAATGTGGCCCGCGAGAGCTTAAAAGTTTTGAGTGTCTAAAAAAAAAAAAAAAGAAAAAAATATATATATATTTCCCACAATGCCTTTGGCTACGGTAGCTGCAACGATGTTTACGCATCCGTACTCACGAGTGAAACTGCAAAGCCGCCGTTTCTCACACATTGAACGTAAGACTCACGCATTTGAGTGATCTCTCACGCCACACCTCCGATTTCTCATGCTAAAATGTGAAGTGGGCGGAGCTAATAGTTAATCACAATATCTGTGATCTGTTTCTTGAGCCTGGTTATAAAATATCAATATGCATCGTCTTCAGTCTGTGACAATTTTTTTTCTCGCTAAACAAATTACAAAAATGCCATTTTTCTTTATTCACTTGGACAGTTTGATCCTTCATTAATGGAGTTATGTGGGTTTTCATAAGCTGACAATAATAAAAAGGATTTATATTAAAACAATTGTTTCTATGCAACTGAATTGTCACTTGAATAAGTTATTTATTATTAAGGAGTAGTTACATTTATTTTACATTAAAATAACTATTAATTAATTATTAAATAATTATTATTTTACATCTGGGGGGGAGGCTCAGATTCTTTTAAAGGTTTAAAGGGGGGCGCGACCAAAAAAGTTTGAGAACCACTGACCTAGCAGCTAATATTTTCACTACCAATGATAATCTGCACCATAACCTCCAACTCTAAAATCTTGATGAATGAATTGCAGGATGCTTAAGCAAGTGCACACACGCAATTAAACGAACATAAACGGTTGGTGAAAAAAAGTCAGATCTAGGCTACAGATCTGAATTGATGAAGACCCACCAGTGTAAACGAGGTCATAACATCACCCATTCCTGGTCCCAGCCCTATTCAAAACCCAAGTTTTGAACAGTAAATACATGTGCTAGTGCACATACTTGCATGGCTTATCACTAGTGCCTCATCTGAACTAATAGAGGCTATATAACTATAGACTATAACTATAGACACTATATCTATAGAAGCTAATAGAAAAAGTCTGAAGGCTGGTTTCTCATATGAATGAATGTAGCCAACACAAACTTCCCCATTGGATTCCATTCAAATACATACATAGACACTGTCCCAAATATAATCTCTAGAAGTTCTGTATTGTTATAAAGTTCATTAGGTGCACCATGTTACAGTCTAAATGGGTTATAAATGTATACAAGTCCTAGTGGGCTGCTCACAAACCAATAACAGACCTGCTTGCAGTTAGACGTTGAATTGAATCTTGAAACTCTGTTCAGGTCGCTGGTCGGAAAGGCTTCCCTCATGTCATTTATGCCCGCTTGTGGCGATGGCCAGATCTTCACAAGAATGAGCTGAAGCATGTCAAGTACTGCCAGTTTGCCTTCGACCTGAAGTGTGACAGTGTGTGTGTGAACCCCTACCATTACGAGAGGGTGGTATCTCCAGGAATAGGTTCGTTTCCTACACAGTGTCAATCTGTTTCTTCCTGCTTTTTCTTCAAAACTCATCTGTCTGTCCTGTTCTCTTTTAGACTTGTCTGGCCTCACTCTTTCAGGTTCTGGTGAGTAGCACTCTCTTCAATTATCATAGGTTTTTACTGTTTTTGTTTCAAAAAGTTTGCAGGGTTTTCCTGTTGTTCCAGGTAATAGTCTCAATCATATAACTAGGATGTGCTTACCTCCATGATGAAAATATGTTTCTTTCTTTGTGTGGACTGGTTTAGGTCCATCAGGGTTGATGGTAAAGGATGAGTATGATTATGAGCCTCAGCCATCTCTGCCCAGCTCTGAAGGACACATGCAGACCATCCAGCATCCTCCGTCTCGCTCTGTGCCACAGGAGCCCTTCAGCACCCCTGCACTCCTGCCGCCAGCATCTGCTGATGCCAGTGGCCCCGCACCCAGCTCTGCTTTTAATGCAGGTACACACATTTTGAGGATGTAAATTAAATCTAAATTACTTTATTCAAGTCCTCATTATTTACTGGGGTGGATTTTCTCATTAAGAAATTAATTTACCTGAAAGGATACTGAGACTTTTGCTGAGCTCTAGTAACAAGATAAAGAGTATATCGCTATTTTGGAAGTAATAGTCAATGACTGTGAAATTTGCCAGAGATACTAAAAGCCAGAGCCTTAACCCGCTGTGGGATTACCTCTAGCCACAGAATATAAAGAGACTGTGACTCTGGATTTACACGAAATGGAAGCAAGTGTGTGGTATCTATACATCATCAATCATTTCACTTGTTTCAGTGCTGGCAACATTGTGAAATATAAAAGAGCATCTGAAATTGTGAAATTAATCATTCATTTGTGGCTCAGTGTTTATGGCGCTCCACAAAAATTGTACAGTGACATTGGAGGAGAATTCAACAAGGATGAGGCTGAACATGGCTGAAAACTTCAAAAACTACAGCAGGATACAGTCCATGGAGCAACGGACTACTTGAGAGACATAATCAGACACTCACTGAGATCATTCAGAAAGTCAAGAATGTGATTGGCAAACGGCCCTTGACTGGTCACTCATGGCAAAGAACAGTATGGCAAGTGTTCATGGGTGCAGTCCTCATCAGTTGTTTTTTGGGCAGAGCCCTAACCTTCCATCTGTTTTAGTAGATGAATTGCCTGCCTCAGAGGGTACTACTGTGATTTTTCGAGTAGGAGCTCACATTTCTGCTTTGCATACAAGTAGAAAAGCGTTCATTGAAGCAGAAGCCTCTGAACGTTTAAGACGGGCAATTCGTACTCAGGTCAGGCCCACAAATGACATGTATGTGACAGGAGATAAGGTGTTCTACAAAAGAGTGAACTGCCCTGAGTGGAAGGGTCCAGGGGTAGTTATTGGGCAGGACGGAGCTGTGATATTTTGTCAGACATGGGGGTACTTTGGTTAGAGTTCACCATTCCAGGCTCTGTAATAAAGACTAACAATATCCGGGATCTGAACATAAACAATCTGAGGAAAGCAGTTGTCAGATTACATCTAAGGAGAACAGCCAACGAGTGGCAGAAAGTGAGAACGATTTTTGACATTAAACAAAAGAACACTAGTGACATACAATTAATGCAAGCTGATTCAGCACAAGCTGAAATTCAAGACATTGATTCAGAAAATCCTGTTCATTCTGATTGGGTGAGGCTGACAAGGGGACAGACTGTGGATTTAGAAAAAGCTTGTGACAGGGTGCAGAGAGAGAGAAGAGGTATGGTCCTGTATGATGATGTCAGGAGTGGCAGATAAGTATGTTAGAGTACTTCAGGATACGTATGTGAGGAGTCTGACAGCAGTGAGATGGGCTGTAGGTCAGACTCAGAAAAGTTTCAAGGTGGAGGTGGGGCCACATCAAGGATCAGCTTTGAGTCCATTCTTGTTGGTTCGGTTCAGGTTGACAGATGAGGTCAGACGGGAATCTCCGTGGACAATGATGTTTGCAGATGACATTGTGATCTGTAATGAGAGCAGGTGGAGGAACACCTGGAAAGTTGGAGGTCAGCTCTAGAAAGAAGAGGAATGAAAGTCACTCGCAGTAAGAGAGGGAGGGAAGTAAAACAGTGAGGTTATAGGGGGCCGAGGTCAAGAAGGTGCATGAGTTTAGGTATTTGGGGTCAACAGTCCAGTGTGACGGGCAGTGTGTAAAAGAGGTGAAGAGGGGAGTGCAGGCAGGTTGGAATGGATGGAGAAAAGTGTCAGCAAGAATCAAAGGAAAGGTGTACAGAACCGTAGTGAGGTCAGCTATGATGTATGGGTTAGAGACTGTAGAAGTGAGGAAGAGACAAGAGGCAGAGATGAGGATGTTGAGGTTCAGTTTGGCAATTTAGTTGCAATTTGGAAGACTTTTTATCCCACTTCAGTGCTGTTATGAAGCACTTATCTTTCAAAACCACACTCCAACCTACTCTCATATCTCCCGTTTCTTTCACTTTGCTCATGGCTCTTCTATCTGACATACCTCCTGTCAAATTGATTTATGTTTCAAATGTTTATTATTTGGCTTAATTTTAACTTTCAGGTCAACCAAATGTTGGAAACAATAAAATCAAAGCGAGTTACTAATTTTTGATGTGACCCAAATAAATAAAAGGCTTCAAAGACCAATAATAAATTTGTTTACACTTTTAACCTCTTAAGCCCGAGAGTCCCCGGTACCGGGGACTTGCCCCCTTGTGCGTTACATTTTCACTCATAGCTCACTAACCCTGAGAATAACCCACACATATTAAATACTGTTGTGTTCAGCGGAAACTCCTCTAAAAACGTATCTAATTCAATTTCATATCCGTTAACCACAGCTCGAACGCCATGCAACTAAACAACAACATGTCCGGAGTATAATTCATGACCACGTTTTTGTTTATGTGCGATATGTATCCACAATATAAACGGAAACACCCAAACCATGGCATCAAATGAAAGCTAACAAGCAGCTGAATCCAGCGATATGCAACTCATTTACATTGCATGAAGTATTTCAGAGCAGGGAGCGAAAGTTCCACGAAAAAACGCCAGCGAAAACCAAGCAAGCATGTAAATCTTGTCTTACCTTTGCCGTTTTTTCAACAAAAAGTTATTTCCATAGCGATAAAAGTCCGTTTGTTGTTATGTCCGGTCGATAGCTTCGCGGAAACTCCATTTTAGATTTTTTTTGTTGCTCCGCGGCCTCATGGCGTCACCAAATATGGAATGACTCCCCGTGCGTAAGAGGTGGTCTCCACGCTGCGCGTCGTGTGATTCGTTGGCGATGCTGTCCGTCTCAAAATGGTTGATCTCATTGGCTTCCTCAGAATCAGAGCTTTCCAGCGATATATAGAGCTCCCGGATTGGACAGATGGTCGGGGGGTAGGGACACGCAGAAGCTCGACGTCAAAGCGTTTGTGAGTGAAAGGTTTCCAAAAGCGCAGCAAGATGGGGTAAATGAGCTTCCACCCCCTTTTACAGCGTTTCTTTAGGAGTTTTTTTTGCTGAAATCATGTCCCGTAAGCAAGAAAAGAAGACTATGAATGTAGCTGAAGCTTTGGACAAGATTTTTTCCATATTTCAATTATTGTGCCAAATTGTGCCAAACTGTGCCAACATGGATTACGCCTGAACTTTGTTCAATCAAAACCTTTACAGAATATTAGTTTCTTGTAGTATGAACACCAAACTTGCTACAGATGTCCTTGACATGTAGTGGTTACAATTGATTGTGTTTATTTGCTTCGTTATAAGTAAAATAAGGAGATATTGGAGGAAACATGTGGTTTTTTTTTTTAGGCGGAGTTCATTTTTTGGCCATTCCAACATCAATTACTCTTACCCAGTGTTCTTGACTGTCAAATTAACTCATCCACACCACTCCCCTAGAACCTATCTTCATTTTGATACCAAGATTTGCAGTTTAGGCCTTGTAAAAGCTGAGAAATGCCTTAAAAAGTAAAAGTATAGGATTTTCGGAAAATAGGCCTCAGAGCTTAAGAGGTTAACAATATTTTTTTTTCTAATTGGAAGTAACTAAATACAATATAAATGCACATATTTAATTTCTGGTGATAAATCATCACAAAAATCTGGAAAAATATCTAATTAAAACTTCAACATTTTTCTTGAAATCTCTGAAAAAATCATGACTTGTACATAAAATAATACAAGTTCATAAATAAATACTTAGTACATAAATTGTACTTATTTCGGAGAAAGTAGATAAACTTGGCTAAATCCATTGTAAGAGTTTGTCTTGAGTGGCTAGATTGAGACAAGGTTGAATCCAAATAATCTTCATGTTCACTTAAGATTAAGTAAACTTAATTTTCTATTTGCAGAAGTTATAGGAGCTGTGGTTCTGATGCTGTACTTGTGTGTTTATGCCTCTACCCAGCACAGAGCAGTAGTCGCAGCAGTGAGGCGTTGCTACAGATTTCAGCTGCAGCATCAGGCCAGGGATCGCAAGCTAACGGCTTCCCTCCGGGCCAGACCTCCACATATCACCACAGTAAGAAAATGTTCTCAGAGCAGGGCTAAAACCAGGAATCTTGTTTTTCACTCTTACTAGCACAGTTGCTCACTTGAAATGAAAGAGGACTAGAATAATGTCATCCAATTTAAAAACTGCATATGCATAGAAATCTGTGTTGGATAACCAACTAAATTTTGGTAATTAAACAGTGGAAATGCAAAACCAACACTAAATAGAGTTTGTTTGGATCAATATTGAATCAGTCTGTCTTAATCAACAATTACATTGATAAAGAAGAAAAAGAATTGAGAATAAGTGTCATCACTTCTCCTCAGATCCATCGTCCACTTGGAACAGGAACAGTAACTTCACGCCCACCGTGCCGCACCATCAGAATGGGCACCTGCAGCACCACCCACCCATGGCTCATCCAGCACACTACTGTGAGTTTTAACTTAATTCATTGCATAAACAGGAAGGAAATTATCAATTTTAGAAATATCAATAAATGTGAACAAAACCACTCTGTTGGTTACTTCTGTGTTTTTCTAACCAGGTTATGTGCATCACTTCATTCAACGGCTTAGCTTTCCGAACTTATGGTGAATGATAAATTCCTGGAAGCTAGGCCTTTAATAAATCAACATTTTCCAGAAGCAAAATAAACATGTTTTACTGTGTGAAGTACATTGTAACAGGTGCATTGTCTGAAGTGGTTAAGGACCCATTCGACGGAATGGTGTGTAACATTTATAGGGAAATGTTCAAATTCATCTTTGTTCAGATCATCTTTCTTCAGGCACTGTAAATATAGAGTTATTAAAATAAGAATTATTATTTTATTGCAGTTGAACATACCATATTCTGATACAATATTGGATGATAATCTTAAAAAATCTGATTATTTAATTTGTCAAAAGGTGTAAAATGGCATGTAGGGAACCATTTGCTGGATGTTTCTTAATGAGTAATCAATATATTTGTCTTGCTTTAGATTAAGCACAAGCTTTCCTGTCCAACAGTCAGATGGTCTGCTTCCAATATTCTCTATTTTCTGTGAATGATTCCCTGTTTTCTCTTTTCCTCTTCAGGGCCTGTTCATAATGAGATTGCATTTCAGCCACCGATTTCAAACCATCCAGGTGATTTCATCTTTTAGCTCATCACTTTCTCAATCTATTGTTTGACAGTAAAACCAGCATTTTTGGGGTCTTGAGTTCTGCCAATCAGTCTATGAATTAATTACTTGATTTCTAGATATAAACTAAAAAAAAAACCCCACAAACTTTCCAGACGTAAACTTGGAAGAGATCTGGGTAAAAACTTTGAAAGAAGACTGAGTAGTTTTGCATGTTTGAGTCTATTTTCCTATTTGTGTTTTGTGGTTTTTTTTTTTTTTTGTATAGTGATGTCAAAGAATAATAAGAATTCTTTTAAACGTATCTCCTCCTAGACCATTCAAGCTACAGCCACCAAACTTTGTCAAGACATCCAAACTGGTCTAACTCGAATTGCTATACATTTTTAGACTCACACCACTAAAGGAATTTGGGGAAATCATGCTGGCAACTTTTCCTTTGACTTAACATCATATCATAGAAAATTCAAACTGACCACACTTATCGAGGTGTAACAATTGATCCACGAACATACCAGAGGCCACTGTGTAAATATATGGACCCTAGGCCCTAGAAGGGGTTAAATATTTACAGTTGACTTTTAATGGACACAATAAATGGAGAGAGGCGACAAAAATTTAAACATCACTGACAACTCCCCAGCAACCAAACTATTTACCCTAGAAACCAATTTTTACATATCTCTTTCTCAGCATAGGAAAATCATAGTGACCTGGGACACATTACATGATGTCACAGAACTGGCCATAGCAACCAGATTGTTTAATATAGCAATCAAGTTGCCATGTCTCTATTTCAGCTTACGGAAATCATAGACATGAGGGTTTGTTTACAAAACATTAAGAACATTACAAAAATGTAATTAAAACTTCACTGTTACAAGCCAACTGTAAAGTGTGTGTAAACTTTAGCCAGACATTTAAGGGTTGATGCATAATCAGTACATTTTCCAGAGAACTTTAAAGCTCAACAACTTTTCCTTCTCTTGATTGTTTCACAGAGACAATCTTAGATTGAAGCATTCTGTACTATGTGAATGCTGGAGAAGTAAATATAACTTGACCTGACTAAAGTTTCACCCTCAGCTCCTGATTACTGGTGCTCTATCGCCTACTTTGAGATGGACGTTCAGGTGGGTGAAACATTCAAAGTGCCCTCATCGTGCCCTGTGGTGACTGTGGATGGATATGTGGATCCGTCCGGCGGGGATCGCTTCTGCCTCGGGCAGCTCAGCAACGTCCACCGCACAGAGGCCATTGAGAGGGCCAGGTACTTTCAAACCAGCGTTCTTCTAGTGAAAGTACACTGATTTGTAACCATGTTCAAACAGATTTGGTGAGCGTTTTGGGGGGGGGGGGTGTAAAAGGAGAGGGTGGAGTCAATGATTAAATTTAGATTTCTGACTGAATTTGATGTGAGAACCTGCAATCTCATTTTCGGAATTAGTAGAAACACTACTTGTGAGTGATGTTCCAATTATAATGGTTTCAGTTTTGCCCATGTTGATTTTCAGAAAATTTGAGTTGGGCCAATCTTTTGTCCTTCACACAAGCAGATATCAAGTTCATTTGAGCAGTCGCTTCAGGGGGACTGTCAGTGATCTGGAATCTCTAATTGAAATATTGAATTTTCTGTCAGAAATGGGGATAAAAAACAGGAAACAGCAGACCTGCAGTAAAGTATAATGTAGAGAAAGTGTGTTTTTAGCCGATTATAATGTAATAGGCATTAGGGTTGGATGATGTCAAGCAATTTGGGCATCGATGATGTCCAATGTGAAAAAACACGATGAATGATGACATCATCCCAATCATCATCTTAGATTTAACAGACCCAACATACCAGTAAATAAATGGTGATGCAGCGATTTTAGCGGTTCTGCTAACCAAACCTAGTATTGTTCAAAACCCCTGAAATGGGGATTTGATGGCATAGTTCTAGGAGAGAACTAGGGGCTGGAACAAGATTACAGGATTTCAAGATTGTTTATTTCAGTCATAAGCTAGTTTATTTTCTAAATCATGAATTTGATGTTAGCCATCAGGACGACACAGCAGTATCAAAAGGCCTATTTGGATGGTACTAGTTTTCTAAATAACATTCTCCTCAGACGACGTCCGTCATGTCATGTGCTGATTCGGACTGGAAAAACAAAACTGATATTAATGTAGCCAGTCTCAAAATATGCTCTATTTATTTCCTATCGATTCTACCTTTTTAAACCTCAAAGGGTTTCCATCCTCGTGCATTGTTATAGGTTTAAAAATGACGTAAAAACTTGATTTCTGACGCCCAGAGATTATACAAACCCCAAACCAGTTTTTTTTTTTTTTTTATCAGTCAAGTCAGCTAATTATTTAAATTAATCATGGGGTAAAGATAATGGCAGTTGACATTAGGGCTGTCAATCATTGACATTAGGGCTGCAACTAACGATTATTATTATATATGCTTTTTTATTTTTTTAGATTTTGTACTTATATTTGCATTTTTACACATAAGAAATACGTTTTACACAAAAACTTTTTCCACAAACTCAGACATCCAAATTCGGACAGGATTCGATTTCTTAGACGAGGGCTGAGCTTGCTTAAAAACTGTAGGTCTTTTGCTCTTGAGGGAGAGGAAAAAACACATCCCTGTGAAACTAGGCTCAAGATCTCATGTGAATGTGGAGTTCATTTGTTAATTTTTTAAGCACACATTTGTGTATTAATATATTTATGTATTGCAATATTAATTTACGTATACATTTTATTTTTGTTTGCTGTTAGTTGTGCTTGCTTTGGGTTTTCTGTATGTTTGGAATGCATGGCTTTGAGTCATGTTTATTCTCTCCAGGCTGCATATTGGGAAGGGTGTGCAGCTGGAGTGCAAGGGTGAAGGGGACGTGTGGGTGCGCTGCTTGAGCGATCATGCCGTTTTCGTTCAGAGCTACTACCTCGACCGCGAGGCTGGACGTGCACCCGGCGACGCTGTGCACAAGATCTACCCCAGCGCTTACATCAAGGTCAGACACACACTCTCTTTCTCTTAGAAAGTAATTAATTTGAATTAAAAATAAACTAATATGGTCTTTATTTTCTAAATCATTGACTAGTTCACTCCACACAGAATTAGTAGAGTTGCTCTACGTATTTGGCAAGACTGGAGGAGATGCTACATTTGTTTATTTGAAGTTAAATATCTTTAATGTATCATTTATTTAATTCTATAAAGAAATAGTGTTTTTCATGAATGTGCTACTCATTATTTTAACGTTTTCAACTCTTGAATGTGGAAGGTATGCAAGGTACAGATGTAAAACCGTGGTGTTTATTCTTCTAGAGCAGAAGGTGTCAAACTCATTTTCACAGAGGGCCACATTAACATAATGGCTGTCCTCAAAGGGCCAGATGTAACTTATGAATGTAAAACAATGTAATTGAATGTAATGTAAAATAAATGTAACTACTCCTTAATGTTAAATAACTCATTATTTATAACTTATTCAAGTGACAATTCAGTTGCATAGAAACAATTGTATGCTTGTTGTTCCAGTATAAATCCTTTTTATTATTGTCAGCTTATGAGAACCCACATAACTCCATTAATGAAAGATCAAACTGTCCAAGTGATTAAAGAAAAATGGCATTTTTGTAATTTGTTTACCTAAAAAAAAGAAAAAATCCTCACAGACTGAAGACTATGCATATCGTTCATCATCTTGAAAAGTATTTTAACGTGAAAAATTGGAAGTGTGACGTGAGAGATCACTCAAATGCGTGAGTCTTACGTTCAATGTGTGAGAAACGGCAGCTATGCAGTTTCACTCGTGAGTATGGATGCGGAAGTACCGCTGCGGCTTCCGCATAAGGCATTTTGGGAAATGTAGTTGTTTTTTTTTTTTGTTTTTTTTTTAAAGACACTCAAAACTTTTAAGCTCTCGCGGTCCACATTAGAGTACATGGCGGGCAACATCTGGCCCGTGGGCCTTGACTACTGAACAATACTTATGTTTTCTTTTTGACCTTACCTTGAGTGAAAATGATCTCAACCCCCAGATTATTGTTGGTTTATGATATGTTGGTTTTTATGATTTTTAATGTGTGCTCGACTTGTTAGCTTCACTAAGAATGTGCATACACCCCCCACCCCCCAATTTCCGTAGAATGCGTGTGGCTCACCTTCTGCCCCTCGCGCTTGCCATATATGTAGATGCACAGCTGCGGTTTTTACAGAGCGACTCGAAAACTGGCTCTCAGACACAGATTACAGATTGATGTTGGTCTAGGGTTGACATCTCTGGCGCCAGTGCAACCCTACTTGTCCTCACGAACATTGAATGTATGCTTGTCACATGTAAAGTATGGTAATAGAGCTTTAAATTAAAACTTGTATGTTCCATGTATGTTTAAATGTTAAATATTTAATGCGCCAATGCGCAGCTCACCATCCGGCCCATGTGTGCCATATATTAAGATACATGCACGCACGCACGCACACACTCACACACACACACACAATGGCAGCAGCAGTTGTAACAGACTTGACATCCTGTTCTCTGACACGGTTTACCTATTGATGTCGGTCTGCGGTGACATCTCTATTTACCAGCCCAACACTAACTTGAACGTATGTTTACAACGAAATCATGAATGAAGTGTTGTTATAGAGCTCCAAATGAAACATGTATGTTCTGTATTATCCTTCTGGTGTTGAAGGCTTGAGATGCATGATTATAATGAACAGAAAGTTAAAAGGTTAATTATGTAAAATCATCTGGTTTGTAAAGACATGATCACCTGAAGCTCCCCTGAGGGGAGCAAATAGAGTTCCCGCTATTCCCTGCTCTGCTCTATTATGTCAGTCCTCAGAGAGTAAGAAACTTCAAGGACACACCCCATATACTCGTAGCATGACACCCCATGAGTCACAGTGGCGTACGTGATATTTTTAGCAGAACGGGTAAATCGGGTGAAACAATTTTAAACAAATTGAAACAATATCAGCCGATCATTCATCCCGTCACAGTTCAGTGAAGTTAGCTGCAGATTCACGGATTCGGTTTTCTCTGCTCAATAGCTCGAGACCAGAATGTTCTTAGTAAACAAATAATACCTATTTTTAATCTGTGCTATGTAGCGGACAAACTACAGAACGTTTTTTATCAAAACATCTTTCCCTCTGCATTCTCAGAAACACATTACCGTCTATGAGCAACCCGCTGACATGGAATCGCTTAGGGACCGTCTGCAAATTACCAGATCCAAAATAGGTTTTACCCAGAATATGCTTCATAACTTCATTCTAAATTACACTATTACAACCAAAATCAAGCAACACGCCACTCCTCACCTGCATATTGTACTGCACGACTCAGTTTCAATAAATATTGAAATATTTATTAGAGCATCATTTTTATTCTTGATTATTTGGATCAAAGCTCAATTGCTCCCATAAAATAATATAATTCAGGTCACACACAACTGTTCTAATGATTCAATTCAGTGCAAGTCATCAAATTAAACTCAGGTTATTTACAAAAAATGTAAATAATTAATTATTATGTGTGTTTTGTCAATTCTCAATAAAGTTGAAAATAATTGTTTGTTTGATGTTTTACATTTTTGTAGCGGGTAGATCACTTTGACTTGGTCATTTTAAAAGTAACTCGCAAGCTGAAAAAGTGTGAGCACCCCTGGGGTAAACAATATTTAGTATTATCAGTAATATTAAGATTAAATGTAATTATTTTAAATATTCTCACAGGTCCATGTTTTCATTAAACGTTAATACAAACCTTAAATCGACAATCAACTGTTTTTAGAAAGTTGACAGAAGATATATTGTGTGCACAACCAGTCTGCACAGTCATCGAGTACGCATTTGAGTCACACTTTTCCATTCATTATTGTTAATAAAATAACTACATATTGTATTTTGTGTTACATTTCAATTTCATTTAAAACAAAGTAGCAATTTGACCAAAATATATATTCATTCAATTTCCAAGCCGCTTATTTCCTTTTTGGGGTCACTGGGATCTCCAGCGCACCATGGGCGAGAGGCAGGGGATGGACGGATTGCCAGCCCCTTGCAGGTCAATATTCACACACACATTCACACCTAAGGGGAATTTAGATTTATCAAATAACCTAACCGCATGGGATTGTGGGGGAAACCCACGCAAGCACAGGGAGCACATGCAAACTCCTTCCAGGAAGGTCACCAGCGAGCCTCGACCCGGCAACCTTCTAACTGGAAGGCCACAGTGCTATCCTCTGCGCCTGCGTACCGCCTTCCAAAATGTATAATTTATTATTACAGCACTATATTTATTAATATTATTTTGCTTAGCATTTTCTTTGTTGTCTGCAGCTTGATATTAAATAGGGGTGAGAAAAATAATAATAATAATAATAATAATACATTTTATTTAAAGGCGCCTTTCTGGCAACTCAAGGACACCGTACAATGAATAAGAACAATAAGATACTAAGAAAAATAATATTAAAATACACAACAATAGTGCAGGAACAGATTAAACATTAAAAGCCATCTTAAATAGGTGGGTTTTGAGTTTTGATTTGAATAATGTGAGAGAGTCAATGTTTCTGATGGCAGGTGGTAGTGAGTTCCAAAGCTGGGGAGCAGAGCGGCTGAATGCTCTATTGCCCATTGACGACAGCCGAGCAGAGGGAACAGACAAGTGAAGGGAAGAGGAAGATCTCAGGGTGCGAGAGGGAGCAGCAATGTGGATGAGGGCAGACAAATATGGAGGGGCGAGATTGTGGATGGCTTTGAAAGTTAAAATCAAAATTTTAAAATCAATTCGAAAATGAACTGGTAACCTGCTGCAGGACAGGGGTGATGTGATGAGAAGAAGGGGTTCTGGTGATGATACGGGCAGCTGAGTTCTGGACCAACTGAAGCTTACGGAGGGATTTATTAGTGAGACCAAAGAGAAGGGAGTTGCAGTAATCTAAACGAGATGTGACGAGGCTATGGAGAAGAACAGCAGTAGCGTGAGGGGTAAGAGAGGGGCGGAGATGGTTGATGTTGCATAGATGAAAGTAAGCAGATCGGGTGATATTATTGATGTGAGAATCAAAAGATAGGGTGCTGTCGAGGATGACACCCAGACTCTTGACCTGTTTAGAGGGATAAATAGAACAATCATCAATAGAAAGAGCAAAGCTCTCAGTTCAAAAAGATTTAAATCGATATTTATTTTTTGATCATATCTCCCAGCCTCGCCAAGTGTTCCACAATTATATGATGAGCTCCTCTGGAACCTTGCTAGTGAAACGTCATTGGTTCACGTGAGCAATGCATGCCTGCCTCAGGGAGTCGGGGTGTCATCCTGTATGTTTTGTGTTTACCCGCAGGTGTTTGATCTAAGGCAGTGCCACAGACAGATGCAGCAGCAGGCAGCAACGGCTCAGGCAGCGGCTGCAGCTCAAGCTGCTGCAGTGGCAGGAAACATCCCAGGCCCCGGTTCAGTGGGTGGCATCGCTCCTGCAATCAGTGAGTACAAAGCTTTATCTTTGCTTGTTTCTTTATCTCTGGGAGGGGTTATCTCTGTGTGCTGGTTCTAGAAAGCTGCCATTTCTAAAATGTATGTTGCAATTCAAATACAAAATGTTCGAATTTTTGTTTATTTGCATTTTTTACTTTTTTTTATTTATATCTAGGGACAGTCCGTTTACTTTAATAATTTGTTTCAAAACATGAAATTTCAGATACCCGGTTCAGATACCTACTTCGTATAGCAAAAACCTCCACTTTTTACCGCAGACCGCCTGTCTCATCTGAGCTTCAGATGTAAAGCCTATTCTAAACGACGGCAGGCCAAATGGGACAAATGCACTGCCATTAAGCTTCATGCAATACACCTTAACATTGGGCAAAAACATATGCCTTTCATCAGTCGATGGGAATAAGTGATTCTTACACACCTAGTGAAGGAAACTCCGGGAGAACAAGTGTGATGTCCAAAGCGTCAGTCATCCAAAAAACATTCTTTCTTTGTATCTTTGGGGGCTGCTCATAAAAGGAGCGGTCAGTTCAAAGCCTGATCAGATAACAGAAGCACTTACAGGACCCAGAAATTCCAGCAGCCCCCAACAAGGACAACATACATTGGGTGGTATTATGTAAAAATGAGTTTGTCCATCTGAAAAAGCAATTCTCTGATCACAATCATTCAGTGATGAATCTTAAATACCAAACAGAATGTAAAACACACAACTTTTGGCTGTTAGTTTTAGTTATGTAGGAAAAGATGTTAAATTTGTAATTCTACACTAGTAATCGCAGGCTCTCCACCAAATTTTTATCAGAATGTCCCTTTTTAAAAACTATTTGGAAACAATTCTATCCAAATTTTACATTGTAACAAATTTTTAACCAAGTAGATGCAAATATGAATTTAAATTTCTTGAAAAGTCAGTTAACATCAGTTTATTTAGTAAGATATTACTTATTATTTATATTATTTAGTAACTTTATAACCTTTTCTTGCCACGAAAATGGCCATAGAAGCTGGTAGGGTGTTTAACAAACAAACGAACAAACAAACAAACTAACTAACCCTGGTCTGAAGCAGGGTTTCAAAACCCTACCTATATTTCAAATTACAAGTGTGAAATGCATCTTTACTCCGAGTTAAAATCTAGTTCAAGTTCGTTCATTTATATAGCGCTTTTCACAACAGACATTGTCTCAAAGCAGCTTTACAGTAAACCAACAAGTTTAAACTAAAAAAGAAAAAAAATTAATTAATAAGTGGTGTATATGTCCTGATGAGCAAGCCGGGGGCGACTGTGGCAAGGAAAAACTCCCTTTTGGAAGAAACCTTGAGAGGAACCGGACTCAAAAGGGGAACCCATCCTCATTTGGGCGACAACAGCAGTGTGATTTATATAAACTATGGTATAAACAGATGATATGCTAGTATAAAGAGATAATATAGTATAAACAGATGATATGCTAGTATAAAGAGATAATTTTTAGGTGAGCTTGTGGACGCAGCCTCCGGGGCGCCGGAACATCTCCAGATGAATCTAGTTGTTAGGGTGAGGAGCTGGTGGGCGGAGCCTCCTGGAGTCTCGGGATGAGTATGGGAGGAAAGAGTGTTTAGAACCAGGTTAAGTGCAGTTAAAAAAAGCCCTTATCTAAGGACACTTCAGATGATCTTAGCTCATCCTTAATATGACACTTAATAGTTAAATGTTTTGGTACATTGTCACACATTTCTGCTTTTAATTTAAACTCTTGTTGTTTTTTGTTTATTGTTTTTTTTTTTACTTCTATCTCTGTTAACATGTATTTACCATTGGTTCTGGTGATTGAAACGGTCACTGCATGCACTGCTCTCAATTTCTCCGTCTTCAGGTCTGTCTGCTGCGGCTGGCATCGGTGTGGATGACCTACGGCGCCTGTGCATCCTGCGCATGAGCTTTGTGAAGGGCTGGGGTCCAGATTACCCTCGACAGAGCATCAAAGAGACCCCCTGCTGGATCGAGATCCACCTGCACCGGGCCCTGCAGCTGCTAGACGAGGTGCTGCACAGCATGCCCATCAATGAACCCTCACCTCTGGACTAAACACCCGCACGGCCCTCTACCGAGCAGAGGAACTCAGATAAACACTAGATCGAGACGCTCCACAGAGTGCTGAGAGGCTGTGATGCTCATCTGTTTTACTGATCAGATCAGTGCTTGAAAAACAGGAAACTAGAAACAGTTGAGTTTCTTCTGACATCATTGTGGATCTTGACTCAATCCTGGTTCAGCTTCTCGTGCATTGAATCAACTGTCCAAGTGGTCCGGATCTCGATTATTAGCCACATTTGCTTGTAGATATACAGATTTTAAGCCTTTCTGTAACTGACACGTTTCTAAATCTTGCGGTTAACCATCAT
Organism: Danionella cerebrum; assembly: GCA_007224835.1. Lineage (NCBI taxonomy): Eukaryota > Metazoa > Chordata > Actinopteri > Cypriniformes > Danionidae > Danionella > Danionella cerebrum. Next base: position 111,185 of record SRMA01026006.1, on the reverse strand, counting down.
AGCTAGAAATCTTAACACTGGTCATTCACTCATCCGTGCTGCTGGCGCGGGGGATGGCTCGATGTGCAACCTTCTGTTCGTAGCTGATTGACTGTTGAAGAGCGTCAGACACCAATAGCGTCACGTTATTATTAATAGAGCTGCCTGACACTCTCAGCGTTTCCCGTGTTCTTTCATGAGCATTAATAGAAAAACCAGGAAAAGAAACAGAAATGTGGAGAACACGTGGGTTTTCATAACCAGCCTTTCTTTCCTGTTTTCTTCATCAATCAGTAACACCATGTTAAAATTGACGTATAATGTTTTTAAATCCCCATTTTTGATGCTGACGAGACATGTTACGTTTCATATGCAATGTTTGAGAGGGACAGGTTCGGAAATGGCATGTTTTTCTGCTCGACACTTTTACTTTTGCAGGCATCATCGTAGCTCAACGTTTAGTTTTATTTCAAACACTTTATTCAAAATGAGATTCTGAAGAAGTCACAATAAAACTGGGAGATCAATCACTTTCTGACCTTACTTTTCACTCGATTTATTCATGATGTGATGCATACCCAGGAACTCTAGTCTCTGAGAAGCTGCTGCAGAAATTCAATGCTCGTAAATGTGCAAAGAGGCTGTTTCCAAACGATTTATAGCTTTTCTTTGATAACAACCACACAAAAACACCTGCCCATTCTTCCCCAGATTCTACTGCAGCACTTCTAATGCTTCTGGTTCGGGATTCATCGACGTTTGGTTGTGTAGTATGTTTTCTTTTAACACTGCAATATATATTTCTTGTCTGACACTTACAAATAGCCTCTGCACTATTTGTATAACACAACACAAGAATTGGATTCTTAAATAGCAGTTTTATTGCAGTAGCAGTGACTTTAAAAGAATAAATAGATTGTGTGCATGCAATAAAATAGTTACAAGCACCGCATGGTACATTAGGTTGAAAAATTACAACTAGATACTTTTGAGACTGCATTTAGTAAGGTTTGAATCTATGCTCGTCAAGGTAAGATTATTTGATTTGGTAAAATATGCATAAAGACTGGTCATCACTTAAAGTTGGTCAGTGTTTCCGTTTTTCCCTGCTCACCAAACAAGAGAACCTTTTGAGAAATTCGGTATCCTGTGAATCAGGAAAGGCTTCATGTGCTACTGTTGTGTAACCAATCTTCAAAAGCAAGCTTCCACGAATGCAATCTTTGGATTAGGACTAAAGGCCTCTACACACCAATCCGAACTTTCTATTTGGACAACGCGCCTCAATCGAAAACCATGGGAGCCAACTGGAGCTCACACATCTGACTGAACGAGTGGTGCCAAAAAAAAAAGGTTTTAGATTTCCCTATAAGATCCGTTTTTTTACAAGGAACACGACCAATGAAAGCTGGCTTTTTTGATGATGTGAAGAGGTCGTAAAAGAACCACATTTTCATAGCGACTTTGCACAGGACACAAATAGTGCACCACAAACGGCTCCCTGTGATCAGCCACCAACAGTTTAAATTGCTCGAAATCCATGATTTTTTTTCCTTTGTGTTCTTTGATTTTTTTTTTTTTTTTGTCGTCTGTAAACTTCTCCTTTCCAAATACCCCGTGTGGCGCGGAGTGAATCTGTTGTACCATAAATGCAGGGAGTGTTCCATCAATATTTCCTCTGCACCCTACTGAGAAGCCATCCAAAGATTTGTGCGGATCTCAATTTGGATCGTTGTGTCGAGGCCTTATGCTTGCTCTCTGCTCTTCACATGTATATCCCTGCAGTGGGATACAGCATGTATGGTGCAAGACTAGCATGTCCCGGAGACTCCAGGAGGTGTTTCCTGTAGTACCGCCGCAGCGCTGGGCTACCAGGGTGTGTGTTGCGCACATGTTGGAAGTAGGCATCAGGTCGATTGGAAGTGAAGCCACAGTCTTCACACACAAATATCTTGGAGCGTCGCTGGCGGTAGGCAAACTGCTGAAACACACCATGGATCTTTCGCAGATGTGATTCCAGAGAGCAGCGCTGCGTGAAGGCCTTCTCGCACAGCTCACAGCGATATGGACGTATGCCTGGAAGCAGGAAAACACAAGGTCATGAGAGCAACTAGAAAGGCGGAAAACAAAAACGGCATCATACTTTGGCATCTGTTTCTTGCCCCACCATGCGTCATTTTACCCTAGACATTCTTCCTTGATCTGCCTGGAGTCAACAGCCACTCTACAATTTCCACCCTCTATAGCTGTACCCTGGACACTCTCTTCTTTCACTCTGGCAACTATTGTTTGTTCAGATTTGTACCCATCTACTATTTCTTGCTCACACCCCAGCAACTCTTCTTTGTTCCACCCTCCAAAGCTGTACCACCCTAATTTTTCTTAATCCACTAAATCATCATACCCTAGATATTCTCCCTTGATGCAACTCTCATCCATATGCCTAAAGCTACTCTACCTGTTCCACACTTCGTTGTCAAACTTCTTCCCTGCTTTACCCAGCACCGTCACAGCCTGACAACACTTCCTTTTTCCACCCTTAAAAGTCTTTCAACTCTAGGCTTCCTTGCTCCATCCTGCATCATCATACTTCAGATACACTCTCTTGATCCACCTGGCATTCACATGCCTAAAGATGCTCTTCATTTACCCACCCTCCGAAGCTCTACCACCTGGATCTTCCTTACTACACCATGTAGATATTCTCAGTTGATGGAACTCGCATGCATATGCCTAAAAGCTACTCTACCTTTTTCACCCTTCATGGTCAAACTTCTTTGCTAAACCTTTCAAATTGTTCCCTGTCTGGTCTTCATGGCTCCACCATCACACCCTGGCAACACTTTCTTTTTCATCATTCTAAGTTGTGCCTCTCTAATCTTCCTTGCTCCCCCCTGCATCATCATATCATATATTCTCCCTTGATGCAGCTTGCATCCATATGCCTGAAGCTACTCTCTACCTTGTCAAACGTCTTTGTTTAGCCTTTCAAATTGTACCCTGTTTTGTCTTCCCTGCACCATCACACACTGGCAGCACTTCCTATATCATCATAGCCTAGATTCCTTGATCCACCTGGTATTAATATGCCTTTTCCCACCCTTCATGGCTCTTCTTCAAACCCCAGAAACTCCTCTTTGATCCACCATTCAAAGTTGTACTCTGACTAGTCTGCCTTCCTATTTCCACCACCATACCTTGTCTACTTTTCCTGCTTCTACACTGGTGAAGATTTTGGCTGAATTCTTTACTCTTGAATGACCACTTTTTTTTTTTTTACTTGATCCATTCCCTTAAGCATCCTCTGAAGATTTAATTATAAATCAGACCTAAAACTAGAGCCGTGCTCATGTTTCATCCAAACCCTGTGGTTGTGAGTTTAAGGGGTTTTTGTGTGTGTGGTTGCCTCACCGGTATGTGTTCGCATATGTCTCTTGAGGTCAAAGGTGTCATTGAAACCCTTCCCGCAGAACCTGCAGGGGTGACGCTTGATCAGACTGTGGCACTTCAGGTGACGGGTCAACATTCTCTGCAGAGGAAACACCTTCTGACACACTGAGCAGAGGAACTCTGTTGGGCCGCTGGAGTCAGGGGTCTGAGGGATGGTAGAACAGGAGAGGACACCATTTTTAATTCCCAAAATCTCTCTGCAGACGTTATTCTAGGAGACTATATTAGCCCCAACCCAATTCAATAGGCTTTCCAGGTTCACAAAAGACATTTCTAGCATTGCTGTACAGACAAGTTTGATAGTGACTGAGGAGAAGTAATTATAAATTGATGAGTGATCAATAAGTTAAACATGCTTCTTCATATTCTCCTTTTGGTTTCTATGTATAAAGTATTTGTAAGCAGCCTCAGTGTGGAAACTTGAATTTTATAACTATAAGGTACAGTTTTTGGACTAATGCAAAGTCTTATTTTTAATGGATTTTACCTTGTTTGGCGGTGCTGATGCTAAAGACGGAGAAGCAGGAACTGGACGTGGAAGAGTAACTGGAATCGGAAGTGGACTATGTCTGAACCTCTCCATTCTGAAATCTTCTAGGTGGCGTTCCAGATCAGGTGTGTGTTTTTGGAGAGCAGGAATGTGATCAGATTCTTTCTCCTGCACAGTGTGCATCTCTTCTGGAGCTGAAGAACACACAACACACAGCGATGCTTATTATATTCATAGTCACTTTCAAATGTACGATTGTTGCGTTACATCCCCCAGGCTCCTTTAACCTTCCTCATGTTCCACCTGTGCATGCTAGTGTATTGTATTCTTATATTATGTTGATAAAAAGAAAAATGGAAATAAGTTTTGATTGACATTGGACAACATTTATTAATTATAAACACAATGAAAGCATATCATAAAGTGTCTTGACCCCCAGGTGGCACTGTGAATGAGTCCAGATTCATTAATTTTCCAACCCGCCCATTTTTCCCAACCTGTCACAGGGGTCTGCCTATCTCCAGCGCACATTGGGCGAGAGGTGGGGGTACACCCTGGACAGGTCGCCAGTCCATCGCCAATGAGTCCAGATATTTTTTTTGTAATTATTTTGGCGATTGTTCTTGTCATACGACACAATTGGTAAAAAGTTACATCTCATCAGTGTTAAAGGTTGTATTTTCTGCGCTTGTAGTTGTGCTCAAATCTAAACTGTTAACATAGTTGCCAAATCTGGGACTGATCATCACTGACATCGTATGTGTAACGAATCGTCACTCGAGTTGGGATCCATATTCAGGCTTTATTGGATTCGAGGTCAGACAAGCAGAGTTCAGGCACCAGTGTATGCAGCAATACAGGACAGACAGAGGCATAGTCAGACAACAGGCTAATGGTCAAGGCAGGCAGCAAACAATCAGAATCCAATGGCAGAAATATCAGTACAGCAGGCAGAGAGCAAGAATCGTAAACGGTAAACAGGCGGGGTCACAACAGGTAGGCATACACAGGTAGGAATCGCTCAGAATTGCAGCAGTGAGGCAAACAAGACTTCGCAAAGTGTGATCAGTTTCAGTCTGTTAAGTAGGTGGGTGAAATGATCTTCAGCTGGGTGAGTAATCAATGTGGACCTAGGGATCATGGGAAATGTAGTGTAGCGGGTTGAAGTTAGTGGGGCAATGGTTCCCTCTGTTGGTCAGAGGAGGGAGTTGCGGGGTTTGTCTGTCACAGTATGGCTCAGTTAAAACAGCTTGGTTTTTATGGTGAAATGTCAATTTTCCACGGCCGCCGTGTGCACATAGTTTAACAAAGTGAAAAATCCTTCGCCATTTAACATCTGACCCACCTTAGCCTGAGACTGATGGAGTTTGGAGATGAACAATTAAAGTACAACACAAGTAAAAGAGGTCTTTGCGAAATAATCAACTTCCTGTCGATTTTGGAAATGCATTCCATATTGCTTATATTTATGTCTTGGTACCTGATATTTTCTCTCTTGTTGCCGGAAGCTGCAATATTATCCAGCTGTAACACCAAATCAGATGACTGAATAAATTTGTACTATTTTACTGCCCATTTTCACACAGATGAACCAAATATCAGTTTCAGGAATTTAAATTTTACATTTTTATTTATTTTTTTCTTTTCTTTTTTTTGGGTGTTTTGTTATTTTATTGTGTGTACTTTAAAATATAACCATATTAATATGTGCACTTTTAAAGTATATTTTGAATGTTTGTGTAGTTTTCTCAGAAATTCATATTGTAAAGGTGCAAAGCGCTGAGTTTAGATTAAGTTTTGGTTATTAAATAAATCAACACCAGATCATAAACATTTACAGCATTGCTACATCTTGTGTATAATCATAATGGGGATAACACATGGTCTGCTTAGCAGGTGGAAATCTCTGGGCGGAGTTTCATGTATAGTCATGTGAATGTGAGTTTTGTTTTGTTTTTTGTCTCTCTCTGAGAGATCCAGTTTTTCTTCCCACACTAAAATCCATGTTTCTTGTTAATTGAATATTTTAAATTGCCCACTGTTTTTCAATAAGAAGCAAAATAACAATTGTTTGTTTCAATGAGGTCAGAGTATTGAGTGTGGAGAAGGGTAAGAAGGTGAGAGAGTGAAATGTCATTGCACTGAGCCAAATGGGAGATGGACTAGATTTTAATTTTTGACTCCTGACTAACCATTGCATCGAATGTTTCCCAGTTGGGTTCTGCATTTACAGAATGTTGGATGCTGCTGGCTTAAGTGAGAACCCCTCTTTGGGAATGAACATGTGGCTTATCGGCATTACAACAAGATATAACTATAGTCTATAAGTCTTCGTGCAAAAGAAAGAGAAAGCGGAGCTTTGGAGATGGTGTTTGTGGAAGGAAGAAATATGAACCTTGTGCAGAAGCCAATGAGCTGCAGACTCACACTAATTTATTATTTTCAAATGGTCAAAAATTGCTTCTCATCCGTGACACAGCGTTGCCTGAAGATTAACTCAACATTGAAAATCAAAGGTATTGTAGCGCTTGTTTGAGTTTTTCAGATTTGATGCTGCGTCAGGACTACTTGGGATGGGAAATGGTTTCTCATAACGATGCCTCAGTTCTTCTTCTCTAGACATCATGAAGGTATCTGGACTTGAGGTGGTTGTCTCTGGGTTGCTTTTAATTACGGTTTCCCATGTCTCCCAAAATGTGGCCCATACCACTTTTCATCAACATTTTATTTAAATTATACATCTATTTAGTATCAGATTTCTCCGTTTAGATGTTTTCTCCAACCTGAATGTGTGTGGGTCTCTGTCCAGCTCCAGCGGGTGCAGAGTGAAAGTGTCTGTCTCCGCTTCACCAGGAATGAACGTGGCATTGCGACGATCAACACTCGATGTTGAGGAGGAAGAATTCTGTGGATGATGATGAAGAAGAAAATTACTGAGAAATTTGGTGGTGGAGATCAGGAAAACAAGAAGAAAGTTAAAAGATAAAACCTTTTATGTAAACAACTTCATATTGCTATGTTGGTTTTTAATTTCTATTATAATATTTATGCAAATGTGAAGCTCTTGTTTGCTTCTGATTTCGGATCAGACTCTGGTTCATGATCAGTTGGGTTCAACCAGTATCTCTTTCAAACATTTTAATGCTTTATATTTTTTCTACGTCATATTGAGGGCTGTGCAATTTGACCTAAAATCAAAATTTTAGCTCAATAATGATTATTTTATTACAATTATTACGTTTGCTCTTTTTAGGTCACTAAGAGATTTTAGAATGAAGGGCACATTCTTGATTATTAAAATAATTGAAGGAAACGCACTATTTATTGAATATAAATACATGAACATTGCCTAAAAAAACATCAGGGGTCATGTGACCACACACGTTTGTGTTTCTGAAGGAAATAGTAATTGAAATGATCTAACTGGTAAAAATCGTTAAAACTTCTGAATGGTGTTTACGATTGCTTTTAGATTAAACGCCTAGCTCTATTCATACGTGTGCACTTTGATCGATTATAAAGGCTTGTGTGACAAACAATTCTTTTAACTTGCGTTATAATTTTTGGTTGCATGTCATTAATATGCAAGGCATTGACCAATTAGAGAGAAGTTCTGAAGGTAGCCAAACGAGAAGTCCTGTACATTTATGGAACATGGGCAAAAAATGTAATTTGCAGGAAAATAAAACGTATCAAAATCAGTGTTATGTAATATTTCCTACATCCATATACTGTGCAAAGTTTTTACTCAGTTTTAACAAATAGAGAAAACCAAAGGTGTGAGTTGAGTCAGTGATCTGATGATGTAATCATAGAGGATGCAGGATCAGCTGTAGTGAAGATTACAATCAAGTGAAATGATGATGATGATGATGGACTCACAGAGGTTGAGGAATGAGAGGAGCTGAATCAATGGAGCCGATAATGCAGTAGTTTCCAAAGCACTGCTCTCAGATGGTGATGAAGATGCAGAAGACCGGAGTGAGTACAGCAGATCTGGGTTCAGTGTGATGGTAATGGTGAAGTAAGCTCACAGATGGATGGAGAAGACGGAATGATTGGAGAGGAACGAGTGGAGCAAGGTCTGAACTCTATTAGAATGATGGTGAAGATGATGAGGTGATTTCCATGAGCTGCACTGCTTTAACTGCTGCTCCGCTGGTTTGCATGGCAGCCTGAGTCAATCCCCGCTGCGCATTCAGCCCGAGCCCTGCCATGCAAATCACCCACCGGCTCGGCCTCAGGAGAGTGTGTCTGCTGAGTGTCCGGGGCCTGGGACAAAAGCCATTCAAATGCACTGCAGGACTGTTGAGAGTCTGTTAGCAGAGACTCTGATCCTCACAGCTGCTGCTCTATTCAGAAGAGTCTCTACATGCAGTTACCCAAGCCATTCATACAAACACGGACAACAATAATTCTCAGGAGACACTAGATTGAGCATGCAACACAGTACAGGGCACATGGAAATCACTGGAATGCACACCGGGTTATTAATACGTGACATGTAAAACAGTTGTAAAGAGGTTACGTCCACACGAGAGTTTCACTTGTAGAACGCGCATGGAAATTATTTTCATGGTTATGAGACTGCAATCTGAAAATATGTCCATTAAAAAAAAAAAAAAGTCGCTGTAATAAAGCAGTGTAACCACAGTGTGAAATACACTCATACAAAAAGCCATTTTATTTACCACCACAAGATGGCATGTAACATCCAGTGTAGGGCTGCAACAGCTAATCCATGTGATGAATCACGGCAATCATTGACGACGAATCTCATTATTGATTAGTCGGCATATGATGTCACTATGCACTTGGTAATAAATTAGTGTTTTGGCTTTTTAAAAAGAGAACCAGTGTGTGCAGGAAAACCCGTACAAGACACAATATCCACATATTTCGAGGTTAATGTTGGAAACTGATTCCGAAATCTCTTAATGGAACATTTTTTAAATATTTGTTTCTAGTCTGATTATCATTCATTTTCAAACCCACTTATCAGTGCACATAAGGTGATGGTACACCCTGGACAATTTAGATTATGCAATTAACCTGCTGCTTGTTTTGGGAATTGTGGGGGAAACACACGCACACAAAGGGAGAATCCTGCCAACCTTCTAACGAAAAGTAATCATTCCACCAATTGGGTGGCATTTTTTCCTGTTGTAACTTTTCAAGGTTTCTTTTTTACTTGATTCCAAAGCAGATTCCAATAGCATATATACTTAAGTTTATTTAACTGTTTTATTAGATTTATAATTAATAGAATGGGTGCTGTTTTTTGTGTTGCAAACCCTCTTTATTCTTTATATAAGTAACACGACTGAAAGATACAAGACTACGTTTATAGCAGAGAATTAACAAATACATGCTAAATAGTCACATGATAATAGAACCAGGAAATTCAGCTAGTTACCAAAATATTGAGAGAACTCCTCCCATGGCCTTCGTAAGATCCAAGTGATTCAACTTCCTGCTCAAATACTGACATTTCAGAAGGGGGATGGGTTTCAAAATATTCTATATGTATTTCCATATCAATGTAAAAAGAAAGGTTCTATTTTATCAATCTTAATTTTATGTGTAGCAACAGAGACTGAGGACATGCAATAAATGCTATTTTTTGTGGATTTGATCAATATTTAAAATTTCATAGCTTAAAGTTTCAATAAGAATAGTATGTAATACACTTTGCTTAGTAATAAAATGTATTTATGCTCTTAGACACCTGTAAAAATGTGATTTTTGGTTTTCAACTCCGGTCTCTTATTGTGTGGGCTTGTATAAAAGCCAACCTATTGTTATCCATCTTTTTCTTTGGCCATTTCATCTCCATCTAGAACATTTGTACAGCCATCAAGACATCCAAATCGATTTAACTTGGGTTGCTATATCTTTTCAGAATGGTACCACAAAAGGAATTCTGGGAAATTTTCTATTGACAGCATGGGATCAAACTTTAGAAAACTAACCTCATAGAAACTTCAAACTGTCAAAACTTGTTTCCAGTCTGTGCAAGAACATCCCAATCACTGTGCAAAAGTATCTGAACCCCAGGATCTAGAAGGAGCTAAAATGTACCTTTGATTTTTAAATATATTTATTGGTTTTTCTTTTTTTTTTTAACAGACAGGACAGTTGAGGGAGACAGGAAGAAAGGCGGAGAGAGAATGGGGTGGGATGGAAAAGACAACAGGTTTGGGACTCGATCCTGCGTCACCCTGCGCAACCGAGTCCTGCGCACCGTCCACTAGACCACGGTTCAGGACTACTTTTGATTTTTAATCACCTTTCTTAAAATAGTAAAAGAACAAAAATATATAAAAGAAAATACATCATTAAGAAAATAGTTTTTCACATTTTTATGACCACTGACAGATCCCTAGCAACTAAACTGTTTACCCTAGCAACCAAATTTTCTGAAATCCATCTCAGCTTTGGTGAATGATAGACATGATGGTTGGTTTATTTCACTCGCAGTGACATGGGGAACATTACAGTATTTCACTCACTCCTCCATAGCAACCACACTGTTTACGATAGCAACCAACTTTCAGGTTTGTTTATTTTAGATAAGGGGTTAGTTTATTTCACTCATATTGAGTGAAATGGGAGTGAGATGGGAACCTCTTATTGATATCATTGATTTCTCCCTAGCAACCAGATTGTTTAACCTAGCAACTGATTTTAAAGATCTATAGCTTAGCTCAGAAAAGTCATTCAGCGATGGGTAAAGTTTGTTTCACTCCTTGTCACAATTTTAAAATTAATTTTAAACTGCATTTTTACAAGCAAACATTTTGTTTGAGTCCAAACGTTAGCCTTGAATATTTAAAATTCTAGAAATCCCACCACAAAGCCTAACCTTTATTTTAAATGTTTCCCAGATTTCGTTTTCACATCATTCATTAAAAACACTAAAATATTAAACTTGTAACCCTTTTATTCGTGCAAGCAGAGCATCTGCTTTCCACGATTCCTCATTAGTAAAGTTTGCCTCAGCTAATTTCAGGAAGTTTGAGTTGATCGCCTGATTCTCTCTCACCTTGTATACTTCTTCTTGAAGTCTTGATATCTTACAAGTACAATCAGAACTGTGTCGTACTACGAGTTGAAATAAAACTGTAATTTTTACACATTATCCATCAATTTGGGAGCGATTTGATTTAAAGCATCTATTTGGTGAAAAATTATCACTCCGAGAGTATGTTTCCTGGAGAGCTATTCTGGAGTCGTTCTCTAGAGGACACACACTCCCCATAACTCTATGCAAATCTGCCTGTGTTAGCGTGCGTGTGCGCGTGTGTGTTTAGGACAGACACTCTCACTGGCAAAGCTGCTGTTCATTCCTGGAAGATAGAAGATAAGTGCTGGTGTGTTTCTTTCCAGAGCTGCCTTTGATTTAGTACGCAAACATACAAGATAAATACAGGGTGTAATTTATTTTTATAAAATAAAATACTAGTAAACAAAATGGAATGGCTGAATCTCTCGATGGGTTTACTCCTGTGTGAACAATCAGGGGTTGGACAATGAAATTGAAAATATCGAGGGAGTCAATCATTTCTCTCACTGTGGTGTTGGCTCCTTGTTGCTTCTTTGTGCAGATGAAGTATGAAAACATACTGAGTAAGATTTTGTGTGACAGTTAAATGCTTTTAATAACTTAAATCAACATTTAAGTTCTAATAATCAATTCATAAAAAAGGCAAAGTTCAAGTTCAAGTTCGTTCATTTATATAGCGCTTTCACAACAGACATTGTCTCAAAGCAGCCTTACAGTAAACCAACAAGTTTAAACTCAAAAAATAGAAAAAAATGTGTATATAAATAGAAAAAAGTGGTGTATATGTCCCTGATGAGCAAGCCTGGGGCGACTGTGGCAAGAAAAAACTCCCTTTTTGGAAGAAACCTTGAGAGGAACCGGACTCAAAAGGGGAACCCATCCTCATTTGGGCGACAACAGCAGTGTGATTTATATAAACTATGGTATAAACAGAAGATATAGTAGTATTAACAGATGATATAGTATAAACAGATAATATAGTATTAACAGATGATGACTGTGTTAGTTGTAGGTCCAGGGGCGCCGGAACATCTCCAGGTGAATCTGGTTGTTAGGGTGAGGGGCTAGTGGGTGGAGCCTCCGGGGCGCCAGAACATCTCCAGGTGAATCTGGTTGTTAGGGTGAGGAGCTAGTGGGCGGAGCCTCCGGGGCGCCGGAACATCTCCAGATGAATCTGGTTGTTAGGGTGAGGAGCTAGTGGGCGGAGCCTCCGGGGCGCCGGAAGATCTCAAAATCAGACCAGATCGAATTGAAAAGTGCCATACATTTCTAGGAATGGACCCCTTCATCTCGTCGAGAGGATGTGCTGAGGAGACGAGTGTTTTATAGCCAAAGGATATTAAATAAATCTTCAGGATTCCCATTTTTAGGTATTTTTCAACAAAACTAATGTTGCCAAGGAACTTGGCAGAAGATCTCATTCATCGTTTGCTTAGAAAAAAACTTGTATCTCCTCCTTGACCATTCAAACTACAGCCATAAATCTTTGCCAAGACATCGAAACTGGTCTGACTGGTGCCACTAAAGGAATTTTTTTAAATCGCTGATAATCACATTAATTTGACTTAACGTGGATTTTGGAAAACTGTAACTCGAACTGAGAACCTCAAAGAAACGTCAAATCGACCACACTTGTGGAGGTTACCAGTCTGTGCATGATCATACCAATCAGTGTGCAAAAGTATTTGAACCCCATGCTCTAGAAAGGGTTTAACATTTACCATTGACTTCTAATGGCCATTCAAAATAAATGGAAAAGGAAATATCTTCAAGATGAAATATCATAAAGATCTTTATAATAAATATTAACATTATATGACATCATAGCTCCCTAGCAACGAAACTGTTTGCCCTAGAAACCAATTTTTAACTCTATCTCAGCTTTGGTCAATGATAAAGGCATAGGGTTGGTTTATTTAACTTATATGACAAAGAAAACATCAATAGCAACCCGACTGTTTACTATTACAACCAATTTGGCACATCACTGTCTCAGCTAAGAAAAAACTCAGTGACGTGTTTGGTTTATATTACTCATTACTTTGTACGTTGTCACTAAATCCTCCCCAGCAACCAAAATTCTACCTTGGCAGCCATTCCATTTTACTTATAAAACCAATAGACACTTTATCCAAAGCTTTATCCATCTAGTTGATGTAATATTCACATTTAAATGTTTACATTGAAATATTTAATTTTACTGAGTGTGTGTTGTCTTATTCTCTGCCCTCGACATGATTTACTGTAAAGCATAGGTTTCCTGTACATCCTGTAATATGCTGAAACCCTGGTGATTGCTGCCCGCAGCGTTTTTTATGATTCTCAGGCTTTTTGTGACTGTTCTCACACGGAACCTGATGCAAAACAATCCATGTCAGGATGACAACTTTGGAGAATTTTAACTTTAGATGCAACATTGACAGCTTGTGTGTAATGCTTCTAAGAGCTATACGCTGTTATTCTCACATTTTGGATCAGGAGACAGTTCGTCTGATTTCCTAGCAACTGCTTGATTCTGCTATTTCCTGCGGCAATGGTCTGTTTTTGTGACCTGTGCTGAACTGAACTGCGTAAAGCTGGAATCCCTCACACAAGCAGGGATTTGCATGCTTCTTTAAGCGCACATGGGCCTGCTCGGGCATGAAGACGGGCCGGAGTTTGACTGGGAAATCTCTGTTTGTAATGTGAACCACACCCGCTGGACTCACCAGTCGCACACACCAGACACAGTCTTCATTTCTTTATGCAAACTCAGGTGTGACTGTGTAAGAGCAGGAGGATTACTGTACAGACAGTAGAGGACAGTTGTGGGCGTGGCCAACAATCTGCTCATTTGCTTATGGTGACCTGCTGATTACTGCATGTACAGTAGAGGACAGTTGTGGGCGTGGCCTACGGTCAGCTCAAGTGATTTGCATGCAATGACTGGACTACTGAACTGAGAACAGGCAGCTAAGCAAACTAGTAACTAAATTAGGCATTTATATTAACCCTAGCGTATTTTTTTCCACATAATTGGTGTTTAGATGCAGCTAAAAAGCTAATACTTAGGAGTTAAACAGTACTGTGCAACTGTTTTAGACAGGTGAGACAAAAAAATGTTTTTATGCTTTCCGAAATATATATGAAAAATGTTTCTGTTTGTAAATAAAGAAAAGTTCTTAGAGTTCAAACTAGAATCAATTTGTAGTCAGCTTTTGTAGGATTATAGGTGTACAATCAACCAAAATGTAGTCCAGCAGATGATAAGTACCATTCGAATTAGGTGACCAAGGTGCTGTAAGCTCAGAACTGGGAAAAACCCAGGTACACCTACTGTTCGGAGAAGTCGGACCAGAATTGGTCTTCGTTGTAGAGCTGTAGCCAAAAATTCACACATCTGACATATGAACAAGGCCAAGTGTCCAATACTATGCACATATGAACTGTGGCGTTTGTGACGGGTCAAATTTGAAATATTGGCTGTAGCGGAAGGCTGTTTACTCATTTGAAGTATGGAGCACGTTCCATGAACATTCAGGCTGCATATTAATCACACAATACCATCAGAAAGGTGTATAATTGGCTCCAATTTTTTCTGTAGCAGGAAAAAGGCACCAAACATACAGCCAATCCTCAGTTTAAAGAAGTACTGGAATGTTTAGCTACCTAACCACAATAATCCTTAGGCTTGGGTTTCAAACATCTCAAAAAAGTGCACTGGAAACATGTCTGAATCATGTTTCTCTATTCAAAGTGGTTTCTATACTATTTTTTTCCCTATGTTAAATGTGTTTTAAACCGATTCGATATCTCTCTCTCAATGTGTTTCAAAATCTCACACTGATTTATACTCTACCAAACTTTTTCAAAACTCTCAAAATCTGTCAAAATGTTGCATAATCCGTAAATCTGTTTCAAAGTTTTCAAAACCAAACATTTGTTGTCAACTATTTCAAACTCTCAGTGTTTCAAAATTAGAGTTTGAAACTCTTTCTGATCTTAACATTTCTTTTAACTTTTTCTTTTTTAACTGTTTTGTAATCTTTCATGCTGTCAAACTGTTTAAAAGTTTTTCTTTAAACTCAACATTTTTTAAACTATTTCAAATTCTGTTTTTAAATCTTTCACAAGATTCTAATTTTCAGCCTTCACCTTGTGATAATGTAGACATTCCACCTTTTGTACCTCATCATCCCCTGAGCCAATCATTGTTCTGTTATTTTAGTTTATAAACAGAATCTTGTATTTAATGTCTGTTTTGTATGATATGTGAATTGTGTATGCGCTATTTTAGATTTTGTATGTGTTGTAATGTGTAAGTTTTTGTGTAAGATTTTGTGTAAGATTTGTAGATGTGGTGTAACTTGATTGGCTCCCCAGGATCAGTCCACTTTCCAGGGAAAAGGGGACATTTGCATCAGTAAAGGCAACGTGTGTGTATTTGCAGTTTATCATGATGATTGTGGCATTCCATGATATTACTTTATTGATGTGTAAATGTGTATGACTTTTTACCCAGTAGAGAATTGTTTTGACTGTGTGCTATGTTTATGTTGCTTGTAGCTGTTTAATCAAGTAACCCCATTGTTGGTTTCACCTAATAATAGGAAGGGTATAAAATGGCTGCCATTAGTCTGTACAAAAGAGAGGGGCGGTGAGCATGGTGAAGCCATACCAGAGCTCTGTAAATTTAGAGCTCAAGAAAAAGACTGAGAGAAAGAGTCTTCTTTTGGATTAGCTGGACTATACGATTCTGAATGGTACTGCCCTGATCGGCTATTAGTTAGCATAGGGTTGCTTCGCTCAAGTGAGTTTATTGAGGTTTTTCTATATTGTATTTTCATTTTGGTTTTGTTAGGCCAGTATTTGTTTCTTTAGCTGATTTTTGATTGGTTATTGGGTTGTTTTGTTTGTTTTCATGTGTGGCTCACAATACTCCTTACTCTGGACCTCTGAATTTTAACATAAGACCCTCGGAGAAGATCACACTACATGACACACCTTGCTGAGAGAGAGAGAGAGAGAGAGAGAGAGAGAGAGAGAGAGAGAGAGAGAGAGAGAGAGAGACCGTCTTGAGGAAACAAACAGCACAGAAAACCATTGTAAAAAGAAGCTTCTTGATTGATGCGTTGTTCAATGTGAACATCTTTAGTTTCTGAAGCCTTCTATTTGTACCATGAAGACCATCCTTCTGTGCGTCATTTATGCTCTTACGATTAGATTCTTACGCATATGGGATGTTAGACGCCAGAGTTGGCTCCAATGCTATGACGCTTGGTCTGGTGTTCAAGGGTATGGAGATATTCACATGTTCGTATCATGGAGCACAGGAGGATAGCATTTAAAGGAACAGTACAAGATGTTAAGGTTGGCTGAGTGGCATTGAGATGTGTTTAAGAAAAGAATGAACAGGCTCACAGAATCACAATGAAAGTGTCTACATTAAGAATAAAGAAATCATTTGGCACAGAGATCATTTTCCCATTACATTCCCAGTATAGGGGTCACCACAGAGAATCATCTGTTTCCACCTAACTCTGTCCTCAGTATCTTCTACTCTTGCACCAACTAACTTCATGTCCTCTTTCAGCACATCCATATATCTCTTGCCTGGCAGCTCCATCTCCAACATCCTTCTACCAATATAACCACTATCCCTCCTCTGCACATGTCCAAACCATCTCAACCTGGCCTCTCTGACTTTGTCTCCAAAACAACCAACCTGAGCTGTCCCTCTGATGTGCTCGTTCCTAATCTTGTCCATCCTCGTCACTCCTAAACTGAACCTCAACATCCTCATCTCTGCTACTTCCAGCTCTGCCTCAGACTGCTACAGTCTCCAACCCATACATCATAGCTGCTCTCACTACTGTTCTGTACACCTTTCCTTTGACTCTTGCTGACACTCTTGTCACACAACACCCCTGGCACTTTTCTCCACCCACTCCAACCTGCCTGCACTCGTCTCTTCACCTCTTTTCCACACTCCCCGTCACACTGGACTGTTGACCCCAAATACCTAAACTCCTGCACCTTCTTGACCTCAGCCCCCTGTAACCTCACTGTTCTATTTCCCTCCCTCTCGTTCAAACACATGTATTCTGTCTTGCTGCGACTGACTTTCATTCCTCTTCTTTCTAGAGCTGACCTCCAACTTCCAGGTTTTCCTCCACCTGCTCTCTGCTCTCACTACAAATTACAATGTCATCTGCAAACATCATTGTCCACAGCGATTCCTGTCTGACCTCATCTGTCAACCTGTCCATCACCATAGCAAATAAGAAGGGACTCAAAGCTGATCCTTGATGGAGCCCCACCTCCACCTTGAACTCCTTTGTCTGACCTACAGCACATCTCACTGCTGTCTTACTTCTCTCATACATATCCTGAACTACTCTGACGTACTTCTCTGCCACTCCTGACCTCCTCATACAGGACCATAGCTCCTCTCTCTGCACCCTGTAATACGCTTTTTCTAAATCCCCAAAGACGCAGTGAAGCTCCTTCTGACCATCTCTGTACTTCTCCATTAACATTCTCAGAGCAAAAATTGCATCAGTAGTGCTCTTCCTGGGCATGAAGCCATACTGCTGCTCACAAATATCCACTTCCCTTCTTAACCTAGCTTCCACTACTCTTTCCCAAAGTTTCATTGTGTGGCTCATCAACTTTATGTCTCTGTAGTTGTTACAACTCTGCATATCACCCTTGTTCTTAAAGATTGGTACTAGGACACTTCTCCTCCATTCCTCAGGCATCTTCTCACTCTCTAAAATCCTGTTGAATAACCTAGACAGGAACTCCACTGCTGTCTCTCCTAGACACTTCCACACCTCCACTGGTATGTCATCTGGACCAACAGCCTTTCCACTCTTCATTCTCCCCAGGGCCTTCCTCACCTCATCCTTTCTAATCTTTTCAACGTCCTGCTCTACAGTATTCACCTCTTCCTCCCTTCTTTCCCTTTCATTCTCCTCATTCATCAACTCCTCAAAATACTCCTTCCATCTTCTCAGCACACTCTCCTCACTTGTTAGCACCTTTCCATCTTCTATCTTTAATCACCCTTATCTGTTGCACATCCTTCCCATCTCTGTCTCTCATCTCTGCCACTCCTATCAGCTAAGAACAAGAAACTGAGGTGACAATGGATGGATTCAGATTCACAACATGAAAATATGGGTCCATCCTGCCTTGCATAAACGGTTTAGGCTGGAGGTGGTGGTGTAATGGTGTGGAGGATTTCTTGGTACACTTTGGGCTCATTAATAGCAACTGAGCATCGCGGCAACCCTTACATGCACCCTCCTTCAGTACTGGTTGCCCGGCATTCCCATCTCTTAATGACCACAGTGTACCAGTGATCTCAGACTGGTTTCTTTTACATGATTATAAATTCACTGTTCTAAAATGGCCTCCATGGTTCCAGATCTCAATCCAAAAGAGCACCTTTGGAATATAGTGGAACGGGAGCTACGCATCATGGATGTGCAGACGGCAAATTTGCAGCAGCGGTGTGATTCTCTGGTCAATATGAACCAATTCCTCAGATGATAATTTCCAGTACCTTGTTGAATCTATGCCATGAAAGATTAATGATTTTAATTAAGGCAAAAGGGGCTCCAACCCAGTACTAGTGGTGTATCTAATAAAGTGACCAGTGAGTGTATATCGTGGAGTTACTGGGATATTTCCAGGAGCTACAGCACACTCCAGCACTGTTTGAACAAAGGAATGGCAATAAATTTGAATTTAAAAACCAGAACAAATAAAGGGACTAATAATAAAAAGCTCACTTCATGACTCAGAGTACAACATTCCTCTTTAATGTTGCATGCTCTACTTGCGCACATTTTATCACTGCCCCCAAGTGGATGGATGATACAACACACTAATGCAAATCAAAACTTACAGTTTTAACATTGAGATAGTTGGTATTAACATTTTATCAAGTAGTTTTTTTTTATAGTTTAAGTCTGCTTCTGTGGTGGAGGGGACCCAGGTTCGATTGCTGATCTCTGTGTTACACATTAAAAATGTCTTTAATATTATGATCCATATCATATTTTGGGGGTGGCACGGTGGAACAGTGGGTAGCACCCTGGCCTTCCAGTTAGAAGGTGGTCAGTTTGAGGCTCGCCGTTGACCTTCCTGGAAGGAGTTTCCATGTTCTCCCCGTTCTTCCATGGGTTTCCTCCAGGTAGTCCACTTTCCCCCACAATCCCAAAAACATGCGGTTAGGTTAATTGAATACTCTAAATTCTCCTTAGTGTGAAAGTGTGAGTGAATTTTGCCCTGTGATGTACTGGTGACCTGAGTGAATCATATTTTGGAAATAATACTCTCAAATTTATCAAACTATGAACAGAGTGCATCTTTACACACATAGTATTCAAGGCTAGTTGAAAATCCAGGATAATTATCTAAAATAAAAACTAGATTTTGGCTAGTCAAACTTTCTCCAAATAACTTTACACAGCTTAAACAAACATGACTACTTAATTTTAAATGTTAACTCCTTTATGATTTGGTTTAGTATTGAAAATCTTTAGCATTGAAGTTCAGTTAATCATTTTTGAAAACATGTTCAGGTAGGTAGAGAGAGAGAGAGAGAGAGAGAGAGAGATAGATAGAGAGAGAGAGAGAGAGAGAGCAGAGGAAGTGCAGTCTCTCAGCGGATGTGTGTTGGTGTGTATGTGCTTTATCTGCAGCGCTGTAAAAGATCAAATGAGACATGAGGTTAGCTATATTTATTACATTTTAACTTCAAATTTAAAATTCCAGAAAACAATTTCAAACCATTTTAAATGTTGTTAAACTTTTCAAAGCTTACTATTGTTTCTAACTGTGTAAACCTTTTTCAAACTGTGTCATATTCTGTTCAAATATGTGTCAAAATGTGTTTACGTTAACAAATCACAAACTGTTTACAATCTACGCAGTCTTGTAGCATTGTTTCAAAATAAGCAAACCTTTTAAAAACCATTTCAAATTCTGCCCATTGCAAATTCTTCAGAATGTGAAACCATTTTAACCTCTGTCAAACTCTTTTAAAACAACTTTTATAAAACATAACATTTGTTTCAAATCCTGTCAATATACAAAAAAGGTGTTTCAAGTTCTGACAAATTCCGTTTCAATATCTGTTCCAAACTGTTTAAAATCTTTCAAAATTGATCATTATCTAATCTCTTTCAAAAAAGAACATGTTTTACTCCACTCAAATATTGTTTGTGTTTCAAATTGGTTCAACTGTTTCAACCTCTTTCAAAACAAGAAAAAGATTATTTATTTTAAAATGTAACATTTGTTTTAGTCTACTCTGTTATAGTGTTTCAAATTTTGTTCAACTGTTTCAAACTCTTTCAAAACAAGAAAAAGAAAAACTGTTACACTGGTTTCAAATTCTTAACATTTTGGGATTTTCATCCTGTGTAAAATGTTTTTAATCTTCCAATTCATTCAAATGTATCACTATTTCAAATGATGTTTCAAATTCTGAAATTTCTCTCAAACTCTCCAACAATTGTTTCACATTCTGTCTAGTTCTTGCAAATCTGAAACTTTAAAAATTAAAAATGTTTCTAATAGCATATTCATTTTTTCAAACCATTTCAAACTATTTAATAATTTCAAACTGATTAAAATGTAAATTTTCTAAAGCTCCTCACACCGTATCAAACTCTGCAGGCTGTAAATCATTCTATACTATGCTAAACGGTAAAGCAGTTTCAAAATGTTTATTATGAATTCAGTTTATTATTTTTAGCTCTGCTTTCTCAAGCCAACATCAAATTTTAATTAATACATAAACCATCTAGTTCCTCTTCTCCGTCTGTTTCCTCTGGTTTTCTAGTGTTGCTATCACTTCCTCTTTCCTGTGGTACACAATACATACTTTTTAGAGTTCAGAGTGTCAATCTAGTTTATGCTTCACCCCTGAGATAAATATTATCAGAACTTCATAAGACTTTTTCCTATTGACTCTCTGAATAGCTCATGAACAAACTACAGAGATTGATGGGTTCTTTGTTTTTTCTTCTTTTATCAGTGTATATTTTGAATAAATGTCTGATACCTTTGTAACCAATATCTGTTTGGTAGTAGATCATCCTCGTTCCACCTACTGAATCGTATTCAAGTGCACCAGTTAGAACTGAAGTGAGACAGTCAATAAACAAGGAGCAATTTCAATCATTACAAGTAGGAATATTATATAGTGAGTGTTTAAACTGTTGGATTTCAATTAATAGAATTATTCTGTGTTTGACAGTGCAGAGAAACTCAAATAATTTGTAAACTTGTAGAATAAATGCCCTGCATTAATAATACTTGACTTTACTCCAGTGCAGCACCAACAAATGAGGTGCTAAACACAGACTTAAACATATTGTAGATGGAACATACATACACTACAGTCCAAAAGATTGGGGTCACTTAGAAATGTCCTTATTTTTTTGAAGGAAAAATATTGTTTTTTTTTTTTACGAAGATAACTTCAACTAGTAACTAATCCTAGTCGTATTTTCAGCAACTATCACTTCAGTGTCTAATGGTACAATGTATTTGATCATTGTGGCAGAAAGCTAATGGAATGATTAGAAAACTCTTGTGCTTCATATTAGCACTGCTGATCAGTAAAATGCTCAAAATGGCCAGAAAAACAGAACTTTCATGTGAAACTCGACAGTATATTTTTGTTCTTAGAAATGAAGCCTATTCCATGTGAGAAATGGCAAAGAAACTGAAGATTTCCTACAACAATGAATACTACAGCCTTCAGAGAACAGAACAAACTGCTTTATCCAGAGTCGTAAGAGATGTAGGAGGCCCCGCTGCACAACTGAACAAGAAGAGAAGTACATTAGAGTCTCTAGCTTGAGAAATAGATGCCTCATTCGTCCTCAACTTGCAGCTTCATTAAATAGTACCAGCATAACGCCAATGTCAACATGAAGAGGTGACTCCGGGGTGCTGGCCTTCAGGGTAGAGTGGCATAGAAAAAGGCATAACTAAGACTGGCCAATAAAGAAAAAGATTAATATGGGCTAAAGAACACAGACATTTGACAGAGGAAGACTGGGTGTTGGGGATAGACAAATCGAAGTTTGAGGTGGTTAGATCACAAAAGATGCTGGAATGCGGTAAGATGGGAGATGTCTCAGGGTAAAAGGGATTTGAATAAGGAATGCCTCTGCTCCATTTTGCAAAGGCATGCTATACCCAGTGGTCAGTGCTTGATTGGAGTTGTCGTCCCACGACAGGACAGTGACCCAAAGCACACCTCCAAATTATGCGAGAACTATTTATAGAAGAAGCTGCAAGCTGGTCTTCTGTCTGTAATGGAGTCACCAGATCTAAACCCAATTGAGCTGTTGTGGGAGGTGCTTGACAGTATGGTACGCAAGAAGTACCCTTCCAGCCAATCCAACTTGTGGGAGGTGCTTCTGAAGCGTCAGGTGAAATTTCTCCAGATTACCTTAAAAATTAACAGTTAGAATCTTATAGATCCTGGAGAGACGGTAGGGGAGCACAGATGACATTCTCAGCAGTCCAAACTGTCTTCTGGAGTCTTCATATGTCTGGATGAGACCAATGACAGTGGTGTCGTGTGTAAACTTGAGGAGTTTCACAGCGGGATCATTGGTGGTGCAGTCGTTCGTGTACAGGGAGAAGAGAAGTGGAGAGACGGGCACCAGTGCTCAAAGTAGTGTCCTGCGTTCCTGTGGCTCAGTCAGTAGAGTATTGCGCAAGAAGCACAGAGGTCAGGGGTTCGAACCTCAGTGAAAGCAAGAACTGACAATATATGTTCATTCCTTGAAATGTAAATCTGCCAAATGCATAAATGTAAGTGTAGAGTCTGGGACGGATAGCTGGGAAAGTGAACTGAAGTCCACAAACAAGATTCTCATTTAAGTCCCTGGTTTGTAGAAGGTAATGCAGACTTATATTGACTGCATCCTCCAGTTAGTTGATAGGCAAACTGCAGGGGGTCCAGTGATGTTTATCAGGTGGGCCACCACCAGTCTCTGGTCCACCAGTGATGAGCCACTGGTCTGTAGTCATTTATGGCCTCTACACACCGGTGCACAAATCTTCGGATGGCTTCTCAGCAGAGTAATCTTCATCTGGGTCGAGGAAATATAGTTGCAATGATGCTCCCTGCCTGAAGATGGAGTTAGCTGACAATAGAGGCACAAAGGTAAACAGGAAGGAAATAGACAACGACAGAGAATAAGTCAAAGGAGAGAGGAAAGAGAGGATTTTTTTCCTGTTTCCTGTACAAAGCCTCTATAAAAATGTGGGATTAGCACCACCAAGAGGATCTTTTACATCTTACTCACATCATCTAAAGAGCCAGCTTTCATTGGTCATTATTAAAAACGGATCCTTTATCGTTGGCAACACTCGTTCGGTCAGATGTGTGATGACCAGTTAGCGCCCATGGTTTTATATAGAGATGTATTTTGCATGAAACCTAGACCGAAAAATATGTCACCATTTTGCGGGTCTGTAAAATGAAACTGAAAGACGATCACACATTTTCTCACATTTTAATTAGAATTTTTTTTACAAATCATGCATCATAACTCTTGTAATGTTTGTTTAAATAAAAAAATCTAAACTAATAACCTACACATTATAATTAAAATCAAAAGATAGCTAGGTTGCATCCTCCTTTGATTCAAAACAGTCGGTGTATTGATTAGTGGACCAGTGTTTTTAAGGGTTAATTTATTCTTAATCAATACATGCTATACTCATCATTTACTCATTGTTAAGTAATTATTGATTCATGCATTTGTGAATAATGATTGGTTGTGTCGTTATTGTAAAATGTCACATATTTGTTCTTAGCATTGTATCTTTAAACACCATTTCTTTTAGGAGAAGTGTCAGAACTTACACAAGATCTTTTAGTGGTGTGTTTCTGCACTGCAATGCACATCAGTTGATAAATGGACGTCAAATAATGGTCCTAGACCTTAAAAACATAGTCTTTCTCATTATTTTAATTCAGTGAACCAACTAGATCAGCTACGCTGTACCAAAACCCAGTTTGAGCTGATCATGCTGGATTTACCACTTACGGTCATTGTTACAACATTTTGAAAACCTTTACTACAGTGTGTCTCTGTGTTCCACAGTGAGCAGAGTGTGTGTCAGACTCGTGCCTTGGTCATGATTTACGATGAGACCTCTAAGCGTTGGTTAGCGGCCGGATCTGGAGCACAGGCAGTAAGCCGGATCAACATCTTCCACTGCCAGAGCAACAATACCTTCAGGGTGGTGGGACGTAAGCAGGTGTCCGACCAGAAGGTAACACGATTACACCCTGAAACACACCTCTGAACTGCAGATAAGGGAGTCCAAGTTGTACCTAATTAAATGATAGCTATATATGATGTCTGTCCCATGCCTTGTGTTCTGCATTAGAACAATAGCACCTCTGCTAGATTAAGTTAGTTCCAGAAGAATGTCAGATGTGACAAGATCTGATTTCTACCTCCTTTAGGAGCTACCTCCTTTATATACTTTTTTGCAGCCTGTAGGTCTCTATGGTTTCTGCATTGTTTTCATTTCCTGGAAATCATCTGTTTCTGATGCTTCACTTCCGTATGAAAAACTTTACCACATCAGATGAAATCACCCCGATTTGAAATCACCATGAGCTTACTTAGCAGTTCAGATCTGTTGATATCATTGCAGATCAGTTGTTCCAACGTTCAGTTCCAACTTATGCAGGAAAAGTGAAGTAAAGTATCCCCATCGGGATACTGAGGAGATCAAACCAACAAACTCCACAATACCTGGAAACTGTTGCAACTGAAGTTTTTATTTTTCTTCCACGTTTGATGTTGCAGATTTTGGTACATTTTGGACTGAGCTCTGAACTTTTGTGTATGTGTAGGTTTTACTCAACTGTCCTTTAGTGAAGGGGATGAAGTACAATGAGGCCACCCCCACATTCCATCAATGGAGGGATGGTCGGCAAGTTTGGGGTCTGAACTTCAGCAGCAAAGAGGATGCCGCACAGTTTGCCAGCGGCATCATGCAAGCACTAGAAAGGCTCAGTAATCCACCTGACTCTGGTATGCACACAAACGCAAGGTGATATTCTGCGAACGGAAACATTCTTTTTGTAGCTGGACATGCACAAATGTTCGTTTAAAGCCTAATAAACCTAAAATATCAAAACAAATAACCCTTTTGAAACCTACACATCGTAATTGACATGAAAAATTAAATGGAGTGCGTCATTCATACTTAATTCAAAATTGCCGCTGTGATTGGCACACGCACCGGTGCACACAGAGACTTCTAAGGGTTAATTTATTCCTAATTAATGCACACACAGCTCATCACTAATACATCATGAGCTAACAGTAAGTATTGATTAATTCATGCATTCATTAATGATGATTTGTGTCTCATTATTGTAAAAATGTCACCTATTTGTTCTTAACATTCTTGTAACTAAATAAACCTTACCCAATGTAGTCAAGCAGACCCCTGTGACGCGAAAGGCAAAAAGCAGGTTAGAAAATGAATGAATGAATGAAAAAAGATGCATTATTTAATCAAGACAAAAAGGTTACATTTTGGCAATCCAATGGCTTCGTCGCCTATATACAAAAAAGATCAAATTCACTGCAAATACAAAAATATGCCAACAATTTGAGATGTGGTGCTGTGAGATCCAAATGTAATATAATGTAGGACTACAAACATGTAGTTTGGCTAAGAATTACATTTAAAGAATAAAATTTGTTGAAGTCATCTGAAATAGCAAAGAAAGCAGTCTTGCATGGCTCCCAGAGTTCATCAATATTCTATGGTTTCTTCTTCCTTGCTTCCTCTTTCATCCTATTTGTGCAAATTCTCGTCTGCTTATTGCGGAAATTTGATCTGGAAGTTTGTGATGGAGCACAATCCTGCCACAGAATTTGGTGTATTTTATGGTTGGGAATAAAGGAGATAGCTAAAACTTCCTGGTAATTTAGTCAATTGATGTGGCCTTCTACCATGCAGATCTCCCTTCACACCGCTTCTGGGTGAATCTCTTATCCATGCTGGCTCCAGTAAGTCTACTGCAAAATCTGTGGTGATTGTGGTGTAACTTAACAGCAGATCTGAAAATCCACCTTCTGCCACTTTTCCAGCTACTATCCTTTTAGAAGGCTGTGGCCCTTGGTTTTTCAATTGTCTTTTTCTTAAAGCTGGCTTCTTGGCAGTTATTTGACTGTAGATGCCATTTCGAGATTGTTCAGGTTGACACAGGGACTTCAGGTGACCAGGTCTCATGGTGCTCTGCACTGCAGCAGTAGAAAATGGCCTAGCCTTGAATTTTCAAGCCAACAAATGGTCCCCTAAAACAGACAAAAACATCTCCAGTCTCGTCAAATCTTTTTTTCAGCCACTGTACTTGAAGCTGAGACACATTGAAGCTCTTTGCCTCATCAGAATCGGATCTGGTCTTCAGCCTCTTGATAATCAACATTTTAGTCTCAGGGTGAATCTTAGGCATGTTTGCAGAGGTCTAGTTTAGGTTGATGTGAGGTTATTTTATACACAGCTGATTTTATTGATTCATTATTAGTCACAGGTGAAGTTTATACAACACGGCGACAACACTTAGTCTTGCAAAAGTGGACTCAGTGGGCATTACCAAGCTGTTTACTCTTAGACAGTTTCATTTTGCACTGAAATCTGTTTTCATACTATATTTCAGCAGCACTTAAGACCTTTGTCAGGGATTGTATCTTTGGTGCATCTTAACCCTTGAGGGTCATTCTTGTTAAATTTACTTAGTGTCCATGTATTAAGTGACACTTTAAAAAGGTACCATGTTTGGTCTTGATGGCCTGAGAGCATTGACTTCCTGAAGTCTTATTATCAGGAACTAGGGAGAGCTTCCAAGGTTGACCGTTTAGCCTTCTAGAGAGGATGTGGACATCAATATAGACACATTTAGATCGGACGGTACCCACTTGACAACCTGTGTCATTCCTCAACCTCTGTTTAACCAACTACATACCAGCACCTACAATCAAGAGTTTCTAACCAAAAGGACTGACACATCTTGTTCTTCTAGACTTTTAGTTATTAAAAGTCAGTCATAATTGGCAGATCAGATGAGAACAACTTGTAGTGCTACATGTCTCTCAGAGCCAATCAGGGCAACAAGTGCTTCATCAAAGGATCTCCAATAAAATACCTAATCTTTTTCGATGTTCACGAACATGCTTGTTAAGACCAGCAAAAGTAATATGGTACAAAGCAATGCATGGTCGAAGGGCCCCGTAATCTGTGAAGGAAAAGTTTAAATCAGTGATGAAACTCTAATTAAGTGGCAATAACACATCAGGAGTCTACAGAGATAAAATTAGACTCACGGATGTGTAAACTGGCTACACAGTGTACACTCCAGCCTCTGGGGACATTGTGGGCTTAAATCAATGAAACATGGAGGAAGGAAGTGCCCACCTGGGTGGTC
Source organism: Danionella cerebrum (assembly GCA_007224835.1). NCBI lineage: Eukaryota > Metazoa > Chordata > Actinopteri > Cypriniformes > Danionidae > Danionella > Danionella cerebrum. The sequence goes on along the minus strand of SRMA01026006.1, from coordinate 83,720 downwards.
CGTTTGCACCTACGATACGCATAACCGTTTGGTTAGCCAACTCCACACTAACAGCTGCAATATGGGATTTTAAATCAAAGTTTGTAGTGGCTTTCAAATATCTGAACACAGTCACAGATGCAGGTGCAAAGGCTGTAAACCAAGATGAGGCACAGAGCCAAGAGGGCAATTTCGGGACACTCTGCCAGCTTCTCTCACCATCTCCCTTTTCAAACAGGAATCAAACATCATATGTGGGCTGTATCCTGCTTCTTCTGACCTACTTAAAGAACATAAAAAAGCATAAATATTTTTTAGCACAATTGATGGGCATAACATGTGATACTTCGTCTTCCTGAGCTCTCAGTCTAGGGACTTAGTCTCTGCGAAGAGACTTGGTCTCTCAGAAAGAACTTAAACTCTCTTCTAGTGCTTTATCTCACCAAGCCAATTATGGCTGCAAGAACTTAAGCGACAGAATGTTTATGAAGAAAAGTGCCCACTCCACACCAGTAGGTACAATCAAATGGCTGAAACATCTAGTTCTAGCTTTACTGAACTGTGTCGTTCAGGTAATAAAACTGGTGCTTATTTCTGTTTTGATTTTTGTACTACCATATACTGTGGGTCTAGTTATTGAGTATGTTTCATGTTTATGGGTGGTTTGACTGATGTAGAGCATTTAAGTATTTTTCAATGGTTCTGACAGTGCGTGTGATACCTTTTAACGTGTGTTTGAGGATTCAAAGGAATACATGGTTGCATATGTTTTATAGGTGTGTGTCCTTCACCTCCTGCGACCAAAAATGGCCCAAGTGCTCAAGAGCTGGAGCAGAAGAGGAGGTATGACCTTTTCAGCATCATTCTCTTCATATTTGAGACTTTAAACCAGACCTGTTCTGCAATAGAAAAGTTCTATCTGCAGACCGCTAGTTAAGCAGGTGAAACTCAATGGAAGGGTGGACTAGTTGAATGAAAAAGATGAAACTAGAGATACTGGATGGACCCAGAGCAGACAAAAAAGGCACCCCCACAGTGGTTCTGCAGATAGTGGAGGACACCAGGGGTAGCACGACGGAGACTTCCCTCACTAATTCAAAGACGTTGAAGATTAGTACAGAGGGAGAGAGATTCGATTCTTGGGTAGGCAATTAGGTCAAAACAGTGACAATAATTGTTTAACTAGAGGTGCTGGATACCACTGTGAAAAAGAAGAGGAACATGGGACCTCAAGAGAGTGGAAAGTTGTGAAGATTGAGTTTAGTATAATAATAATTAATTATTTACTAGTTACTACTGCAATCAGATTGTATGAATAGTAGAGCTCCGTGACATTAGCAACAACAGATTGAGGGTGGGGTTGAGCAGGTTGGAAGTGTAGCAATCTCCAAAGTTGTTGTTTCTCGTGATTCAAAACCTTTGGCACCTGAAAGGCTAGGTGACCAAACGAATGCAGCCATATTAACTGAAATCAATGGATTGACCATTATATCTTCAGACAGGAGCAGCAGGAAAAAGAGAGACTGGAACAAGAAAAAAGATCATTAGCTCCGCCTCTTCCTCCTGCAGCCCCTCCTCCACCTGCTTCAGCTTGTGCATCACCAACTCTTGGAGCCCAACCACCACCGCCGCCACCACCACCACCACCACCACCACCACCACCTGCTCTTCCAGGCGAAGGAGCACCACCACCCCCAACCCCTCCCTCTGGGGGTGGTGGAGCTGGCAGAGGAGATGGAGGTCTTGCCGGTGCCCTCGCTGGAGCAAAACTCCGTAAAGTGGCCAAGGCGAGTTTGTTTACATTACATGCAAAGCTTATTATTGCATTCTCTTTTTATCTCTTATTTAAAGCAGCAGTTTGCACCATTTTATAGCTCCAATTTCTGAACACTCATTACGTCGATCGCGGAGGTGCTACCGGTCAATCGCGGCGTGAAATTGAAACAATATCAGCCGATCATCCATCCTGTCACAGTTCAGTAAAGTTATCTGCAGATTCACCGATTCGGTTTTCTCTGCTCAATAGCTCGAGACCAGAATGTTCTTAGTAAACAAATAATTCCTATTTTTAATCTGTGTTATGTAGCGGACAAACTACAAAACGTTTTTTATCAAAACAAGTTTCCCTCGGCATTCGCAGAAACACATTACCGTCTATGCGCAACCCGCTGACATGGAATCGCTTAGGGACCGTCTACAAATTACCAGATCCAAAATATGTTTTACCCAGAATATGCTTCATAGCTTCATTCTAAATTACTCTATTACAACCAAAATCAAGCAACACGCCACTCCTCACCTGCGTATTGTACTGCACGACTGAGTTTCAATAAATATTGAAATATTAATTAGAGCATCATTTTTATTCTTGATTATTTGGATCAAAGCTCCCATAAAAATCACTCTATTAACATCAATTCAGGTCAAACACAACTGTTCTAATGATTCAGTTCAGTGCAATCATCAAATTAAACTCAGGTTATTACAAAAAATGTAAATGGTGGTCCCTGGTCTATTAAATAAACCCTTACCGCAAAGTTAAGGAGCTTAGCCAATCACCTATCCCTGCCTACAATTATGATTCAGCAATTTATATATAAGTGAATTCCTGTCAGAGAAAGGATAATGTTTGATTAACCTCCAGCTCTTTGCCACATCATATAAAGCATCTATTCCACCTATTTAAAAATTCTTCAGCCAGAGATAATTTCCAAAATGCAGGAAGTTTGAAATGGTGAATAAGGATAAAATGAACAATTTCTCCCCAATACGACAGATAAGTAAATCCTTGTCATTTTCAGCATACAGTGGTACCCTGAGATACGAATGCTTCGAGTTACAAAATGTTCAAGATATGAAAGGTCTCGCAGGAATTTTTTTGTCATATTTTTGATAATTCATCTGTCTGCGCTCGTGCTTGAAACCGTGTTTGCGTTTGCAATTTTTGAAATATCTCGATAAAGTTAATTTTTATACGTGGTGCCGTAATGTTTTCCGCCTCCGACACATCGCTTCACTCAAGGTAAGGTTTCACATTTGTGTACATATTACGTATTTTGCATGTGTTTTATTCTGTTTTATTATCATTTAATACAGTAACAAAGTGGAGATTTAAGGATCGAAGGAATGTTACTTGATTTTTCTCTTGTTTTCCATTTTTTCATCTACTTATTCTGTTGTTTCTGAGAGCCGTTGCACGGATTAGGTGTTTCACATTTAAAACTTGCTTCGAGATACGAAATATTCGAGGTATGAACATCACCCTGGAACGGATTAATTTCGTATCTCGGGGTACCACTGTATTGTGATGAAGTGTTGGGCTGCTACTCAACTGTCAACCCGGATTTAGTGGCATCGTGCCCTGGCGTCCTATGCTTCCCACTTCCACAGCTACTGTGTTTACTGCCTGTTTCCTCATGATTAAAGGAAAGTCATTGTAATCTTGCACTGTGTTTCAACCTATGTCTCATACTTACTGTGAAATATATCATCCATGACTGTATGACATGGTGGGGTGTTCTCTTTCTCTGCAGGAAGATAATGATACACCTGCGGCTCCAGTAGTTAGCAGCAGTTCAGGAGGGGGAGGTGGAGGACTAATGGGAGAGATGAGTGCTATTCTGGCTCGAAGGTTGGTTTGAAGCCTTTCTAAACCATTTGAGTTCCACCTATTATTCTTGCAAAAGGTCTATGCAAATTATTTGACGCACATATGTGGTGTAGATGAATGGATGAACACCTTAGATCTTTGAAGTGGTTAAAAAACTGAAAACGTTTGTGTTTTTTTGTCAGACGCCAAATTTTAGTCATCTTTAACCTTCTTCCTGTTTGTGTGTTGCAGAAGAAAAGCTGCTGACACTCCAGTGGTGAGAAAGGAAGAAACTGTAAGTTTGCTTGCACTCGAATCTCTCCTGAGTTGTGGGATCACGTCTGATAAGATTCTCTACGTTTTTAATGTTTTCAGCGGGATCCAGTAAACGATGACTCCGGCGGTAGAGGTGGGAGTCCTCCTGAGATCTCTTCATAATCTCTGTTTAGCGTGAATTTTACAAACAAGCTTCATGATTTCTAAACAGAGGCAGCAGAGGTGGTGAATAAACCTCTGGAGAAGCCATCCTCTGTGTCACGGTAAGATCGCTGGTGCTTTGTTTTGTGTGTGTTTATCAGTATTATTTAATTAGTGGGTGTTCCAGGTCTTTGCTGCCCACATCCCAGGGATAGGGTTAACGCTCTCACAATGTTCCATAAAAGTTCTCTATATCCTAAATTAAAAACATTCTTAGCTATCTATAATTTCTCACATGACATTGTGGTCATGTTCCCTCTCTTTGAGAAACATTTGGGGCCAAGTTTGACATTCGTCTGGCACATTTATAAATGCACTACTGTCAGCTTTACCAGAAGATTCACCCCCTCTGCTTATTCATTTGGCCAATGAGGAACGGTTTGTTTCATGTGGCCAAACAATGGCAGAAACACACCTGCTAATGCAGACCACATATCAGTTAAGCCCGCCTCGAATGAAAAGAAACTGAAAAATAAGAACAAGGGAAGTAAAAATAAATAAATTTTTTATGTAAAAAAATAAATACATTTATGTTGTTTTTTTTTCATAAAAACATTTGGCAGCAGTCTCATAAAATACGTTCCGTGGGCATAAGGCTGAGACTACAGCATTGACACCAAATCTCTTTTTTTTCATATAAGAATCTGGTATTTTTACCAGGTATTTGAAATCTATTTCCAATTTGATAAATAATAAAGCTGCAAAATGTATTTATATATGTAAAAACGTCAATATTTCATATTATTGCTTATTACAATGTATTTTGTCTGAACATTTGCAAAATACAGCATGTTTTCAAATATTTTCTGCACTTTATTTCCCCCATTCCCCCAGACTTTTACTCTGTAATGTACTTTATTCTTCTATTTAAAAACAAAACAGCACACTAAAAGACCTACCTGGCCTATTGTTTGTGTATAGTTTTGAAGATTGCGTTTATTTTTTGATTACTTTTCTGGACCTCGAGCTGAAGCAAATTTTAAGACCTTTCAAGTTCAAGTTTGAGTTCCCCTGTTCCAGACATTTCATCTACTGTTGTACAGATGTTGCATCATCGGATCATTTCGGTATATTCTTTGACATGACTGATCTCTCCTATCAAAAAGGTTAAATGTCACTGAAAGAGATTTATAAACGAAAGCACTAGTAGGCTGTTTTTGATGGCCATATCACAGTTAGGTTAATTGAATAAATTCCCCTTAGGTGTGAATGTGTGAGTGAATGTTGCCCTGTGATGGACTGGTGACCTTCTCCAGGGTTTACCCCTGCCTCTCGCCCAATGTGTGCTGAGACGCCCCAAAACAGGAAAAAGGAATGAATGAACTCATGCTACTTTCTAACTTTTAGTGATTATAAATGAGAAGAAACTTCTTTTTATTTAAATTATAAGGCGTACTACTCTAATATTGTATTATTTCAGAAAACCTGTGAAACGTCACAAATTTTCAAGTTACCTGCTTTAATATTTAATAAATTAATATTTATTTTATTTTTCTCATGTGTACATTCAATCAAATTCATGGAAAACTTTGAAGGACACAAGAGTATGCAGAGCCTCAAATCATCAGCACTCTAGACACTCTTTCATCATCCTTTTTGAAAATGATTTTTAAGTGTCTAGATACAGACCTCCCAGAGGTTGTAAATGCCTCACTTCTTTCGGGTACCTTTTCAAAGGTTCTAAAGACTGCGATTGTAAAACCGCTCCTGAAACAGAGAAATCTTGACAACTCCATAGTGAACACCTACAGGCCACCGTTTATTGGAAAAATAATTTAAAAGCTTCTTTGAAGTAACCGTTTGTTGTAAAATCTCAGCTCAGATTACTCAGAGAGGAGTCTCTCTTCCAAATAATATATTTCTTCTTTTTCTGTAGAGATAAAAAAACATTACATCATTTTGTTGAATAGTGGTTTTTTGTTTTAGCTTTAATTGCTTTTGATTTGAAGTGAGCAATTTTGTATGAGACTTCTTTCAGTAAGTTTTTGAACTGATATGTATCACGTAATAATTATTTGCCATTCCCTGTTTTAAGGGTGAATTCTGGCCCTAAGGAAAAGAGTTTTAGCTCCACAGCTCAGCTGAGCAGGTACTCCCAGCTTAGTTTCTTGCAACAGTTTTTTCCCCTGACATTTTCATGTTATTGCTTCTTAAAACCTGTGTTCTTGTGTTTGTGTGAAAAACAAGACCGGGCAGTAGCTCTGCAGACACTGGATCAAGATATGGTCCAGAGATGGAAAAGTTCAAACAGGTTTGAACTCACACTAGACACACACTAAATAGTTTCAGATCATATGAGCTAACTGTCATAGCTCCGCTCCGCCATTGCATGTTTTTTATTTACTCCCCTTTTGTGGCGGAACCCTGGATGTACACCATTATCTGAGTGTCTTTGTTGCTCCTAATGCCAAGTTTCTGCCTTTTCAAGTCCATAGTTATAGGACTGTTCCAGTCCCGCAATGACTACCTGATACTTGCATCTTTAAAAGTTGTGAAAGGCTCTTGATAATGGCCAGCTGCTGTCACAAAAGTTGTCATTGACCTGCTTGTGTCTGTGGGAGCTTCGGTTCCAGTTTCGAACTTGATATTCTTTCAACGTGTCGGTTACCAGTTGTGTCTTGCAATGGTTAAATGTTGAAGATGTTATCAGTGGTAGAATGTAATTTTCTTTAGATTCTCTGTTAAAAAATGGAGAACAATCAGAAAAGTGAATGATTCACACCAAAAACTCAGTTAATGCTCCACTGAAACTGACCATTTTAAGATTTTTTGTTAAATATATGAACCTGATCAGTGTTTAAAATATTGTTTCTGTAACGCTTGCATGCGTGTGTGTATGTGTGTGTGTGTATGTGCGCGCGTGTGTGTGCGTGTGTGCGTGTGTGTGTGTTTATGTGCAACAGGAGATCCTGGATGAAATAAAAAGGGAGCTTCAGAAAATCAAGGATGACATCCTCAGTGGTCAGTAATCACCTGTTACCTTTTAACTTTTAACTCTTGGGCTTTTCAAGCTTCACCAAAAAGCAGGGTTATCTAAATACACCTTTGATCGGTTGAGTAAAATATGTTATAATAATGTAATATTTGACATACATAATTCCAACAAATTAATTTATTTCATGGACCTCCCTAGAGATGCCATAGAAGAACAAACCTTACATGTTTCACAGGAAACACTCACACTGTTATGTTCACTAAAATTGGACTTATGTTCAAAACAAAAAGACAAATGTGAAATGAAGCACCTTTTCATCACATTGTGTTTGTTCATTCCTCAGCTCTGATGAAGGAGCTGCAGAAAAACCGCGAAGAAGAAGAATAGCTGCATCACCCACAAGCGCAAAACCAAGAGTCTAACCCATCACATACAAAACACCACAGGCACACACGTTTTGACATCACAGTTGCACATTCACACTGCTGTGTCTCAGTTCTCCCTTGAGCAACAGTATAATTTAAATTATCTTTCTTTTTATGGTTTCTGGTATGGTCTATTGCAAGTTTCATTGGTTTAACTCCATGCTTCAAGATAAATAATGTGCTTCTGCAAATGTTTCTCCTACATATGCAACGACTTGATTGTTTGAATGGCGCCAAATGTAGGTGTGATCTAACAACAAAATCGAACTGGATTGCACTGAACAGGTGAAACGTAGAATGCTCAGACAACAAACACATCACAAAGGGCAAGAGTGACTTGACCTACGTGTACAGTTGAAACTGGATAAGTAACAGGTTGATAAATTAAACCACCAGAATATAATGCATAAGAATGCATATTACTATTTCAGTTACATAATCTGAGTAAATGTATGAATTGATATAAGCTATATACAATAACTGGAGTGTCAACGGCAAATGATTATGTAACGTTACATCATTTAGAAGGGTTTTAAACTTATAAAGTAAATATCTAGTAAGCAATAATAAATTAAATATTATATTTATTTTATTTAGAAAATTGGCCTTTCGTAATTACGGTGGCACGTGACCATACTGCTGTCACTCTAGACTCTAGACCAATTGGGCAAGAGGGATGGTCATGTGACCATAACAGGAAGCAGGGCTGCGCTTAGCTTCGTCTAATGATCGATCACCGTTGATCTCTATGAGAAAGCGTGGTTTTTGCTGTTTTTCTGTTGTTGCTATGGCAAGTCTTATCGTCGTCTTCTTTATACTTGGCACCTTATCCTCGCAGGTGAGCCCAGTGGATTAACTGAATCATTTATTTGTCGATACGCTTGTGATATGATCGATTTCCGCGTGATCGAAAGATTTAACAGTGAGCATGAACCGTTTCAGTTAAACCTGAGAAAGTTAAATGCACTTTATTTATGAAATTTTATTTCAATGTGCATGTGGGACAATGTAATCATAACGTAAGCGAGCCACCTAACCGCGGACATTATTAATTTTGGGTTTCCGTTTTGATTAAAATAACACAAATTATTTAAAGAAATTCCTGTCTAACAATAACATAACAAACAGTATACTAGAAATGTACATGACAATGTTTAGTAAATATGCATTTGACAAACGATTTATCGTAACATGACCAACACACTTTCCCCATTGGTTCAGAGTGACAGCACCATGGTCACGTACCACCGAAGACAAATTTTTATAGTTAGTTTTATTATTTATTATTATAATTATTATGTATTGTTTTTTTCCCCTGATCTGTTAAATGTGCAAACAAACAAATAAATAAATATATTTATTTAACTCGATTTTTAATAGTATTATTTAGCACTTTCATCCATTTCATTGTGCTAATATGTGTCTCTGTTGTATCCCACAATCAAATGAATAAATATGCCTGTTAAAAATAATTTTAAAAGACATTTGTAGATAATTTAATGTATTCAATGGATCAATGATGGATAAACAATGGCACCAATGAAGCAATAGAAACAATGTGAACCGGTTAGAATGTTGTAATTTACAATAAACACCTATAACCCTGTTGTAATATGTTCTCTTGTCAAATTCACTGACCTTTTTATATTTACATCATTTAATGTTTAAAAGTATAATGGTTGGTTTAAAAATATGAATGGTTTGAATAAATACTTTCTAAGAAAACTAGTAGTTTTAAACAACCTAAAATGAAATATTATTAATTACAATCCAACATTATTATTCATTCATTCATCTTCTAACCCACTTATTCCCTTTTCGGGTCATGGGGGTCTGCTGCTGCTTATCTCCAGCGTACAGGGCTACACTCTGGACAGGTTGCCAGTCCATCACAGGGCAACACACACACATTCACACCTTTCAATTTCAATAATTTTTAGATTATTCAATTAACCTAACCTCATGGATTGTGGGGGAAACCCACCAGTCACCGGCGAGCCTCCAAGCAACAACCTTTGGTGCTACCCACTGCCCCACTGTGCCATATATTGTTAAAAAAATAAAAATAACAGAGGATTATTTCACTGCCACTATAGCACGACACATTTGCTTATAAAGTGCTTTTACGAACCTGAACCCTTCTTTAATCTTTCTAAATATGTGTATTTAAATTTTTTGTTGGGTGAAATACACATTGTTTTAAATAGTAATAATAATGAAATAAAAGTTATTGAATTTGCTAGTGTGTATATCCTGGCACAACATTGGTAAAATCACAGAAGGTGTTTAAAAGGTTCTCAGTTTTAAGCAATAGTGTGTTTGCTGTTAGCTCTGTGATTGCAGAACATATTCTTAAAGGCCCTTCTCTCAAAAGAATTTTCTCAATCAGATATGGATTCTGACCTCTTTATTAACCCTGGTGCTAGCACTAGTCTAGGTAGAGAAAGGTAACCATAGGCTGGAATTTCCTCGAGGACTTAATAGTGATTAAAATTGTAATGCTGATAATATTTTGCAAATCAATAACTCAACCCAATTTAAAATTTAATCTGGGCGGCATGGTAACACACTGGGTAGTACTGTGGCCTTCCAGTTAGAAGGTTGTTAGAAGGTTGCTCGCCAGTGACCTTCCTGGAAGGAGTTTGTTTGTTCCTAGGTTTCCAATGTGTACTGTAGATCACCAGCAGACCCCCGTGACCCCAAAAAGGGAATAAGTGGGTTAGAAAATGAATGAATGAATTGTGAGATCACAGTATACTTTTGTGTATAAAATGTCTTGGTGTGTTTCAGGGGACAACCTCAGGGGAGTTCCGGGTGTCCGGTCAAGCACCATACAAGCTGGATCTGTCATGGCCCAAGCACCCTGAGCTCTTCACCGGACGAGTGTTCGCTGTCGCAGTCGATCACATTGCGAGCCGTGTCTATGTGGCTCAGGTCAGAACTGTCTTTTATGACATTTTTTTCATTCATCGCTTCTTTTGTTTTTATTGGTTGTTATAATGAGCCCATTACAGAAGGCTCTGGAAGCACGTTTTAAGATTTTACAGAACACATGGGTTTATTTAGTTAAAACATGTGCTGTATTGACAACAAAAGAAGGTCGATGAGGGGAAATGGGAGATCCAGCCGGTAACCAGTGGTGTCTCTCCCTCAGAATCAGCAGAGCCTAGTCATGCTGCTTTATTTCAAGCAACTTGTAACTTCCTGTTGTGATGCAATTTCCTGTTCTATCTCAGAATAATAGGATTCTAGATATTTTATGTGCCGTTTTCAATTAAAAATGTGGGTGGTTTATAGCAAAGGCTTTTCAAATATTCGCATCTGCAAACATATGCAGACCTTAAATGTCACAAAACCAAGTGAGAAGAATGTTGTCTGGAATGCTGTCAAACTACTGCAAGATAATCCACATGACGTTTGAGAACCAACTGGATGGAATCAGGAAGGAATCTCAGGAGAAACATTAAACTGCAGATATTCAGTTGTAAACTTTTTTTTTTCTCAGTTGAAGAGGTTTTTTTTGGTAAGTGCTTAATTTAGTAAGCAATCAATTAATAGGATAAGGTTTTCAATTTTATATTCTGACCAAAATGCAACTGAGAAGGAACCCACTTTTATGTCGATCATCGGTACCCATATTTACTTAAAATATGTTTGTACGCAAGTTATTGCGTTCAAATAAAATTTTAGCTTGATGCCAATATTTGATAGTTGATGGCCGATATTTAAAGCCTGTATATATTTTTCATGAAAATGGCACTCTTTTCTGTGCACTTATTTAATAAATAGTTTTTTTTAATTAAACACATATTTAGAGGATTGCGAAATGAATGTGACCAAGTGCACTTAAAATTAACAATATAATTTGAAAAAGAAAATGTTTTACTTTGGGTTATTTGTAAAAAAAAAAAAAACGCAGGAAATGAAGGAACGTCTGCTCCTAACAGGTCATTCATCAGGTCAGGATAAATTCATGTATCTGCTATTATTTTCACTGTGGCTAGATGTCAATAGTGAGCAGATGCTGGTTTCTAAGCTTGGTTGTATGTTTTTGATTTTTCTGTGGAGTTTACATTTTTATTAGTTTTTAATAGATTTGAAAGATGATTTTCTCACATTTTACTTTGTATTACCTCGCAAATGATTAACTATTATTTCTTATATGTTCCTTTAAATCCAAATAAAATTTTTAAATCAAAATTAAACAATAGGAGGTTGCACACCATTTCTACTTGATCTAAACCAGCCGCTGTGATTGGCGCACGCACCGGTGTCTGCAAGGACTTCTAAAAGTTAAGTTAGAGAAATATAAAGTGAGGTCTTTCATAGCTTGCATTGTGGGAATTGTAGGCAATGTAGTAAAAGGAAATATATACACACATCTATGAAATAATTGATGCAATTGTGGGGGAGTTTACAAAAAAATTTTGTTTGTTCAGAGAGGCGATGACATCCCAAAGGTGTTGGTCTTCAATATTGATGGAGATCTGGTGCAGGCCTGGACCAACACAAGCTCTATTGAGGAGCCGCATGGGATTTTTCTAGCAAATGCCACCTCAGACCCTACCGTCTGGATCACTGACGTCGGCAATGGTGTGTATCTCTTAAAGTACTGCACAGTTTGCCACATACTCTGCTTTCATCATAACTGCTTGTAAAGTTTTAGATTTATTTGCTTGTAAAAAACACAAATTGACTTCTGTAGATTAAAGGTTTAAGTTTAAAGTATAATCATTCACAGAATTTGAGCTTTCTTGTGCTTGTGGCACAACCATTGATTCTTTGAGCTAAATATCCAGCACACATTTGAATTCCTGGAGTCACAAGGACCACTTCACTGCAGTTAACCATTCGATGGAGTTTGTGAATAACATACACTTTGACATGTGGAGGAATCTACCTTAAACACTGATTTCTTCCCAATAACTTGAGAACTCTAGGAGAGCACATGTGTATTTGTGTGTTTTGGAATCTCCTTGTAGAACAAATACATGTTGTGTTTGTGTCCCAGGGCCTTTCGGGCACACAGTGAAGCAGTATTCACCCTCGGGGAAGCTCCTGCAGGTTTTAGGGACCCCTGGAAAAGCCGGTTCCTCTCTTAGTCCCCTCCAGTTTGATCAGCCGGCGGAAGTCTTTGTCCACAGCTCTGGGGAGATTTACATTGTAGACGGAGATGGAGGAACCAACAATCGCCTCCTGAAACTCTCTAAAGGTTTGTTTATCAATACATTTCATTCTAATCTGTTTATCACAGTAATTGCACAATGACTTCTGATAATGCATAGTAAATAGTGAAGACTGCAACATCACTAACATACAAGTTAAAGGGGTCATAACATGGGTTTTAATGTTAAAAAAATATGTTGTTCACATTGGTCTAATTGTATAGGAAATGTGATTTTACTCAAAAAATCTTTAAATTACATTCAATCTCTTAATTTTCTGACCCAGATTTATTCTGGAAATGGGCTCCTTTTTTATTCGGAAAACTTTGTAACTATTTCCCCTGCTACTCACTTATTGGTTACTGATTTTCATATTCATGACATGCATGCAAAGTTTCGGTCTGACTATTAACGTAGATGTGATGGAGATTAGAGTGATTAATTAAGAGAAACGTTTTATTAAAACGACATTGATAGACACTGTAATGGCGTTTGGAGGAAACGTTATACAACCTTATCTCTATGAGCCAGAATTTGATCCTGAATCAGATGCAAACGCACTCACTACCTGGGCATCCAGAGCTTTAGTCCCGAACGTTTTCTCAATTTAACTCCAGAAGAATGAATAAACACACTAGAACTGATATTAATGAGGCACTAAAGAAAGGACTTCGTTACCTCAAGACCAATCAGAGAGATGGATTGTGTGGATCGTCTGATTTTATGGGCTGATCCAGTGGTGGTTCTACGTAGAACAGGCCCTGGGCGAGACTTACTTGTGGCACCACCTCCTCAAGCAGATTTCAGACCACTTTTTGTGCGATTTTTAGTTGGATTTTTGCTTTCTCTCCTGCCTAAAACAAACCGAAATAGAATTGGAAACGAACTCTAGATCGAATGAATCAAACTAAACAAGTCAGGTGTGAAAGAACACTAAAGCTTCCGTGAGAGCCTTGTGGGGTCATGTTTGGTTAACAAGGACAGTCCCTCAGTGGAAGCTGCTGGGTAATGTGTGTGTATTCTTACTTAGCTGAAACTTTACGATTGGTTGATATTGGTATCAATTTGCATGTATAAATAAAACACTTAGAGAAAGAGAGGGCTGATTAAAGAGGCTCTAGGGCGACTTACACTTCAATAAACGTTTTCTTTCGGAAAAAGAAATTCAATCCAATGCAGATTTTCAAGGGGTCAAATTCCACCACAATTTCACTGAATGACGATTACAGATTTTATAGGAAACAATGCTTTAAATGGTTTAAAAAGTGCTGAAATATTGTCCAGGATAAACATAAACACTGTGACACAAGTGCAGTCACGTTTATATCCGGCACCCACAAGTAAACTTCGGAAAATCACCTCTGACATAACACAACACCTCCGACATAACACAAGACAATTGACAAACGCAAGGCACTGCTGTCACCATTTTATCTCTCTATCAGATCTGCAGGTCTTGTGGATGCATGGAGAAGCGGGTTCTGGTTTGGCTCAGTTCAGCATCCCACACAGTGTGTGTGTAGACGGCTCTCAGAGGGTGTGTATAGCAGCTTTCACTCCATGCACTCATTTTTTCAGAAAATTAAGTAAGTTTCTGTGTGTATCTCAGGTTTGGGTGGCGGACCGAGGAAACAAGCGTATTCAGGTGTTTAACTCAATAACCGGTGATTGGCTGGGCTCCTGGGGGAGCTGTTTCAAAGAGGACTCGCCATACTCTGTCAGGTAATCTACCATTAAAATCTACCTCCACTCCATCAGAAAATCCAACATGACCTTATTGATCTCAGGGTCTCACTCTTATTCAGTGTCTGGTGAGTTTTTATTTTATTGCCACATTTCAGATCTTCATACTTGTGTAATTTAACTGCCATCACTACCTTTGAACATGTTTAGCTTGAAAATGCTAAAAAAAGCATCATAATGAATCCACAAATCCAACGTATCTGTTTTATGTGTGTTCAAACCATTTAATGTCCTTATATTTCACCTATAAAAACTATATAACCAACTAAATATAGTTTGTAAAATCTAAAAATGATCAAAGCCTTCTCTTCTACAAGGAAAAGGACAGGGAATTAATTATGAAGGTAAATGTTTATATTTGTATAAAAAACAAAAACATTTACCTTTGATCCTACACTAACCTATTCCATGAGCTCTGGGTCATTCATTCATTTCCAACCGCTTATTCCCTTTTTTGGGTTAACAGGGGTCTGTCGGCACACATTGGGCGAGAGGCAGGGGTACAACCTTGACAGGTCAGCAGTCCATCGCAGAGCTCTGAATCATGATCAAAAAAATGAGATCCTGAATACAGATAGATGAAATACGTTTGCAGGGTGCTGCCTTGGAGATAGGGTGAGGAACTCAGTGACCCAGGAGGAGCTTGGAGTAGAGTCGCTGCTCCTCCATATCGAGAAAAGCCAGCTGAGGTGGCTCTGTTTCCGATGCCTCTTGGACGCCTCCCTGGGGAAATGTTCTGGAAATGTCCCTCTGGTAAGAGGCCCCAGGGACGACCTAGGACACGCTGGAGAGACTATGTCTCCTGGATGGCCAGGCAATACCATGGCCAACTGGAGGATGTGTCTTAGGAGCAGGATGTCTGGGCATCCCTACTTAGACTGCTCCCCCTGCAACCCGGCCCCGGATAAGCAGAAGAAGAAGATGCTAATAAAAGTTTATTTGGGTAGAGGAAGCAAACTTCAGATAATCAGACAAATATTTTCATGTAGACCTCATCTCCATCATCCTTCTTAGCCCTCTAGTGGAGATACCACACTGGACCTTTAACCCTTTGTGTTTCTGTCTTTAGACTGACCCCTGATCAGAAGCTGCTGGCTGTGGCTCAACTGAACAGCAATCGGGTGGCTCTGCTAGATGCTCCGCCCATAGGCATTATTGGTCAGTGTCAGGTCAGTGGGAGGATCCAGTTGGCTGAGGGTTCGAATCCACACCTACTGGACTTTGACCCCCGCACTGGTGCGCTCTACGTGGCACAGATTGGTGCTCGGCAGGCTCAGAGGTTTATCCCTGTACAGGTCTAAAACCAGTTCACTACAAACTAAATAACTTCCATTTACACTCTAACTGGTACCAGGTACCTTTTAACTTTGTGATGGGAACAATGGACATTAAGAAGCACCAACATGTAGGTTAGATGTTAAACTGATTCTCTGTTGTTTAAAAGAATAAATAAAATATATCTTTAAAAGATGGGTAAACAAGGTTTGAGATGGGGTTGTTATGAAGACACAAGTTTAATGGTGGCTTTCCTCTGGCTCAGTTAGTAGAGCATTGCGATAGGAGCGCAAAGGTTGCGGGTTTAATCCAGGGAAAGCAAGAACTGACGAAATGTGTTAATTTCTTGAAATGTAAGTCGCTTTGGATAAAAGTGTCTACCAAATGCATAAATGTAAAGGTAAAGGGTTGCTTATAGAGACTGACGTGTTGTTTTTGTATGTCAGAAAATATTTATAGCACACTGAAGCTAGGAGCCTCACCAAATTGGCCAATTGGTCTCTGCCCATCATGGTCTACCAGTGATCTCTGTCTCCTGATTGGATTAGTCTGTATCTTCACCAATAAACTGGTGTGTGGCATGGTGGAGACTTTGAGTGCCCAGGAAAGTGCAATGTAAATGTAACAGATGATTAGTACGAATCAAAACAAATTCTTTATTAACATTACGATGAGGGCCTTGATCCCAACATTAATGTTCTTTATAATTAATTATTAATTTATATTGAATCAGAACCATGATAATAAGAATCAAGTACACAGCATTTATTTATTATTGTAAGTTAATAAAGGGGTGAAAGGGAAAAAAATATCTTGCATGAGTTTGACAATAAACATATTTATGAATAAAGAATACACTGTGATTAAAGGTATTTTTCTTAACTTTCCAATTTGCTGCTGTGTTGAAGTTGGGCATTGGTGGAGATGTGATTCTGAAATGTAGCTATGTGTGGTGTGTGTATATGTATATATGACGTATATTTATTGTATCGTCCACACAAAAACAGTTTTTTTCTGGATATCTATGAAGTCTTATGTCTATATTGTGTAATGTGCCATGAATGTGTTTTTCACAAATGGAGTTGTTTAACACAGTAGTGTTGTTTCAGCTTTGATCAATGAACATGGTCTTTATTATGTATTAGATTTTTTTTTTTGTAGATGAGGTAATTATCCATGTTGTTTTCTGGCATTTGTCTCTCAAATATTAGAGCTGAGTCGTGTTGGAATTGTAATTGTGCTTGAACAAACAGTGCCATGGTTACAGTTATCTTCTTGTTCAGTATAAGTTCGGTTCAATTTGCTTTGTGGGTGAATTGTTTTTGGATCTCTTGAAGATTATAAGAAATGTGTTGCTGTCAGTTGCTGAAATTTGTTCATGTGGAATGTTTCTGTAAAGAAATACTTGAATGTGTTTTAAATAAAGAATTTTCGTTTTTTTTCACTTTTTTTTTTTACTTTTTCATCATTATTTGGCTGTTAATTGCTCTTGCATTTTTTTTAGAGCACTTTAATGTTTAGCCTCGTTGCCTCCTCAGCCAGGATGGCCAGGGCATGAGTCCAGTCTGGGTTTCCTATTTGAGTTGTGTACTGTGGTTACCTGGCATTTCTAGAAACAAAGAGTGTGTGTGTTGTCTATGTGCCCGATACTCACGGGTTTCCAACAGTACCTATTGATCATAATGAAGACTCATAAGTGGGTAATTTTATCAACTTCAAAAAAGAATTATTCTATAAATGTCAGAAAAATGGGAAAACAAACTTTTCTTGTCCTTTAGGCATGAACAGAGTTCTACAAAATAATATAACTTTTTTTCTTTTACTTCTTACTAAATATATTCCGTTGAAATAATTTGGTGTATACTTTTAATGTAAAATCTTCTTTTACTTTCGGCTGTTGCCAGTTTTATCTCAATCTGGCCTCTCTGTCTCCAAAACATCCAACCTGAGCTGTCCCTCTGATGTGATCCTCGTCACTCCTAAACTGATCCTCAACATCCTCATCTCTGCCTCTTGTCTCTTCCTCACTTTCTCTAACCCATTCATCATAGCTGGTCTCACTACTGTTCTGTACACCTTCCTTTGGATTCTTGCTGACACTCTTCTGCAACACAACACCCCAGACACTTTTCTCCACCCACTCCAACCTGCCTGCTCTCGCCTCTTCACCTCTTTTTCCACACTCCCTGTCGCACTGGACTGAAAGCAAGTAAATCAATAAATGTAAAAACAAAAAATTGTTACATTGTTTTATTTATTGGTTTGGAATGTTTCATTTGGCTTCTCTTCAAACTATTTATTTTCAAATTACAACGTTCCAAACTTTCATAATATTTCCAATGGTATGGCTGGGGGTAATTTTGCAATTTTCCAAACTTACATTCTTTATCCTATTTCAGAGGACAGCCACAAAGTTCAACGTTGACATTTCAGACAAACATGGTTTGCATTGTTTTGATCACCTGCTGAAAGGATTTAAGTTTAGAAATCGCGCCATTTAAGGAAACCGCCCCTTTTAATCTTAATTTTAGAAAACCTAAAAGGATGTAAAAACTGCTGCACATACACAATTGTTCCGTGAAACCCTCACTAAAACTATGATTACTAAACTACGATGAGTTTTCATATTTCATTCAAGTAAACAAAAATGTAATCGGTGACAATGTCGTGGGGCCTTCCTAACAGAGCTGCCCGAAAAATTGCCTACTTGCTAATAATAATTAAAAAGCTTGCGGCTCCATAAAGAGTATTTATAATGAATTATTTTGTTCACTTTTAAATTCAAGTCGTTTCTGGATTGCAGTTTTTATTTAATGTCGTAACTTTTTCCCCCTGTTGTTTTTTCCCTCTGTCCTTCAGGCGTTCGCCTCGGGCAGCTGCGCGCTTACCTCCGCTCAGTCCGCTGTGTTTTGACGTCGCGTAAACATGGCGGATCGATCGCAGGACTAAGAAGAAGAAGGAGTAAGTATAGATTTACACTCGCCGTTTTCATCATAGCACGAATCGGTCATGTGTGTTCTTACTTAATTTCAGTGCTGGTGTAATAGACACAATCAGTTCGTCAACGAAGAAGGTGCCTAAGTGTGTTTTTGAGGTGAATCCTATCCGACGCTAATTGCTAAAGCTTTTAAATCTTTGTAAAATTATAACACATTGCGACTGAGACTCAACGTCAATGCTTCTGTTATCTTGAGGGATCTGGAGTGACTTGGAGGGATACTGATTTCGACAGTTCTATTGCTTCAACGAATCTGAAAGAACGTGGAATTTCCCCAATAAACACCGTATACAGTCATCCGCTGTTCAAAATATATCAAAGTATAGCAGATCATTGTTAAACTTCGCGAGAGGCATCATCAATGTTTTCATTTTCCACACCCAAAAATGAAAACACTGTCGGTAACGGTGACTGCAGATGAAAATGATGAGCATAAACGTGACTTAATGGTGTTGATCATGAAATGGTCAATGATAATTTGGGGGTATAACCCCCTCCAAAATGGTCGGTTATACGGTTGCATTTTTGATGTCACAAACCTTAGGACCCACAATTCCTGACAGTCTGTCATGTCAATTAAGTGTTCATCATTTACCAGAAAATTGGAAGCTGATGAAACAGTTGAAAACCTCCACATGGTAAGAGTTACATGATCAGCCGTAGCTCAGGATCATAGAAGAACTAGAACATTGGACAGAACTGTTTTGATGTGAAGGTAAACACCTATTTTCATGAATAGCCTAAATAACAGACATTTGATATTCTATTTAAAAATTGAGATTTCCAAAAGTTTTGTTCAAGAAACAAAGCAAACCAAAAGAACAATGCTGTGTCAAGCTATGAGTTTAGTAAATGGAAGTTTTTTTGTTAGTGAATAATGAAAGCGATTGCTTTTTTTTAGTTGTGGTATTTGTTGCTTCCGCAGACGAGAGAACATCTCCATCCATCAGCGGTTTGTGCTTCTGGATTCTTTCTCAGTTCTGAAGGAAGTTTATGGACCTACATTTAATATAGAGGTAATTTAATACAGGCAAAATACTGTTTAAAATAGACAGAATTTTAGATGTTATTTATATATTATTGTACCCAAAATGTTACTTTCCTAACGCTTGAAGTGTCGCTGGGAAATATGTTCCCAATGAGATATTAATGTGGCTTTGTGCATTTTGAATGTGTTTCTGTGGTTGCAGTTGATGATCCAGCAGGAGAAGCCGTTGGCGGGCAGCATGCCAGTGTTGTGGCCCACGCTGCTCGACCTCAGTAGAGATGAGTGCAAACGAATCCTGCGCAAACTTGGTGAGTGATTGTGCGTCACTTGTCAACAGGTATGTCCTGCATCACACCTAGTAGCACGCAACTGTGCAGGCCGATTCCAGTTTGAATCCCAGGCTCGATGTTGTTTGCCACCCCCGCCCCTACCTTCCTGTCTCTTGTCACTGTCTTATCAACTAACAGTAAAGGCTACGGACACAACAAAAAAAAATCTTTAAAAGATAACAAAAACTTGTCAACAGGTACCTCTCGCGCCACAAGTGAATCTAAAGTGGGTAATGCAGTCCATCCAGGAATTTCCGATCACGGCTTTTAACACAAATTCAGCAGCTTTAACTCCCTTTATTATTACGTGCTGAAGTCATCTCATTCTCGCCCTGTTTCTGGTGGCTGAGAGCAAAATTTGTTGACCAAAATCACCGCCCTGCTGTACACAAGAGTAGTGGTAAATTATTTTGTTCTTCTTGTAATATTTTAGTCGAACACAAATGGAAGTTCCTTATTTAAAATAAAAAACACTAGCTGAGATTCTCAGAAATGGGCAAACAGGCGAGACAAATCAAAGTGATGGAATCCTTAACATCCAAACTGCTGAAAGAATCAAGGTGAGTTTAGTGAATTAATGTTGAGCTCCATAGCTTTCCCCCATTTCTGGCCCAAACACAGCTAAGTAAAAGTCTCTTTTTGTGCACGTATTTCATTGGATTTACGGATTTTGTCATTTGGTGAAAACTCAACAATCACAAAAAAGTGCCACGAAATCATTGAGGGACTGATTAATAATGTAAACAAACTTACAAGGAAACAAAGGTATTGCTCTGTTAGAGCTGGGCATAAGACCACACGTTTACATCACTGTATTTTTCAACATTATTTCTGCGTTGCTGTACTTGACGATATTTTTTTCCCCTTGCATGACCAGGTGTTAACTCAATTTCTTAATCATTTAGAAAAGAGTTACTGCTGTAAATAATGTCTCGCAGCAAGACATTCTGCTCTTGTATGTTCCCGCCACTTTGTACGTATACATTCACTGGTATTGCGCTAAATGAAAAATGAATATAGAAAAAAAACACTGGTATTTGGTTTAAAAAGGGCTACCGCCCAGCCATGTGTAAGACTGACAGAAAAAGAGTGAAAGCAAGGCTCTAAAGTTGTCGATTTATCTGTGAGACACTGCTCTGTTGTGGCAGAGTTGGTCACGTTACGTTACCTGCCAGCCATGCAATGTTTGTTGGTTGCAGCCCAAAAACAACAACAGTATAAAGACAGCCTGTGGTTTTGAAAAGACATGGTGTTGAATGTGCTGAATGTGTGTTTGCAGAGCTGGAGGCATATGCTGGGGTGATCAGTGCATTGAGAGCACAAGGGGATCTCAACAAAGACAAGAAGGACCTGCTAGGAGAACTGACCCGAGTGCTCAGGTACACCGGGATACAGCACATGGATGCTTTGCTGCTATGTGTAGTAACTGGGGTGTAGCAAAAACACAACAATACATATCATGGAGTTTGTGGGATTTAGTGGCAGCTGCATGAGTTCTAGTCACTTCTGAAACTTCCTTAAGTTTTTTGCACTTTATAAAATATTCACTAAGAGACATCATAACGAGAGACATAAAAAAACAAGCTCTATCCATTACTCTGAGTAATTACTTATTCTTTACTCAGGCCTCTTAATGTATACTTTAGTGGGGGGATGATATAACACCTTTTATTACTAATCAAAACAGGCCCTGGCCTTCTTAGCTTTGCAGGTTTTTAAGTCTTACAGTTTTAGTTATCATTCCATCTGAAATACAGGTTGGAATAAAAAACACTTTAATTAATTTTTAATGCACATTTATTTTTTTAAATGACTCTGTAATGAATCATTTTTTGAATTGTTCCTTTGAAACTTGTACGTGACGTAAGCTGCGATGATTGGTAGTTCTAACAACTCTCATTGGATACTACGTGTCACGTGTATCTCCGAAACTGACTGCTAACAAATTTTACAACATTTCGCTTTAACAACATTTTAGCTGATATTTCACTGTAAATATAATATTTATACCATATAAAATAGTATAAGCATTGTCTTAGTAGTAGTAATATGTTTATTAGACTAAACCATTTTTGACTTACAAAAGTGTTAGATTTCAGTGCCAAACACTTGTAAATAGTGAAAGAAGATGTTTATATGATCGGCGAGAGCCCCCTGTGAGTTCTGTGGAACACAAACAGCAACAGCAGGGGGCGTGCCACCTTCTCAATCACAGTCATATGTAATTAAAAATTTTATTCACAGGGTATATTCCTAACAATAATGTTTTTCCAATATATATTGTGTCATTTTTGATATTATATAAATTGACTTTATATAATATTGCTTTAAAACTGCTCATGCTCTTGATTCCAACAACATATTGCTTCATTTATTTATTTTTATCGTTTACTAAGTTTTGTATAGAAAAACAAGGGTTTCTTTTGGACAATTCTAATCGGATGTAATATATTTATATTTATAGAGATTTGGCAAGGTTGGTTCTGTCTTCAGCTGGACAGGAACTACTCTACAATATTCCACAGCTGAAAAAGAAACAAAACACCTGGACCTTTTTGAGTTGATGCACAATAGGTTGAGGTTAATTTCTGTAATCTCAAAAATCTTGTTGCTAGGGGTGTAACGGTACGCTAAAATCGTATTCGGTTCGGTACAGTGTCTTGGAGAGTTCGGTTCGGTTAATTCGGTTCGGTACAAAACAATAAGAACTTACATAATCTTTATTTTGAAAAGCTGCCAATACACAATAGAATTCTTGCATCTAATAAATAAAAGTGACACATTTGGGTGATATTTTAAATAAATTGCACTCTTTATAAAGAAAAACACATTTTATTAAATAAATAATGAAATACTGCAACTAGTTAGGACCTGAAAACTTTTAACACTTGCAACAGCTTCAGCTTATATATCAACAAAACTAACTATTCAAGTTTTAGGCTAAAAAGATTAACCAATCCACATTTTCTGAAGAGAGCACAGATCTGGTTGCAGTGACAATATCTCCAGCAGTAGAAAATGTTAGATGTGTTGCCTGCCCGATCTCCGTGGAACAATGTCGGCATACAACTTTAAATTTATCCACTCGTCTATCCCCGTTATGTCTTTTAACAGAGAAGCCAAAGGCGAGTTTCCGCACGGACGCTATTGAGTGTCGCACAGTAGAGCTGCACGTCACTCAATAGCGTCCGTGCGGAAACTCGCCTAGGAACATGGTTCCGCTGCGCTTAATATCGCGCTAATAATACATTTATATTATTTAATACAAATACCGAATACCGAAACGGTACGCAAGTGTCCCGAACCGAACAGGCCGTACCGAAACGGTTCAATACATACCGTGAACCGTTACACCCCTACTCGTTGCTATTCATTTCTATTTGTTTATAAAGAGTGGAAGTAATTTTGACTGGGAGTGGGATGGCACCAGGAGTCAATTCTACAGGAGCGGGACAGGACAGGGTTTATTTTTTTTACCCTGGAACGATGCAGGGGATTGAGAACTCAAATGCGGGAGCTGAGGATAAAGTGCTGAGTTTTACAACACAGTGGACATGCCGCGGAAGGCCTGGCAAGCACTAATACATAAACACAACCCTGGGGAGATGCTCCTAGAGTGTTACAGAACCTGTGTCCGAGGAGGAAGAGGGCACAGGGCTCAAAAGCGATTGGAGCAGGATTCCTCTTAGTGGTAAATATCCAGTTACAATAATGCTCCTCAACCATTTTCGTGAGAGTGACTACATTGAAACTCTAAGGAAACTACACAATACCAGTAGTTTGGCACTTAGAGCTTTAAACCATGAGTGGATGATGCGGCGATGGTAGGAGGGGTGAAGTATTGAGTGACGTCAGACTTTCGTTTGGAAAAAAATATCTCGTTTCAGTCGATTCTTTAGTATTAAACACTAGAACTCGATACACAGAGCAATCTCACATTTTAAACTCAAAACATATTTTCCTCCATCTTAGATCTATTAGATCCATCTTCCCACACTGGAAATTTGTTCAAATTGATTATATGGGCACTTGAAATACTGTGTTCTATTTTGTATTGTGGACATTACATTTTAAAAGTGTGGTATATTCCCACACCTCTAGTAGCAACGAGTGTTTCATGATAAGAAATGGTTATTATTGAGATTTTGTGTGTTTGTGTCAGTATCTCCACAGAGAGGCATCGTGCGGAGGTTCGCAGAGCTGTCAATGATGAAAGACTCACCACCATCGCTCACCAGTGAGTGTGTGTTTGTTTCGTTGCACGCTGTAGAAGTCACAGAAACAAAATATAAAAGTTGCTGTTCAGAGTTTTCTCTGTCAGAGCAATCAGCTCCAAACATCTTGACTTGAGTTTCTCATTTTTTTTGGCATGCGATTGCCGATTTGGTGTAAAATGCCTCGTTTGCACCCATTGTAAGCTTCCAAATCTGAAAAAGGCTGATGATGGGGCAAGTTGAATCTGATCTGACGTAGAAATTGAGAGGAACACTCCCCGTTTTTCTGTCCCTACCCTCATTAGTTTTCTACATTAATTAAATTTAGATTTTGAAGTCATTCTGAGCGACCTGTCATTGTGTGATGTTTCTTTCAGAATGTTCTGTATGCATGTAATCACATGAACAAAAAGAGAAAATAAATTTGCAAAGCAAAAAGGAAGTAAAGCTTGGTCCAAGCAAAGTCTATCAAATTAAAGTCATGCTAACCTTTCATGTAAGCAAGTTTTCAGTAGAGATGTTCCGATACCATTTTTCCCCTCCCGATACCGATCCTGATACTTGGGCTCAGGGTATCGGCCGATACAGAGTACCGATCCGAAACCTGGGTATGTATCTGTATATACAGCTGTAGATACTACTAGCCCTGTATTAATTTAAATTTTATGCATTTTATAATTTAAAATAAATTATTTTATGCTTTGCTTCAGATATACTCAATATGGCAGTGACAATTATCAATATGGACATAACAAAAAATTTCATAGACATACCCTATCTTTGAAATGTGGATACAAGAGAGTTGCAACTGCTTACAAGGGCTCTTCCTCGATGGTTGCGAATGGTTTCTTGACGGCCTCAAGAAGAGTGTTTTTCATTGTTTTTATACCAGTGTCCTCCTGGCTCTCCCGAGCAAGTAGCCGTTTTAGAACTGTAACTGAGGGGATCACTTCCGCTTTTTTCATGTTGCTTGCGTTGTCACCCAAAATAACATTAACACAGGGATTCAGAAATATTCCACTTCAAAAGCATACCCTCGATTGATTCAGCTATAGACTTGCCAGTGTGCGAGCCGCAAAACTCGTGGTGAAATTTGAAGAGTACAAGGTGACGGCTTCACTGTGTCCAGCTCCAGATCGCGCGTCCTTTAGTTTACATGAAATGTGTTCACGCACTGTCTCATATAATTTAGAGAGCGCTGGTTCGGAGATATATTTGCGACCAGGCAAACTGTACCGGGGCTCCAAATGTTCAATTAAGCGGCGAAAGCCCACGTTTTTGACCACTGACAGTGGCTGGTCATCCAGTACAATAAACTCGATAATCCTGTCGGTTATCTTTATTGCTCGTTGGCTGTCTTGTGTAAACTTTTCTCTTTGTTTAAGGGTCAAATGTTCAAATGAAGCTTCAAATGTTTGTTGCGTCTGGCGCGGCTTGTCCTTCTCCTTGGTTGCTTGTGGCAACACGACACAACTTCCTGTGTTTTCATTCTGAGCAGCGCCAGCAAAGAAGAATTGATTTCCACTTTGCAGCGATAAGCAAAGCTAGCGGGCATAACTAGGTTATGTTTAGGAAAATGGTATCAGATCGGTACGTGGACTCAAATACTCGCCGATACCGATGCCGGATTTATTTCGTGGTATCGGGAGCATTTTCGATACTGGTATCGGAATCGGAACAACTCTAGTTTTCAGATTTGTGTTTTACATTCCTGTTACGTGTGTGCAGTGTCTCGGGCCCAAACTGTTCCAGTGAGTGGGCGATTGAGGGTCGGCGCCTGGTTCCACTGATGCCTCGTCTGGTTCCTCAGACAGCATTTAGTGTGATGGCTAATGCAGTTGCTAATGCTACGGCACAACAGAATGCATCACTGCCTTTGCCAGCTGACACGGCCAACAAAGAAGGTATTTTTTACTAGGTATTTGCTATCCATCCATCCATCCATTTGAACTGGGAAGATAATCACTTGTAAATTCCATTGTATTCCATTGCCGTCCCATTACGGAAAGCTGAATCTCTTTACACCTTCAAAAAGCAACAAAAACTACTCTTTCGAGACCACTTACTAACTTAACTTACAAAAAAAACCCTCTGAAGCACTGATTTGAATTCATTTTCTGTACTAGCTTGAAAGTGTATGTCTTCTGATCAATCCTCTTCGTACCAAACTGCTTTACGTTTACTCCCAATGTAAGTCGCTTTGGATAAAAGTGTCTGCTAAATACATAAATGTAAATGAAACAGTAGCATCTATTGGACTAATATGTTTACTGTAAGGAATCGGGGTAACGAAGCGCTCATGATTGTGTTCAGTTCCCAACTGAAAATGTTTCAGGTACTCAACCCTGTTTACACAATGTTCTTTGTGTTTGTCTTTCAGTGGTGGTCTGTTACTCCTACACTAGCACAACTTGCACACCTCCTAGTGCATCTGCTCCTAGCAGCAGCAGTGTTAGCATTAGCAGTGCTGCTAAATCCCCACGACCTGCTAGCCCTGCTTCTAATGTGGTGGTGCTACCCAGCGGGAGCACAGTCTATGTGAAGAGTACGTTCATACAAACAAATCCTAATGTTTTCATTCCTTGTTATGTTTTTACAGGATTTTTGTTGCTTGTTTTTAACCTTAATTTGTATAATTTTGGCAGGATATATTTTTATGGAGAGCAGAATATTTTAAAAGTGAGTCTCAAGTAGAGCTGCATTATCAATCATTAAAAGATTGTGATCTCGATTTACCCCCCAACACTCGATCTAAATACAGAATTTTTTCCAAATATATTTCAAGGTTTTTTTTTTCAAATCGCCATCAAATCGATGGATTTGAGTAAAGCACAAAAGTGTGTTTTGCGTTTTCTCTAGCACAAAAGTGGTTTTAGGAAAATCTAACTTTCATAAAATCTCATTCATACTAACATAAAAAATTCAAATCCAGATTTTAATATTTAAAGATTTGTTTTAAAATATTATTTCCCTAATTGTGATAACTTCATGGCCCTTTTTTCTCAAAACGCAGTAAATCCAAGGCTTCAATATAAATGTTTGGTTTTATTAACAAAAAAAAAGTGCAATAACAAATAACATTGATATCGGTTAAACAGTGCCCGAGCCCACACGCAGATATTGGACTCAGGCGTCAGAAGCAAACTGAGAAAGAGGGGTAAAGTAACTAGTAATAGAACACTGTTTGTTTTGGCGTTTGGAGAAAATGTTCAGAAAAGGTGTGTATAGCTTTCGGAGACAGCAGAAGGTATCCGGTGCACACTGTTGTATTCCTTTGTGTACATCGTCTGTAAAGTTCAACAGAATTTTACTTCTCACAGTTTTCCTGCTGTTGTCAATCTTAGAAAACAGTGGCTTGTGAACACACACCGATACGTTTTTTCACATCTTCTTCAGTTTTCAGTAAACTTTTTTGCATTGAACAGATTATCAAACATCAAACGCACAGACGAAGTTAGTTAATGGTGCTGTGCCGGTGCTTTTTGCCTGGAATGACCACACAGTTAAAGCAGCCAGTGTGTGGGAGAGAAGAGGGAGACATCTGCTGTACCCCTACCGATGGATGTGATGATGGATCATGATTACTGTAGGATTTTCGAGCCTTCATCACTAGACCTGGCGTGTGCTAAAATAAAAAAAAGCTTAAAAATGAGCGACACATTCAGCGTGAAAAACTTTAAATACAAGGCTGTGTACAATTCAAATCCCCTTTCCTGCTTGCTGGATTGTGCTTTGGCTGTTTTTTTTGTTTTTTTTGCACATAGATTAAATTGATCTTGGAGAGATCCTGGTGAATCAAATTGCACAATGAGTTGTATTTTTCACATCTGCAAATGTAAAAGTAAATTGCAATCGTGTCAGAAAAATCGCAATTAAAATTGCACAGCCCTAACACTTCGCATTTTAGTGTCTAAAAAGCGTCTCATTCTGACGTGTGGGCTTACTTCAAATTCAAACCAGATAATTGTAGAGTGCAAACCGTATCCTCCAAGGAATTTTCAGCCATTATTTCTCCACCGAAAGGGGAACACCACAGATTTGTTCAATCCTGTAAATCATGTACAGCAGTTTGAAATGTGATACAAAAGCACTCAATCACAAAGTTCCTGTAACGTCATTTCAAGCAACTCCATCTAACAACCTCCCCCAGACACAATCAACGGGCTAAAGATATGGCTCCTGTGACCACTGTTACTAAAAGAATATTGCATGCTAGTGTTGAGACGTTCACGAACCAATCAAATCTTTTGAACGGCTCATTAATATGAACGATGGGAGCCGAGTCGTGTTTGGTCTGGAGCCGTTCTCCTCTGGGGGGAGGGGGATAAATGTATACCTCTATGAGCAGGTAGTAGCTGCTGGAACAGTGGCAACCCCACAGCAGATACTGTCATGGAGGTGCGGAATCACTTGGAGGAGCTATTTGTTCCTAAGAATGAAGACCATTTGAAGCGGTGGGAAAGTCGGGTACCTGTGTATCCAAGGCGTAGCCAACTAGCGGCTAAGAAGCTTTGTGTTGTGGCCACATCAGTGCCTTCAGAAAGAATTTTCTCCAAAACGTACAAATACTCACAGAGAGGAGAAATCACCTCAAGCATTCCAAAGTGAGAGCACTTGTGTTTCTAAATTCGAATTTGCAGAAAGAAAAGAAGGAGACGCCATAAAGACTGGAATTGTTTTATCATTTTGGAAGTAGTAGTAGGTGATTTATTTTGTTATTGAGTTTATATAGTTTTCAAATATTGTTTATTAGGATTTCAGTATTGTTAAAAATGTACTAAAGGTTTTTGCGTGAAACTTTATTGAAGCCTGCTTTGTATTTTGTGTATTTAAAAATATTAAGTCAAAGTAGTTTTACACACAAACATTTTATCCAAAGGGTAAATAGTGATCTCACTGTCATCTCACAGTAATATGGCAGTGGAATATTTATAAAGAATCCATATCAGACTTTAAAATCCTGTACACGTGTGTCAAATGAAACAATAATCAATATTTCAAACTCAAATATTGGTAAAAAATCTCAGCCCATCATTCCTGTGATTATTTCCAGAATAAAAACAAATAACCTCAGGCTGGTTTCTTAAAAGTCAAATAACATAAGGAGCCAAAGTGAACGCGTCCCACAGATCCTGCTCCCTCCAATGAGCCATACATCCCATCACTATTGCATGCCCTCTCGTAATATATTTTCCCATATTTCAATCCCTGCTCAGTACAACAAATACCACTAAAAATCTCCACTGAAGCCTCAAAATATTGATGGGCTTGTGTTTCTTGCAACGAATATTGAGATGACTTTCATTCTAAGCAAAAAGTGATTTTCATTTAATCCAGAATCGTGCAGCTCAAGACTTTTTTTGTTTGTTTGTTTTTAAGCGTGAATGAAGTGAGTTTTCTTTGATCTTCTCTGATGTTCTCCCATATCTCACTTGAGTGACTGTGTACAGTGTTGACTCTCCTGAGAAATGCTTTGCTTTATTTGTGCATCCCTCAGGTGTTACTTGTTCAGACGAGGATGAGAAGCCTCGTAAGCGTCGCCGCACCGGCTCCTGCAGCTCCTCTCCAGTGCTTCTGAAGGAGGTGCCTACTCCTCCTCCTGTTCCCACCTCCAGAGCGGTGCTGCTGAAGGAAGTTCCTGCACCCACCCCTGCATCCACATCAAGAGCCCTTCCACTGCCCTCCAGTCCTAAGATCAGCTCTCTCATGCAGAGCATCGCCAGCTCACTGCCTCCACACATGTCTCCTGTCAAGATCACCTTCACCAAGCCATCCACACACACCACCAACACCACCACACAGAAGGTTCTGGGTTTACTAGTGTGTGGTTTTTTCTGTGATTTTGATTTGTGAAGTGATGGAGTGACTGCCTGTGTGCAGGTAATCATTGTGACCACCTCGCCGAGCTCCAGCTTTGTGCCGAACATCCTCTCCAAGTCTCATAATTACGCGGCAGTGTCGAAGCTGGTTTCGAGTGTGTCTGGCCCCAAACAGACCATGGTGATCTCAGCTGCATCCGCTTCTGGTTCTGCGTCCGCTTCGGGGGCGAGTGTGTCCACGGGGCCAGGGGCAGTAGCTGTGACCACAGTGGTGTCCTCGACCCCATCCGCTGTCATGTCTACTGTTGCCCAGGGTCAGTAAGAGCAAGGAACTCCTAGCTTTGATTGCGGAAACTATGTGCAAGAACATACTAATCCCTGTGCAAAAGTATTTGAACCCCAGACTATAGAAGATTTACTCATAATGGTCGTTGAAAATACCCTAGAAACCTAATTTTCTGAGCTCAGCTTTGGTAAATTATAGACATGGGGTTGGTTTATATAACTTGTAGTGACAACGGCATAGTGGGTAGCACTGTGGCCTTCCAGTTAGAAGGTTGTCGGTTCAAAACTCAACAGTGACCTTCCTGCAAGGAGTTTGCATGTTTACCCTGTGCTAGATTTCCTCCGGGTACTCCCGTTTTCCCCACAATCCCCACAAAAACATGCAGTTAATTCCCCTTAGGTGTGAATATGTGAGTGAATGTTGCCCTGCGATGGACTGACGACCTTTCCTGGGTGTACCCCCGCCTCTCGCCCAATGTGTACTGGAGATTGGCACCGGCAGACCCCCGTGACCCCAAAAAGAGAATAAGCGGGTTGGAAAATGAATGAATGACAAAGGCAGTATTATAACTTTTTACCATAGCAACCAATTTGGCATATCACTATCTCAGCTAAGAAAATATCGGTTTATTTTACTCACATTGGCATGGGGCACTTTGTATTTTTTATATGTCCTCCATAGCAACCAAAAGATCTCACATCCATGGGAACGTAATCCAGTTAGGTAGAGACTTGGAAGAGAGAGGGCATAGGGTTGGAAAGGACCTATTAGATTCACCCTGCAACAGAAGTCGGTCGAAATATGAATGATGATAAACTTTAATCAACGTAAATAAAAATACATTTTTCAACGTGATTAGGTGAGCGTCTAGTGATGGAGTGTTCACCCTCTGAGGGAGTGGACCATAGATGGAGTTTATTAAGACTGAGGAAATATTAACCTTTGGGGTGTTGGGTTTAAAGCCAATATAAATTACCTTTATTTAACCTAAGGTAAATAAAAGAAACCCATCCTTGGACCTGGAAAAAATGATAAAAATACACTTCATCAGTCTAACAGTGAAATTGAATGTGATCTCTTCTGAAAATGCCACGCCCTGAAAGAATATAAATAGAAAATGGTAGAGCACCAAACCTGAGAGATGCCAGTTTGTCGGTGCAATTGTAAAAATAGTTGTCCAGATTATTTGGTTTACTTGGTATTTAACTGTTTTTAAATACAATTATGTGTATGTATGTATAAATTTGAATAATATCATAACAAATAAAATAAAAGTTAATCATTAGGTAAACCAAATAATTTCGACAACAATTTATATATATATATATATATATATATATATATGAAAAACACCTTGATTTTTAAAACAAATTGTTTGATACATAGAGGTTCATATTTTATTTGAAGCTAAAATGTACAAATGTATAAATACAACTGACATAGGTTTTTTTTTGCAGGAGTTTAGGTATTTGGGGTCAACAGTCCAGTGTGACGGGGAGTGTGGAAAAGAGGTGAAGAGACGAGTGCAGGCAGGTTGGAGTGGGTGGAGAAAAGCGTCGGGTGTTGTGTGACAGAAGAGTGTCAGCAAGAATCAAAGGAAAGGTGTACAGAACAGTAGTGAGACCAGCTATGATGTATGGGTTGGAGACTGTGGCAGTGAGGAAGAGACAAGAGGCAGAGCTGGAAGTAGCAGAGATGAGGATGTTGAGGTTCAGTTTAGGAGTGACGAGGATGGACAAGATTAGGAACGAGCACATCAGAGGGACAGCTCAGGTTGGTTGTTTTGGAGACAAAGTCAGAGAGGCCAGATTGAGATGGTTTGGACATGTGCAGTAGGGGTGTAACGGTACGCTAAAATCGTATTCGGTTCGGTACAGTGTCTTGGAGACTTCGGTTCGGTT
>SRMA01026006.1:0-41336 GCA_007224835.1 Danionella cerebrum | reverse complement strand
GCCAGGGGTCACCAAAACAGTGCCGTAATATGTGCTGATATGCGGCAAATTGAGTTTATTTAACTAAGAATCAAACCAATGTCATGACTTTAAGCATTTTGGGGTTAAAAGTTTTTGTAACAAACTTTATCAGAGATTTTTTTAACATCCCGGCACATACATGTGAAAGCACGCAGAGTGACCCGTGCAGCTGATTTTGTGTTTCTCAGTTGTTGATAGACAAATCTGGAAAAGTGCTGCCATCTCGCTGCGTGTGTGTGTGCGCGTGTATTTCATATTACATTGTCTAAGTACTTCAGCGTATTGGAAAGTCTAGAAAATTTTCTCTCTCCTTGCTTTGTGCTTATTTTGGAAATCAATACCATACATAGTCAGCATCAGACCTCCTCAAAGGATTTTATTATAGTTAAATTTAACACAAATGACATTAGTTTAGTCCGAAGTTGCTGATGTTTGAAGCATATAGACTTTAAGAGTATTGAAACCACTTTATTTCATGTGCGTGTGTGTGTGTGTGTGCGCGTGTAGGTGCTGATCAAGCCCAAACCCATGGCGTTCCAAGCGGCAGTGGTGAGCGAACACACTCGTCAGCTCGTCAGCGAAACACTCCAGCAGGTCTCACAGACGCTGGAGACAAGCACTGCATCTCCTCAGAGCGTACAAATCCTGGAGACAAGCACCGGATCCAGTCAGGAGCAAACGAGCAAAGACGAATCACCACCATACCTCGAGGGAAGCCCAATGTCTGCTGACAACACCCCTGGTTAGAACCCTCTCGCAAAGGCTTTCCTAGAACACCAGTGAAGTGTCTATTTCTAGCTTAAGTATGAAGTTTCTGCCTGTTTTGCTGCCAAACAAAAGAGTCATGACTCTCTCATCATTCTGTGTTTTTGTAACAAAGCTCCCTTGATTCTGGTAATATGTATATAGACTATTTTGGTGTAATCAATTGTAGAGCAGTTATATTTTGAATTATTCAGAGGTGGTTTTCATTCTTGTATTAATAAAAGCATGGATTATTGACTTGAGTTTAACTTTGTTCTGAACTTGTCAGACATCAATTTGAGCAGTAACTTCCCTTAGCACTGAAGAGTCTTATTTGCTTTGATTTGCTCTGTTTCTCCTTGAACAGACCCTCAGGCCCTTGTACAGCTGGTATCCTCCAGGGTGCAGGAGTGTGTGGAGCAGGAATGTGTTTCGCTGGAGCCTGGAGCTGCCTTAATTCTGCAGGAGCTCCCAGCAGAGTCTCAGTCTGCCACATCTACCATCAGAGCGCTGCTAGAGCTGCAGCAGACCACCGGTGAGAGTGTGTGTCTGGTTATAAAAGCTTCACAAACTTAAGCTAAATAGGTTGATGGCACACATTTTGGTTTAGAATCAACGGAAGAAATAGAATTCATAAAAAATGACAGCAGCCACCTTGAAAAATAAATCATACATCAGAGTATTTTATAATTTTGTAATCGTTTTCAGTGATATTTATCAAGGATTTAACGATTATTTTCTTTTATTATTATTTTTGCCCTTCAACTTGTCTCTGTGTGTCACAGCAAAGGAGAAGAGTGAAGCCAAGCCGCGCCAGCAAACTATAGACCTGAGCCAGATGGCAGTGCCAATCCCAGTCTCCACAGAAAGTGAGTATTCACTAATGAGTACTTGCGACTACTCACTCATGGGTATTTACCGTATTTTCGCCGTATAAGACGCACCGGCATATAAGATGCAATTTTAAATGAGGAAGATGTAGAAAAAAAAGATTCTGAACCAAATACTGTAGTAAAATATTTTATATCAGCTGTGTAAAAGTTAGCAGCAGTTTAACCTCTTAAGCCCGAGAGTCCCCGGTGCCGGGGACTTGCCCCCTTGTGCGTTACATTTTCACTCATAGCTCACGAACCCTGAGAATAACCCACACATATTAAATACTGTTGTGTTCAGCGGAAACTCCTCTAAAAACGTATCTAATTCAATTTCATATCCGTGAACCACAGCTTGAACGCCATGCAAATAAACAACAACATGTCCGGAGTATAATTCATGACCACGTTTTTGTTTATGTGCGATATGTATCCACAATATAAACGCAAACACCAAAACCATGGCATCAAATGAAAGCAACAACCAGCTGAATCCAGCGATATGCAACTCATTTACATTGCATGAAGTATTACAGAGCAGGGAGCGAAAGTTCCACGAAAAAACGCCAGCGAAAACCAAGCAAGCATGTAAATCTTGTCTTACCTTTGCCGTTTTTTCAACAAAAAGTTATTTCCATAGCGACAAAAGTCTGTTTGTTGTTATGTCCGTCGATAGCTTCGCGGAAACGCCATTTTTGATTTTTTTTCTGTTGCTCCGTGGCCTCATGACGTCACCAAATATGGAATGACTCCCCGTGCGTAAGAGGTGGTCTCTCCACGCTGCGCGTCGTGTGATTCGTCGGCGATCCCGTCAGTCTCAAAATGGTTGAGCTCATTGGCTTCTACAGATTCAAAGCTTTTGAACGATATATAGAGTTCCTGGATTGGACAGATGGTCGGGGGGTAGGGACACGCAGAAGCTCGAACGTCGAAAGCGTCCCAAAAGTGCAGCAAGGTGGGGTAAATGAGCTTCCACCCCCCTTTTACAGCGTTTCTTTTGGAGTTTTTTTTTGCTGAAATCATGTCCCGTAAGCAAGAATAGAAGACCATGAACGTAGCTGAAGCTTTGGACAAGATTTTTTCCATATTTCAATTATTGTGCCAAATTGTGCCAAACTGTGCCAACATGGATTACGCCTGAACTTTGTTCAATCAAAACCTTTACAGAATATTAGTTTCTTGTAGTATGAACACCAAACTTGCTACAGATGTTCTTGACATGTAGTTGTTACAATTGATTGTGTTTATTTGCTTCGTTATAAGTAAAATAAGGAGATATTGGAGGAAACATGTGTTTTATTTTTAGGCGGAGTTCATTTTTTGGCCATTCCAACATCAATTACTCTTACCCAGTGTTCTTGACTGTCAAATTAACTCATCCACACCACTCCCCAAGATCTTCATTTTGATACCAAGATTTCCAGTTTAGACCTTGTAAAAGCTGAGAAATGCCTTAAAAAGTAAAAGTATAGGATTTTCGGAAAATAGGCCTCAGGGCTTAAGAGGTTAAGAACAATTATATGCCAGATCGGATCTACCGTATTTTGGATCAGTTAAAAAAAAAACAACAACAACAAGACAAACATACCGGTATGTTTTTTCTTTGCCCCCACTCATCACTCTAAAGTCCACCATTCGTTATCACAATCACTGATGGCCGACGTATGGCAAGCCTTTTTAACATTTAAACATCTGCCCTGACTCCGCAAATGCATTTAAAGATAGGAATAAATGTATTGTGACTAGTAGTAAATATATTTTGATTGAAGATATCTTCCCCGACCCCTATCTCATCCTGCGATGTTCTTTTCCTGTATTTGTCAATGTGCTTGATTGCAGATGGCTTTTTTTAACCTGTTCCACAGTGCTCTTTTTTGAAGGACAATGCGGAAAGGATCTTCTTTTGAGCTAATTTACCTAATATATATCCATTTCTCTGTTTCTCTCTAAATATGCTACCTCTCAACACTGGCCTGTTCCCACCCTGTCTATGTCAGGGGTCCCATTTCACTACATGTAACAGTTAGGGGTGTAACGGTACGCTAAAATCGTATTCGGTTCGGTACAGTGTCTTGGAGAGTTCGGTTCGGTTCATTCGGTTCGGTACAAAACAATAAGAACTTGCATATTCTTTATTTTGAAAAGCTGCCAATACACAATAGAATTCTTGCATAAAATAAATAAAAGTGACACTTTTGGGTGATATTTTAAATAAGTTGCACTCTTTATAAAGAAAAGCACATTTTTTTAAATAAAAAATGAAATACTGCAACTAGTTAGGATAGATAGGATAGATTAACCTATCCACATTTTCTGAAGAGAGCACAGATCTGGTTGCAGTGACAATATCTCCAGCAGTAAAAAATGTTAGATGTGTTGCCTGCCCGATCTCCGTGGAACAATGTCGCCATACAACTTTAAATTTATCCACTCGCCTATCCCCGTTATGTATTTTAACAGAGAAGTCAAAGTGTTCCCAAACAGGAGACCGTAGTGAGGTGTCTTTAAGCGCTGGCTTCTCTTTCGCTGTTGCTGTTACTCGTGCAGCGCAACTGTGTTTCACTCAATAGCGTCCGTGCGGAAACTCGCCTAGGAACATAGTTCCGCTGCGCTTAATATCGCGCTAATAATACATTTATATAATTTAATAAAAATACCGAATACCGAAACGGTACGCAAGTGTACCGAACCGAACAGGCCGTACCGACACGGTTCAATACATCCCCGTGAACCGTTACACCCCTAGTAACAGTGTATGTGACAAATAAAGGCTATCATCATCATCATCAGATATCTCTAATTTTTAAAAATATCTGTAATATTTACTACTAGTCCGAATACATTTATTCCTATCTTTAAATGCATTTGTGTATAGTCAGAGCAGATGTTTAAATGTTAAAAGGGCTTGCCATAGCCGACGGCTCCAGAGCTAGTCCGAAGCCGCGGGCTCTCTTACGCCTCTCCTACGGCCGTGACCGCCCTGCATTCGCCGTATAAAACTTTTCCCCCTCAGTTTTTGGGAAGAAAAAGTGCTTCTTATATGGCGAAAAATACAGTAATCTCTCATTCAGTAGTACTCAAAAGTAGTCACTGACGAGTACTCTCTTGTACTCCCAAATACTCACTCACAAGTACTCATGAGTACATACTCACTCATGAGTACTGACTCATGAGTACTTACTCTCTTATTAAGTAGTATTTAAACAATCACTAAGGAGTACTCGCTTGTGCTCATAAATACTCTCTCACGAGTGCTCACTCACAAGTACTCAAAAGTAGTAACTAAGAAGTACTCGCGCACTCTCAAGTACTCAGTCATGACAACTTACTCTGTTATTAAGTAGTATTTAAAACTAGTCACTAAGGAGTACTCACTCATGAGTACACACACACACTCACTCAGGAGTACTTGCATGTACTCACGAGTACTTAGTCAGTAGTAGTCATTAAGAAGTACTAACGAGTACTTTCTCACTCTGGGGTACTTATCCAGGAGTACTCACTCATAAGTAGTCAGTAATGAGTACTCCTATAATCACTAGTACTCGCCCACACAGTACTTTTTCTCATTCAGTAATACTCATGAGTAGTTACTCACTTATTCAGTAGTACTTACTCGAGGGTAGTCACTGAGGAGTACTCGCATCCTTTCAACTCAAGTGTGTAACATGTAAATGTATAAAAATGTTGATAAAGTAAAAAAAGAAGTATACACAGTTTCTAAAAGTCATCACATGCTAAGGTCTCATTGTCTATATTTGCGAGAGAGGATACTGGTTATGTTTACGTGCTGAGTTTGCAATGGATTGGAAGGGCTTTTGATTCTTGGTTTAATGTTCTGAATAGTACAGCGCACGTAAACATTGGCGACGGTTCATTCATCATTTATATGACTTCTGCTGTTTTTCTCAGGTAAAGTGTGTAAAGCAGTAACTGCAGGAGACGTCTGTGTGTCCATCTCTCAGAGCTCAGCAGTGTCAGCCTCAGCACCAGTATTAGAGTCACAAACAGCAAAGAGTGGCACTGGACTCAGCACACAAAAGGTAACACAGGCACTACATACAGCACGGAACGCACTGCTCCAGACTCAATATATTAATTATGTTTTAGTTATTTCCGTTACTTTAAATGTGTTCACGCAGGCTTCTCAGGAGGCTCCGGTGCTAGTGGAGGAAGTTGAGCCCGAGGGTGACACACTCGACCCTCAGACAGGACTGTTCTACCGCTCCTCACCCCCTCACCCCAGCAAGCAAACATTCACAAGTGCCAATACCACTACCCCACCAAGGCCTAGCAGTGCCACTCATACCCCGCAGCTGCCCCGGCTCCAGCACGCACCAACCTCTCACCACCGGCCCAACACACACAGCCCACTCTCACACCCGCCACCGTTACAGGCACATCACCCTGTTGGCTCTGGGAAAATAACCAGTCCGGTGAGTAACACAATCACTCTGAAGAGCCAGTGAAGGAACACCTAAAAGTCTCAACCATAAATATGTAGATGCCCTATAAGTGAGCCAGGTTGGACTGGTCAGTCCCTACTAGGTAGTCCATGATATTCTGAAATAATTGTAAAATATTAATACATTTTATTTCATTTATCATTTTTTTCTTGGGATGCACAATAACACTTTTTAAACCGATATCTTTCAGCTCCTTAAAGGCCGATACCGATAACACAGAAACATCTCTAAGATCTCTACTTTTCACTCTAAATGAAAATGTTACATGCTTTGTCTCTTAAAACAACGTGCACCATCTCTTTATTAAAATTCCACCGTAGCAGCTTGGCTTCGAATGTCTGGTGAATCTGTGTGCCTGTGTGTGAAGCTGCTGGGAATGCTACCGTTTAAAATCTGTATTGATCCACTGCGCAGTCATGCTTACACTCGTCCATGGTGACCCTTATGTATGAATGCTTCAGGGATCACGTTATATTTGGATGGAAGTCACAGACACATAAAGTACCGATTTAAACTGTGGCTCTAAGTGATTTTATCAGATGAGAAAAGCCTTGTAGTCGAGCGCCTTCATTTCAGTTATTAAACCGGCAATTTCCTGTTGTTGACCTGAAAATTATCAAACTATATTATTTCAAAATATTATCAGGTACTCAATACTTGAAAGACAAATGAATTCAGTACAATTCAAAAACATTTTGACAAATATTTTGTTAGTGACATCGAACTGCACCTATATTTAGAATGTTATGTCATTTATGAAAAAAATAGCTTTTCGAAATAGGCAATAAGTTTCTATTTTTGTCTCAGTGGGTGTGCTTAAGATTTGACTAACATTTCATTTATAATAGGGCACATGTTATTATAAAAGATTCATTTGTATTAAGAAGTTAAACAGTGGCATTAATAACTTGGTTTTGTTTCAAACTAATGTATTTAACTAATGTATTGCTTTGTCTTTTCTTCTTGCCATTTCATGAATAAAAATAAAAAACTATAGAAAGAATTGGATTACATAGTCAAAATCAAACACAACAACCTGAAATAAAATAGTTTTTTTATTAGCAACCATGTTCAGTGACAAAGAATTTAAGTTGAGTTGAGCTGGAAATTTGAGAGGAGAGTTTTCCCCACTGCGGCTATGTGTCATTGTGAGTCGGGATTTGAAGATCTGGATCGAACCAGTGGATCTAAAACCCACAGCTGTTTTTCTGCTGTTATTAGATAAGGGTTTAATTTGGCGGCCAATATCAGAATTTCTATGTTTGAGAAATTGAGTGGTGGGCAGTAACTAATAGCTTTTCAAGTATCTGTACTCTACTCAAGTATTTTAATTTGTGGAGACTTTACTTTAATTTCACTACATTCCATAGTGAAATGTCTTACTTTTTCAAATATCTTACATGTTCCTTTTAATTTATGAGTGGTCAGTAATTGTCGTAATGTGGTTTCCGAGAGCCAAGGAAGGAGAAAGGAGAGTCCGAGGACAAGCTGAATGCAGATTTTTGGAGATTTTATTTTCCACCACGTGATACAGGAACAAACAAAACCGAAAACCAAATGAACAAAGTAACAAAAACACCTTAAACACTCAGCTAAATAATAAAATAAAAATTTATTTTTATCTCCTTTTATCCACAGTCCCACATTAGCTATAACTGGGGCATACCAAGTGGAGGAGACAAAGGTGATTACACTATCGTCTAATTTAGTATCGGCTCCTTTAATGAAAACAGTCACATCTCTACACTTATATTTGACATTAAAATGTATCTCTACACTTATTAAACGTACATTAAAATAATCCACATTTCATATTCACAGTTAAAATCCTCACATAAATATAAATAGTTTTACAATCCCCCCCCCTCTCAACCTCATATTGGTTTGCTCCTGACCATGGGAAGGAAATGGAGGGAATGATGTCAGCAGGGCAATGTAAACAATAACCCAATCAAAATCAAAGCATGTTTCCACATAACACAAATAAAAAAAAACATAAGCATCAACAACAAATTAATAATTACCCTCAAAATAGAAGCATGTGCTTTTAAAAAGAAGAAGGTTCTGCACAGCTCATGGGATGATGTCCTGAAACCATCATCACAGACATGCCACCAATCAGGGTACAGCGTGTCATCTGTTTTGAATTGTCTTTGCTTGGTGGCATCTACTTACCGCGAATGCAGTTTAGTGTCAGTTCCACACCATCGTTTTTTGAGACACCCTTAATAAATGATGGAAGAAACTCCCGAAACTAGTTTCTGTTGCAGTAATCTGATATTACCAGGTTATATTTACGCATAGAGACATTTAGGTGCAATATAGTAAAAAAACACTTGTGAACCAGTGTTTATTAATTCAAAAAGGGTTTTTATTAAACTTGAACGTGCAACTATGTAAAAAATAAACCTTAAATTGAAAAGGCCTGTTGTTAAATCCTGTTATTTACCGTATTTTTGCAGTGTAAGACGCACCCAATTTTAAATGAGGAAGATCTAGAAAAAAAAGATTCTGAACCAAATACTGTAGTAAAATATTTTATATAAACTGTGTAAACGTTAACAGCAGTTTAAGAACAATTATATGCCAAACATGTAACATGAACAGTCAGTAAACCGTAAAAGTAACAAAAAGGCTGTAATGTTTCATACCTGCTCCTTACGATCCGCGCTATGGTAGGATCGACGAGATGGATGATGACGTCAGCGCGCACCACCGGGTGTACAAATATGGCCGACGGCTCCGGAGCTAGGCCGAAGCCGCAGCCTCTCTTACACCTCTCCTACGGCCGTGACCGCCCTCCCCTCCGCGGCGCTCTGCATTCGCCGTATAAGACGCATTAACTTTTCCCCTCAGTTTTGGGAAAGAAAAAGTGCGTCTTATACGGCGAAAAATACAGTAATTTAGCTGTAAAGGAAGTTATGATTCAAGTATTTTTACATATTGTTTAACCAAGAGTCTCAATAGTTTAATAGTTTATTATAGCCGTAATAAATCATAGAACTTTGGATTCTTAAGTACATTTTAAAACAAATTCCTATGTACTTTTACTCAAGTGAAATTCTGAAGGGAGCCCTTTTACTTGAGTTATATTTTACCTAGTGTATTTTCTGCAGCGCTGGTGGTGTGTGAGAACAGTAAAATGCTTGTGTCAGGCTACATGCAACAAACACCTCACCAACACCAGATTAAAACTCCATCCCTACCCTCACGCATTTGCAAATGCTAGGTTAAACAGATGTCATTTTAGTTGTCCAACCCAAACTCCGTTGTCGCCCTGAGGTTCAGTGGCAGTGAAATGCAATTTTGGTGTTTGTTTGTCAGGTACAGCAGCCTATCATCACACAGGGTGCGGCAGTCACTAAGATCACGTTCGGCAGTGTTCAGCGTCCAGCTGTTTCCAGCAGCAGCAGTGGCAGCAGTAGTAGTTCTACAGAGACATCTCTGAAAAACCAGAGTCCAGTTGAACCAGCCGAGTCCAGTTGTCCCACAGCAGACCGGAAATGCCCTGGCTCAGACATCTTGCAGATCTCCATGCTCCAGGCTGAGATTGACCCTGGGGCTGAACCCATGCTAGTAGATTCCTCCTCCAGTGAACCGACCCTGACTGGTTCAGCCTCCAGTGCCCAGCAGAACCTCACACACACACCCTTCAGCCACAGCAAGGAGATGGATGTAATACAGGTGGGTAGCATATGGTCACTAAACTATACTTACTTACAGAGTACATGTGTTGTATATTTCATTTATTGTTAAAGTTTGGCGCCAATAACATCTCGACCACATCATGGGTGTATATGTCCCTCAGGTGATTCCTCAGTTCTCCATCCTCCCAGACTCCAGTC
The DNA here is from genome assembly GCA_007224835.1 of Danionella cerebrum. Taxonomy (NCBI): domain Eukaryota; kingdom Metazoa; phylum Chordata; class Actinopteri; order Cypriniformes; family Danionidae; genus Danionella; species Danionella cerebrum. Next base: position 31,388 of record SRMA01026006.1, on the reverse strand, counting down.
AATCCAGCGTGTTAGTGGAGTCCAGTGGATTCCTGGAGATTTCAGACTATACCAGTCAACGATTGGATGAGGAGACGACGGCCATGGAGCAGGAGGCAGACAGCAGCAACGATGAAGGCCCTGCTGACCAATCACAGTGAACAGAAACCACTCCATCATGGATTCCTTTCTCATTGAGCTGTCCGAACATTTAAAGATTTTCATCCCTACATTTCTCAACCCTAGGGTTTGAGGATGACTTATTATAAAAGGCAGCTGGCCGGCATTCCGCTGACCAACCAATCACAGTAAAGCCTGCCACTGAACAGCAAATCACTGTACAGAGACTTACTGAGTCCGTTTTTAGAGAAATGCCCCAACTCTTTAGAGAATCTTTCCCCACTCATTTACTCTTTCCAACACACCATTCTAGTACTTTTCTACTCTGCGAGTTTCCAAAAGTCTTTAAAATATCTGTTTATACAGAGAGAACTTTTTTTGTTAACTCTATTTCCTAGGTTTGCTGTGATTTCTGCCTATTGTATAGTGTAAGTACATCTGATGATGATGATGATGATGGTGGTGGTGGTGGTCATGGTTTTGTCTCTTAGATAAGGGAGTGTTTGTATACTTCACTGTGGACCTGTTTCCATGCAACCATCTGCTTTTAATCTATAAATTCTACCAGGATCTGTCTTCTGCCTTCTTGTTATTGTGTGGGAGTGGCTTTATTTGGGGGATGAATTATTTTAAGGTTGTCTCTTTTGACAAACAGCGAAATTTGTTGGTTTAGGAATCATATGAATGATGTTGTTTTTATTATATGTTGATTTTTATTTCTGTTACGACCCGAGATGTGTTTTCTTTGTTAAACGCTTATCTGTGGCAGGTCTAAATTATGGAGAGAATTCTGAGCCAAATTCGCAAACAAATACAATGTGTCTTGGAGAGAAAAATGTCAGTTCGAGAATAAACAAAACACTCTTCACAAACAAACTTAAACCATTGTGCAAAAAAAATTACAAATGTTACCTTCATTTACATTTCTAAAATCATTTTTGGCACAAAAAAACAAAACAAATACAGGCCTTTACCATTACCAAAACAAATACAGGGCCACCATGAACTTTCCTCTGGAGTGTCGTCTTTTTTTTTGCCATAACTAATTTTGATATTTAAACAAATGCTTTGTCCTTAACTGTTTGCAATACTACCTTCTTGTATTATTAATAATGATTTGATTGAGGTGTAGTATGCATGTCTACTTTTACTAAGAAAATGATTGGCTTATTTAACAACCATAGTTCAAACCTAATTGATGATAAATTATTTGAGGTAAACGTTAGCAGGTCTGTTAAATCACGAGTTAGAACAATTAAAAAAGCATCAGCGGTTCTGACTGAAGGGAGGAGAAAAGATCTCGACACGTATTCATTCATTCATCTTCTAACCCGCAGGCTGAACTTCGATAGAGTAGGGCATGATTGCATCTCTTTCTGAGAAGCCCTCTAGAACGTAACCACTGCTCAAATTGAAGTTCTGGCATTACATGATCTGTATTTCGACATGCCTTTTGCTCAGTCTCCAGCGTTTTTGAAGAAAATGGATCAGACTGAAGTTTGAGTAGTGGGGCGTGATTTCTAATGCATTTATACTCTTTCTGAGATGCCTTTTGTCACTTAAACAATGTCAAAAGTGTTGCGCTGGCGTTACATGATTTGATCAAGAATGCTACACTCCCCAACCAATCAAAACTCTCTTTGGGTGTGTGATGTCACTTTAGGGATGTTGCAAGCTGTCTCCAGGCGTTTTAGCTTCTTCGTTGAGGAGAATGTTTGCATACACACCTAATATTTACGTAACTCAGAAACAGGGTGCTTGTTCACAAATTGAAGCAAAGACACCAAGTTTAAGAATTACAAAATATGGAAATCCGTATTTGCAACGTGATCAGAGATGGTCGTGTGATTACTTTTCTCACTAGGCTCGCATCCTGTGGCCTATCTTTTTCAATCCTTGATTCTGTTTATGACAATACTGTTCTTCTTGGCCATTGAACACTGATGTTCTTGATCTTCTTACACTTTCTCTTTGTTTCACTTTGTTCTCTCTGTTTGAACTTGAAATCTTCCATCCCTCATCCTGTTCATGAGGATGGCTCCGTTCCACGGGACTTGGAAACTGGCCAGGATTGCAAGGGTATTTCTGTGATTACTAATAATACTATTTGTACATGACGCTTGTGCTGCTGAACTATTGCATTAGCCGAAGCATGCGCGCTCACTAAATATAAAGCTTAAACATTTTCATCTACTCTTATCTAGTCTTATGTTTTGAAATTGTGCAAGATGGTTTGCTAAACTTGTTTGCAGCATGATTTAGACGCCGCTTTGGCTTCCATTGTGCTTTTGCCAGCTGCATTTGTTTGTAAATGTCCACTCCACAGACGGGTGGAGGGACAGGAGTTTGATTCGTCTGAGGAGAAACAAGGAGCGAGTGAGTGACTATGAAAATTTCCTGCGGAACAGGTGAATTCTATCATGCACATGACACAAACACCGGGATGACTCCGGCCCTGCAGAAGGACAGATACAGAGGGTGATAGTATGACTAAAGAGCTGTTAAGCGCTCAGTTAAGAAATGGCTTTTGGGTTAAACTGAATTTCTAACGCTGCCTGGAAAGAGCACTGTTTCACTCAAGGAACATCTGTGTGGAAACACTTTGTGGAAAAAAAAACGTCCTTCACCTCGAACAACTGGAAAAGCATTTGGGTACACAAATTTATAAAAACCCTTAACACAGAAAGCCATGCAATTATTATTATTTAATATTTTGTTAATTAGTTGGTCTCAGTTAATGGTACGAGTTTGGACTAATGAGAGTCAATTTACGCTGGGCAATAAAGTAATAATTAAGGTTTTACAAATTTTACTCTTGATTACAGCTCCTGTTTTCATTATTTGTTCCATTGATATTTGATGTTCTGAAATTCTTTACCTCTGACTCCTCCCTGACACCAGTCCCGGCGGTCCGCTCGTGTACCACACTACGACAGTTGGTTATTTGCCAAAGGATTGAGTGCTCCTAAAAAATAACTCTAAAATGCTTTTTTAAGCATTAAAAATTGTTATTTGAAATTAATTAAGTGAAATTCTCTTTCTAAATTCTGAGGAAATGCAATTTTAGGAAAACATTTGATTGAAGAAGAATAATTGATCTCAGTGGTAGTAGAAATTAAAACTTGCTTAGAAGAAAAACAATTTGTTTAGCATCTAAGATTCATACGAATAAGAAAAAGTATTGTAAAATTGCAACTTAAACATAATAGTTAAAACGTTTTGTTGAAGATAAGTTTGTCAAACAGTTCTTTGCGGTGTGAAACGTAATAAAAGTGTAAAAGAGTAAAAAGTGAACTTAAACCCAATTTGAAATAAGTTCGGGAGGGACATGTGAGAATCAAAAGAAAAGAATTTGGAGACTGTGAGATGGAGTTGCCGAGCGTATGATTCCTTTTTTTAGTGCAGACTGATCTGAGGCATGTTGCCTGGCCTGGCTGATAGCCCTGACCTGTGGTGGAGGATGAGTCAGAGAGTGGGAGCTGGGATGAACCCTCTTTTGAGGACCCTCCCAGGCATGAGAATCGCTGAGGAAGAATTCTGGATCTTCCTTTCCTGCTGCAGGAAAAACCATCTCCAACGGAGAGCGAGGAAGACTCCTTGCAACATCGCCTGTTCCACCCTCACCACACCCCACCCCCCTTCTGATTCATCATTTTGGTAACCTTGCTGGTGCTGATCTACCTCAATGCTGTGAAGTTCCTTGCTGCTATGATCCCACTTCAGAATCACTGCAACAGCCAGTAGCAAACAATACTGGTTGCTCAAAAAGCCCCATGCCATGCTGGCCAAAAATTTGCTGATAGCACCTCAGCAGAACATCCATCCCTAGAACCCCCGGAATCTGAGCAGACATGCAACCTGGCGGATCCTTAACAACCAGCACCAAAACTTGTCACCTTATGCCCACCCAACTCTACAGCTAGTTCGATGTATCCCAAATAGGTAATCGGGAGACCATTCGCAGCTTGAAGCTGCATCCATTTACACGACTGGAGCCGTTCATGACCCCACCCATCCAGCTGGGGGCAAGATCCTTGCATCCTTGTGGTGAGGATAGTTTTCATATGCAGGAGCCCAAGTAGTGTTACTGAGGCTGCAACTGTCATATTCCCCAGAAGCCTCTGAATAGTTTCAGAAATGACCACTTGTCTAGAAGGCACAACCTCTTCAGTAGAAACAAGTACTTGCAATGAGAGTTGTCCATGGAAGTAAACGGGACCTGTGCTTTGCCGACCTTCCATATTTGCTGAATGGCCAGGGGAAAGTGGGCCCTTCTCATGGTCTGGGTGAACCTGGACGGCGCAAAGCGTTTCGGTTGCTCAAACTAGGGTGAATGGTGGAGAGAGACAGAGTCTTTCTGGCTCCAAAAGAGCAATTGTCAGGGGGAGTCAGTACAGATAACAGGAGTGGTAGGACAGGGTACTAGTAGGCATGCTCTTTGACACAGAACCTGATGGATGAACCTGACTGTGTGGATGAAGCACCGCTACAAGAAGTACTTGTCCTTCAGGTCTATCTCCTGCAAACCAATCTCCAAGGCGAACGCATGGTAGAATGCAGTGGATCATGCGTATCTTAAATAGAAACTTGGCCAGGTAACAATTAGAGTATACTATATTGTAATTCCCAAGGGGCACAATGTCACAAGGCTCTTGATCGCTGACTGTCGTGAAAAAAACGGGACTCCAAGGAAGGGGCTTACAATGAACAAGATCAGAGTGAGAGGCTTCTTGGATTCCAGGGATGATCAGTATAGTAGCCTTCTTCACAAATCAGTGTGTACAATGTTGCAAGCTCTGCAGGCCAACAGAAGAGTAAAAAATGGCAGATACAAGCTTATTTTTACCTGCGTCTGTTGCAGAGCCATCCACATAGAAATGCTGGATGACATGTCCACTTCTTCTTGTACTTTCGGCTGTTCCCAGTTTAAGGGTCGCCACAGCTATTCATCTGTTTCCACCTAACTCTGTCCTCAGTATCCTGTACTCTAGCACCAACTAACTTCATGTCCTCTTTCAGCATGTCTTTGGCCTTCCTCTCGACCTCTTACCTGGCAGCTCCATCTCCAACATCTTTCTACCAATAAAACCATTATCCCTCCTCTGCACATGTCCAAACCATCTCAATCTGGCCTCTCTGACTTTGTCTCCAAAACAACCAACCTGAGCTGTCCCTCTGATGTGCTCATTCCTAATCTTGTCCATCCTCGTCACTCCTAAACTGAACCTCAACATCCTCATCTCTGCTACTTCCATCTCTGCCTCTTGTCTCTTCTTCACTGCCACAGTCTCTAACCCATACATCATAGCTGCTCTCACTACTGTTCTGTACACCTTTCCTTTGATTCTTGCTGACACTCTTCTGTCACACAACACCCCTGACACTTTTCTCCACCCACTCCAACCTGCCTGCACTCGTCTCTTCACCTCTTTTCCACACTCCCCGTCACACTGGACTGTTGACCTCAAATACCTAAACTCCTGCACCTTCTTGATCTGAGCCCCCTGTAACCTCACTGTTCTATTTCCCTCCCTCTCGTTCAAACACATGTATTCTGTCTTACTGCGACTGACTTTCATTCTTCTTCTTTATAGAGCTGACCTCCAACTTTCCAGGTGTTCCTCCACCTGCTCTCTGCTCTAACTACAAATCACAATGTCATCTGCAAACATCATTGTTTACTGAGATTCCTTTCCGACCTCATCTGTCAACCTGTCCATCACCATAGCAAATAAGAAGGGACTTCTTGATGTAGCCCCACCTCCACCTTGAACTCCTCTGTCTGACCTACAGGACATCTCACTGGGGTCGCACTCCTCTCATACATATCCTGAACTACTCTGACGTACTTCTCTGACACTCCTGACATCCTCATACAGGACCATAGCTCCTCTCTCTGCACCCTGTCATATGCTTTTTCTAAAGACGCAGTGCAGCTCCTTCTGACCATCTCTGTACTTCTCCATTAACAATCTCAGAGCAAAAATTGCATCAGTAGGGCTCTTCCTGGGCATGAAGCCATACTGCTGCTCACAAATATCCACTTCCCTTCTTAACCTAGCTTCCACTACTCTTTCCCAGAGTTTCATTGTGTGGCTCATCAACTTTATGCCTCTGTAGTTGTTACAACTCACCCTTGTTCTTAAAGATTGGTACTAGGACACTTCTCCTCCATTCCTCAGGCATCTTCTCACTCTCTAAAATCCTGTTGAATAACCTAGATAGGAACTCCACTGCTGTCTCTCCTAGACACTCCACAGGTATGTCATCTAGGCCAACAGCTTTTCCACTCTTCATTCTCCTCAGAGCCTTGCTCACCTCATCCTTTCTAATCTTTTCAACTTCCTGCTCTACAGTATTCACCTCTTCCTCCCTTCTTTCCCTTTCATTCTCCTCATTCATCAACTCCTCAAAATACTCCTTCCATCTTCTCAGCACACTCTCCTCACTTGTTAGCACCTTTCCATCTCTATCTTTAATCACCCTTATCTGTTGCACATCCTTCCCATCTCTGTCTCTCTGTCTCGCTAATCTATACAATTCCTTCTCGCCTTCCCTAGTGTCTAACCTGGCATACAACTCATCATATGCTTTCTGTTTGGCCTTTGCCACCTCCCTCTTCACTCTGCGCTGCGACTCCTTGTAGTCCTGTCTACTTTCTTCAGTCCTTTCGATGTACCACTTCTTTTTAGCTAGCCTCTTCCTCTGAATGATGTCCTGTACTTCCTCATTTCACCACCAGTTTTCCTTGTCTTCTTTCCTCCTTCCAGCTGACACACCTAGCACTTTCCTACCTGTCTCCCTGATCACTTATGCTGTAATTTCCCAGTCATCTGGAAGCTCTTCCTGACCACCCAAAGCCTGTCTCAGCTTCTGTCTGAATTGCTCACAACCTTCCTTTTCAACTTCCACCACTTTGTCTTCTTTTCAATCCTCTTCTTCCTGACCACCAGAAACATCCTACACATCACCATCCGATGCTGTCTGGCTACACTCTCTACTACTACTACTTTACAGTCTCTGATCTCTCTCAGATTGGCTCGTCTACTTATGGTGTAGTCTACCTGTGTACTCATACCTCCACTCTTGTAGGTAACTCTATGCTCCTCCCTCTTCTAGAAATAAGTGTTAACTGCAGCCATTTCCATCCTCTTGGCAAAGTCCACCACCATCTGTCCTTCCAGGTACCTTTCCTTAACACCGAACCTGCCCATCACCTCTCTTGCCCTCACTAACGTGCCTGTTGAAGTTTGCTCCCACCATTATTCTCTCCTCTCTGGGAATACTCTTTATCACCTCATCCAACTCACTCCGGAATCTCTTGCATTAATAAAGTAAGCTTACAATTATAACAGTCAATGTAAAGTAAACCTATTCAGATATAAAGACATGAATAGGGTGTGGTGATTGCAGCAGCAGGAGAGACAGTCAGGGATTCCTGCCCTGAGTTATTGCCCGAGTCTAAAATTACTGCATAAAAGTACTAAAGCACAAGGAACAATAATGAGTGCCCATTAGCTTATAGTAAATAAAAATAACAAACACATACAATACTAAAGCAAGGCAAACATTAGATTATATCTGATTTTTGTGGATAATGTTGCATTTGTTCTTAAAAATGACCTTGAACCTGAGATATTGAGTTCTTCCGTGTAACATTACATTGGAAGAGGCCCCTATTGCTTGAAAAGCATGGGAAGGTTGCTTTTTTTCTACACGCATAGGGCAGTTTTATTTGCTCAGTGTGGTGGTCAGATCAGTGTTTGATGGGTAGTGTATTTATACTGCCTTTCCTTTACAAAGCATTGTCTTCAATGGGCAGTCTGCTGTGTGTTTGTGAGTATTAGCACAGGTGAGGCGGCATAGTGTTGGCTTCATTCATGTGCTCTCAGATTACACTCTTGTTCTTGGGGTGGATCTTTTGGGCTACTCCTCATCACCCTTCAGTCTATCTAAAGTATATTAGTGTACATATTGTATATATTGGGCAGTACCGAGAAAGTCATTGTTGAGTTTGAAATTGTAGACTTGAAAGACTGTGTGTTTACTCTGTATTTTTTGTCTGTGGAAAGCACCTGCCTCATTATGAGGGCTGACTTTATGCTTTGTGTTCTTTTGGGTGTGTGTGTTCTGGGTAGATTCCAGTCATTCTCTTTTCTGGTGGTAGTTTCCTCAATGATCTTGACGTGAATTCTTTTGAGAGCCATTATCTGGAGATGCACTAACCATCTAAATATACCGGTAAGTCTGTGCCTGGATCTAAGTAAGCAAACAGATGGGAGTCTCCCATTGGGTAATTGATTTTCTCAGAAAAGATGATTGATATTTTTTTTTCCACTCATAATTAGTGGCTGGGTGAAGCTATTTGTTGTCTACTAATAATGATGACAAATGACCCAGATCAAAAGTTTCCATACCCTGGTGATTTTGGCCTGATAACGTGCACAAAAACAAAAATGTTTGAGTGGATAGTAAAGGTAACTAATCTCATCCACGACCTGTTTGTGCAAAAAAGGTGTTTTAGTTTCTCCTTATAGACCCTTGCCTCTTTCAGTGACACGCTGACATTTCTGAATTCTGAGCGATGAGGCAAAAGAGCCATCAAAGGATCTAAAGGAAATGGTTGAAAACAAGAAAGGAATTAAAAAAAAGATAGCCAAGGAACAAGAACTCTGATGAAGAAGTGGAAAGCGAGGAATTCTGTTTAAACTGACATTTCTGCTAAAACTGCCTGAAAAATTGAAAGGGATTCAAAGAAAAACCCACAAATAACTTCAGCTGAAATACTGGGCTCCCTGAAGAAAATGAGGTGTGACTGCACAATAAGGAGACACTTGAATAAAAATGAGTTGCATGGTTGAGATGACAGAAGAAAGGGCGCTTGCAATACGCCAAACAGTTCAGAGACTTCTGGACCAAAATAAAGATCTATTCCCTATTAAGTATAATTAGCAAACATGAAGGCAATGTAAGGAAGATTGACATCCAGAATCACAAATGATTGTTATTATTTTATTCACTTTAAATTCAAGTAGTTCACAAAAACAATCATATTTTTTCACTTTGTTGTTATGCACAAAGTGAGAATAATGAATAGAGCTTTCTCAGTATTAGTTAATGTATGTTTAATATATTTAATATACTATATACATATATTATAAACATTGAAATTAATATACGCTGGTGATAGATTAATGATTAATCTCAGTTTCTGATTTATTTTATATAAGTACATGAAAATGACAAATATAAACAACCAAAAAGCAAATCTCTTACCACACAGAGATTTATTAAAGTAGATTATTAAAATATGTGAGTAGAACAGATATAAGGAATGGTAGCAGCAGCTCACGGATCACTGAGCTCAGCTGTCTGTGTGTTGGTTGAAAGCCAGTAGCATGTCACTCATATTGCTGATACGGAATTATTACATACATAAACAAAGCTGCCAGTAGGTGGAGCAACCACTACTAGATCATTTGAATGTTGTTATTAACTGATGATGGTGATAGAACGATATAATAAACTATAAACTATAATACATGTGGCTGCCACTTTCTATTTTTTCCATTGGGTAATTGTTGGGAAAAATAAGAAATAAAAAATTGTGGTAAGGGAACACCATTGTAACCATTATAATCCATCATTACTTCAAGAAGGGAATGTAGGAAGAACTGAGGTAGATGTACAAATACTTGCTAATTGGTCTACAGCTACAGCCACTATATTTTGCTAATACATCTAAAGTTGACTCGGGTTGCTATCTTTTCACACTGGTACTACTAAATGAATTCTGGAAAAATTGCTGTGAATGCTGGGAATTTTTCCATTGACTTAACATGGGGTCAAACTTTGTAAAACTGTAGCACAAACTGAGAACATCGAAGAAACTTCTAACTAACCACACTTTTGGAGGTTATCAGCCTGTGCTAAAGCATACCAAGCATTGTGCAAAAATGAAAGAAAATAAAAATTTAAAATTTATAACCCCCAAGAAAAAGCAAAGACAAGGTCAAATGTTTTTATTTTTTTGTACCAGAACCTTTAGAAAACACAAGTCATATCTCAGGTCTTATACTTCCAAGAGTTATCCCTTTATTCCACCAATAGAATGCACCGATTTGAGGGCTGTCAATCGCGCATTTTCTCATATTTTAAATAATTTGTTCATTGTTGTAATGTTCATGAAAAACCATAAATACCAAAAACACTTGTAAGGGTTTAAATATACAATCATTAAGAGGAATAACTAATATATATATATATATATATATTTTTTTTTTAATTCTGAAAATGTAAAATATTTACTTTGTAATACATTATATCAGTTTGTTAAAACAAGTGTGTTCTGTATCAGTTCTTTTAGAACTCTTTTTAAAAAACAGCGTTTTTTTATCTGAAACTTCAAACTCATAGTGAAGTGAAACTGATAGCGAATCTACAATACCCATTGCTGAAGCCGATTATTATCAATAACATTCACGATAAACACTATCAAATATTTTTTCCCCTCGCCGCAAAATAAAAGTATAGAAATTTGGTGGTAAAACACTCTGCTATGACTTTGTGAAACAGCAGAGGTCTCTCACCGAGCACCAGATGGACATAAGGATGCAAATGGGACTCTCCTCTTTGATCACTTAGCATTTCAGCAAAAAATTTCCCCTGCTAATAATCTTCATTAAGATTTCTTTCATTTTCTCCAGAACTCCCCCTGCAGCAAAGCTCAATTAAACTAATTCACTTTCCCAGAAGTAATTGAACCTTTTAAAAAAAACTGTTCCCTCGGTTTAATGCACAGATCAGTGTTCCATCTTCCTTGTTTTCTTACCTGCTTTGACACAATTCGATCTCCAAAGACTTGAATTACTGTAATTTGACCAGTGAAAATGGAACCAGTCCAACAAACAAATCTCACTCTACTGGAAAGCGTTTCATTGTTCAACTCCTGCTATGAAAGTGTGCACAAACAAAGACAAATGTCTAAGTCCCATAATCAATGAGAGCTTAGTGTATGTCATGATGACTATGATGTCATATAAGAGAACCACACAACTTCCCCATATGCGCTTTGAGTTTAAATACACCGGAGCTTATCGTGTGTCTAATGCAAATAAACTTTGGTACGCCCTCTAGTTTCAGTTTCACTTTCCGCTGAATACTGCTTTGAACTCTGGAAAACACCAAAGTTGTACCACTTGAGGACCTTTACTGTGATGAAAACATCAGCTGATGACCATCACATGATAAAAATTGATATCCATTGCTGTGGATACTAGTGGAGAAAGCACTAGTAAATGAATCTGCAGTTGTTGAAACCTCAGCTGTTTTGAGGGCATTAAAATGGACTAAAACATCAGCTGATCTAATGATTTTAAGTTGATTCAAATATCTTGATTAGAAAAATCCACAGGGAAATACCAAGGAAGAACCGGGATCTTTGGAGCCCTTATCAGACAACAGTAAACACAACTAATCAGCAGCTATTCAGGTACTTACCTGTATCCTACTCTCACACTACGAGGAAGGCATTTTTTTTATAATTCACGCACTCAGGTTTGCATCCACGAACAACAGTTGTACTCAGTAAATATCCATTTAAAATATACAAGATGTTAAGGTAGGGATTATAAATAATATCCTAAATAATTCAAACTTTAGTCTTTCTGCATCTAGGAGTAATGTTGGGTAGACAGAATGGAGAGGATAACAAAAGAGGATAAAGTGCCAAAGCCAAACAAAAGAAAATAGAAACAAAAATCCATGTATGAACAGCATTCTGTATTTAAATAACAAAAGAAAATATGCACAAACCTTATGCTAAATCAAAGTACATTACATAATCGGGGCAAACCAAGCGAAGGGGGACACACAACTGACCAATCTAGATTTCATCTATAAACAAATACAGACTGTTTTACACCCCTTCTCTCAATACTAGAATGTTCCAGTCATGACCAATTGAAGGAGGTGATGTCCTCAAGGTAATTTCAACAATAAAACTTATAAAAAAATCTAAAAAGGTCTCTAAATGACACAAACTGACAACATAATCATCATTAACTAATTAAAATGAGTACATTTGGGTAGGTATTATGGGGTGGTGCAGCGAAACCGCTCCAAACCACGGAGTTCCAATCAATGTGTTTTTAATGGTGCCACCAGTGTACAGATGTGAGATCAAACAAAACCAAACCAACAACCAAACAAAAGTACTTACAAAAATAACAAACACAATAACAATAGCCAAAAGAAAGAGCTAAGCACTACTACTAGCTAGCACTACTAAGAACTACTAGCACAGAAAGAGCTAAGTCTTTCTAAAGGTAAGTAGAGCAGGAAGGCTCAGAGGGTTCAAACGGATCAATTGCCAATTCCAGCAATTCAGAATGATTCCCAGAGTACCTGGGTTGTAGAGTCTCTCATAGCTCGTCCTTCCTCCTGAATGAATGGAACAGGGCCTATTTAAGGAAGACGCCAGGCCGGAATGCACTAATAACAGGTAAGTATGCACTAGCACGTAACATACACAAGCACACACAGCTCATGTTACATTTAAATAAACTAGAAATACAACATTTAAAAGAAACAAAACTAATAATGAAATGTGCTGACGTCATTAAGCAAAAAGTTTTCTCTCCACACAAGTTAATATGGGCCACCTCACCGGGAACAGGAGTGGATGATTCTGGTCACATGACCTAAATTGACAACAATAAACTCATTAGCCAATCAAATCTCTGAGTGATTGTGTTGCAAGAACCTCACAAGATGATTAAAAAGTCATTGGTGAGGAGCAGAATTTGCTTTATATTGAGTGATTCAAAAAGTTCACAGTATAGATAACTTAAAATCATTAGAATTTGTTGTAAATAAAGTAATTTCTGAAGAATTTTTTTTTTAAGTTTGGCTTTTTCATATAGACTTGAATTGGGCGGAAATCATTTTGCAGCCACCTGACCTCGCCAATGTGGTGGCTCAAGAGGCATCACATGACCTGATATCGCAGGTAACTCCTCCAAGCTAAACTGAATTTTTGCTTTAACCAATTTGAGTAAAACTCAAGATTTCATGATCTAAGTTACATTCATTCATTTTCCAACCTGCTTATTCCCTTTTGGGGTCACAGAGGTCTACTGGTGCCTTTCTCCAACACACATTGGGCAAGAGGCAGGTCGCCAGTCCATCGCAGGGCAACATCTAAGGGGAATTTACATTATTCAATTAACCTAACCACATGTTTTTGTGATTGTGGAAACCCACGCAAGCACAGGGAGAACATGCAAACTCCTTCCAGGAAGGTCACCGGCGAGCCTTGAACCAACAACCTTCTAACTGGAAGGCCACAGTGCTACCCACTGTGCCACCATGCTGCCTCTAAGTTATATTATTAACCATAATTTCAATTTAAGAAGTTAAAAACAAGTTCATTTAAACTCACCCCTGTAAAGCAGTTTGGAAGTAGTTCTTTTCTTCAGTGAGCTACTGATTAAATTTGTACTGTTCAAAGGCGGTGTACTCATTCATGCTGAGCACTGAAGGTTCTACCTTTGATTATTTTAAAATGTTAATGCTACACCAATTCAGTGTAATCAAGCCAACTCAAGCCAAAGTTTTAAAAAACTGTTTTTAAAAATACTTGTGTCTCTGGTATGGGAATTTCACATGTGTTTGAATTTTTCCTTTGAAAAAAAGGATGGCAGGTTTTCCAGACCTTTTCTGGGTTCCATTTAAGATGATTATTCAATGTTTTGAATACGTTACTGGAGAAATCCATATAATAATCATTTGCATAGGCGCAAAGGTTAACTCAAGAGCACCAGATCATTAATAATTAATAAGATAAGACATAAGTTGATCATTTCAGACACTTTAAGGGTAAACAGTGATGACCTTTGTGCATCTAAAGAATATTTTCTACATTTTCATATGAAATGATTAAATTTTAGTTAGAAACAGAAATAGAAGAGTAGATCTTGTTTGTTTGCATGCATTGTCCTAATAAATAGACATTTTGAAAGAACGTGGCATTTCATCTTATATCACACAAGCTGTATGTCCCATTACAGAAAAAAAAATGGTTTTAGTGTGTTTGGAGCATCAAGCTAAGTTGAACCATGTCCAATTGTACCATGTCGGCCATTTTGAATTATGACATAAATGCTCTATTTAAAGAACGCTTTATTTTGAAATTCTAAAAGTTGGCATGCATGTTTGGTACTATGCCCTGAAGGGACTCAACAAATTGTGAGCCAGCGCAACCTTGTAGTACGAAGATATGAACAAATTTCGGAAAATGCTATGCAAAGACCGTTTGCCAGCTTCAGCTTATTGACATAAATTCTATCTCGACCTTTTCCCTGGGTCACTAATTCACTAGAACACAAATAATGTACCAATTTTACCATGGTTGGTTGACCTGCCTGTCCGCCATATTGAATTGAAAGCTACTTTGAATCGGAACATCCTTTCTTTTTGTTGGAAAAAAAGAATTATTTCTTGTGTTGATTGGAGCTACTTTTCTGATAAGAGCCATGTGTAAGGACTCACATCCTCCGTGCCACCAGGGGGCGCTTCTGCCATGCACTGCCTCTCCCACACTGGTGGTGGTGCCCTTGCCCTCACTCTCCCTAGGAGCATGGACAATCAGCCTCATTACCAGCACCTGTGTTTTGCCCTATATAAAGACTGTGCTTTCAGTGTTCTGTGTTCAGTCCTGAACCTTCCTGTCTCATTGCTCTGAAGCCCGTGAGTTTAACTCAAGTATTGACTCGTTTTTGGAAATTCTTTTTAAGACCCTCATGTCTGTTTTGGTTTTTTGCCTTTTCTCAAGTCTTTTGTATTTTTTATATATTTTTTGTTTCTCAAGTTGTACGAATCTTAACACCTTTTGTGTTGGTGTTTTTTGTTACTTCAAGTAAAGAATTTTTTGGCTTTTGAACTGTGGACTCCTCGTGGTCTTCCTCCTCTGCATCTGGGTTTATTGGAGCAAGCTTGCTCTCTCAGTAACACTGTACAGAGTTGCGTTGGAAATCGATACCAGCTCATGCTGGATCGTTACAGCAGGACTGAACCATGGAAACAAGCCCAGCAGAGGAGAGCTCTCCACCATCAAATGTTGATCGCATCCTGGCAGTTCTCACCGAGCAGAGTAACACTATCCAGCACCATGATCAAGCCTTGCGAGATATTCTTCAACTTTTAAATTCCCAGTCCCAAATTCAACCACAGACCGTTGCTTCTCCACCTTCCCAGTTGGTATCTTCTGAACCCAAGCTGCCCGCACCTCAGCGTTTTGATGGTTCTCCTGAGATTTGCAGAGGTTTTTTGACACAATGCACTCTTATTTTTCAACTACAACCCAGCTGTTTTCCTTCTGACAGCAGTAAAGTGGCGTATATCATAACGTTTCTCACTGGCAAGGCCTTGGACTGGGCTTCAGCCTTATGGGACAAGCAGGCCCCAATTACTTCTGACATAAAAGGTTTCCTCGCTGAGATGAGAAGGGTGTTTGGCCAGCCTGCTGAGAGTGGAGATGCAGGTCGTCGTCTTTTAAGGCTGTCTCAAGGGTCCCGTAGTGCAGCTGACTACGCCATTGAGTTCCGAACCCTGGCTATAGAGAGCGGCTGGGACGAGTCCGCTCTAAGAGCTATTTTTCTTAATGCCCTGTCCTCGGATCTTAAAGATGAGCTGGCCTTTCGAGATACTCCAACAAATCTTGATTCTCTAATTGCCCTAGCTATCCGGGTCGACCTCCGCCTCAGAGAAGGCGTTTGGAGAAGCTGCAGGAGGTAGCAACAACTATTCCTGAACGTGTTTCTTGTTCCTCATTAGATCCAGAGGAGCCAATGCAGCTGGGTGCTACAAGGATATCTACTACAGAGAGAAGTCGTCGGATGAGAGAGCGCTGTTGTCTGTATTGTGGAAAGCCAGGTCATTTCCGAAGCAATTGCCCAGAATTGTCGGGGAAAGACAAGTCTCGTCCTGGTGCAGGGACCCCGGGGCGAGAGTAGGATTGGTCCCCTTTTCACATCCTTCTGGCCTTACCTTGCGGGCAGTAATCAAGTCTAAACACCATCCTAGCCATATTAAAGCCTTCATAGATTCTGGAGCTGCTGGTAACTTTATGGATCATGATTTTGCTCTCAATTTGGGTCTTGACCTGTCCCCACTGCCGGTTCCCCTCAGAATTTCAGCAGTTGATGGCAATCCCCTGGGCTCTGGCCAAATCTCTCTCTGTACCTCTACTCTCCAACTAACCATTGGTGACCATCAGGAGTCAATACGCTTCTATATCATTCAATGTCCGAGTATCCCAGTAATACTAGGCCACCCTTGGTTAAGAGATCACAATCCCCTTATTGACTGGACGAAGGAGGATGTGTTGGGCTGGAGATGCAACCACTCTCGACAGACCTGTTGGTATACACCCAGTAGTCATCGCCATACACCAGACCAGAACTCCCTTTCCCCAGCTAACCAGTCAGAACCATCACAGAACTGTGAAGCTATCTTCATGGGTAATGCGGCCATTCGCAAGGGTTTCAGCATACCTCCCGAGTTATCCCGAGTTCCCCTCGAGTACCAAGATTTATTCGAGGTCTTTAGTAAATCCCGAGCTGCTGTACTTCCACCACATAGACCCTACGATTGCCCCATTGAACTTCTTCCTGGTACTTGCCCACCCCGTGGTAGGCTTTACTCTCTTTCTGGCCCCGAGAGGAAAGCTATGGATGTATATCTTAAAGAATCCCTGGACAGTGGCTTTATACGCCCCTCCACCTCGCCTGCAGGGGCAGGCTTCTTCTTTGTGGAAAAGAAGGATGGCTCTCTCAGGCCTTGTATTGATTACCGGGGGCTCAATAGAATAACTATAAAGAACCGTTATCCACTGCCACTTATGTCCTCCGCTTTCGAGATCCTTCAAGAAGCTACCATTTTTACAAAGTTGGATCTCAGAAATGCTTATCACCTTGTAAGGATCAGAGAAGGGGATGAGTGGAAGACAGCATTTAACACACCCAACGGCCACTATGAATACCTTGTTATGCCGTATGGTCTGGTCAATTCACCAGCTGTCTTCCAGTCCTTCATTAACGATGTTCTTCGAGAGATGCTGAATGACTTTGTCTATGTTTATCTTGATGACATTCTCATCTTCTCCCGAAGTCTCCAGGATCATGTGGGGCATGTCAGAGAGGTTCTATCAAGACTTCTTAGCCATGGACTTTTTGTCAAGCTGGAGAAGAGTGAGTTCCATGTCTCATCCGTCTCCTTTCTGGGATTCAATGTTACAAAGGGAAGTCTACACATGGATCCGGGCAAGATCAAAGCAGTCCTCGAGTGGCCTACACCCACCTCTGTCAAGCAGGTACAACGGTTCTTGGGGTTCGCAAACTTCTATAGAAGATTCATTAGGAACTTCAGTGCAATCGCCGAGCCTCTGACTGCCCTAACTAAGAAGTGTAAAACCCCTTTCAACTGGAACAGTGCAGCCAGTATAGCCTTCCACACCCTTAAACTGAGATTTACTTCTGCCCCTGTACTCACATTGCCAGATCCAGAGTTACCCTTTATCGTGGAGGTGGATGCCTCTGATGTTGGAGTTGGGGCTGTCCTCTTACAGAGAAGCAGGTATGATAACAAGCTTCACCCCTGTGCCTTTTACTCTCACAGACTAACTCCCACCCAAGTCAACTATGATATCGGGAACCGAGAGCTTTTGGCGATTAAGTTGGCACTGGAGGAGTGGAGGCACTGGCTGGAAGGGGCGACCCATCCCTTCTTGATTTGGACTGACCACCAGAACCTCACCTACATTCAGGATGCCAAGAGACTAAATTCCAGACAGGCTAGGTGGTCTCTCTTCTTTAACCGGTTTAATTTCACCCTTTCCTTTCGTCCAGGTACCAAGAATACTAAACCGGATGGACTGTCCCGAATATTTGAAACTCCTGAGAAGCAGGCCTGCCCTGAACCCATCTTGCATGCCTCCCGGATAGTGGCTCCTATACTATGGGATCTTGAGACTTCCATTAAGAAGGCACATCTGAGGAACCCTGACCCAGGTAACGGTCCACCTGGCCGTTTATTTGTTCCTAAACCTTTCCGCTCAGATGTCTTGCAGTGGGGCCACTCTTCTCTGACCTCGGGACATCCTGGCATTACAAGGACATTGAAGCTGGTGAAGAGGAAGTTCTGGTGGCCCAAGATAAAAGAGGATGTTTTGGACTTTGTCTCCTCATGCCCTGTATGTGCCAAGAATAAGGAGCCCCGAGCACGGCCTCAAGGACTCCTTCACCCCCTGCCTGTGCCTAATCGCCCCTGGTCACACATTGCTTTGGATTTTGTCACAGGGTTGCCTCCATCACGTGGGTATACAGTAATCCTGGTTGTAGTGGACAGGTTCTCCAAGATGTGCCACCTAATACCCATAGCCAAGCTACCATCTGCCAAGCAGACAGCAGACTTACTAATGAGACATGTGTGTGTTTTACATGGTTTCCCTCAGGACCTAGTCTCTGATCGTGGCCCGCAGTTCTCCTCCAGGTTCTGGAAGGCATTCGGACGACTGATCGGTTCATCTATTAGCCTGTCTTCAGGCTATCATCCCCAATCCAATGGACAGACTGAGAGAGTAAATCAGGAGATTGAAAAGACCCTTAGATGCTTGGTAGAGGGTAATCATGCTAACTGGAGTTCTCTGCTTCCATGGGCAGAGTTTGCACATAATACCCTACACCACTCCTCAATTAATATGTCACCCTTTGAGTGTGTTTATGGGTTCCCTCCCACTGTATTCCCTGGGCAGGAGGACAGTGTGGAGGTTCCAGCAGCCTCGCAGTTCATGCACCGTTGCCATCTTTCCTGGAAGAAGGCCAGGGCAGCTCTCAGAAGAGCCATTGGTGGTCAACAGAAACAGGCCAACAGGTACCGCAGAAAGGGGCCGCCTCTTCGAGTGGGACAACGGGTATGGCTCTCTACCCGGAATCTTCCCCTGCATGTGGAGTCACGCAAGTTGGCCCAGCGCTACATTGGTCCATTCAAGATCATTAAAAGGATTAACCCAGTCGCCTATAGACTTCTACTACCCAAGACCCTCAAGATTCATCCTACCTTCCATGTTTCCCAACTCAAGCCCGTTCTGTGTTCCAGCCTCCACCCCAACATGAGACCCACACTCACCCCTCACATGATTGATGGCCAGTCTGTTTTCTCTGTACGCAGGTTGCTTGCGTCCCGTAAAGTCAGAGGAAGAACCCAATATCTGGCGGATTGGGAGGGGTTTGGTCCAGAGGAGCGTTCCTGGGTTTCTGCTGGAGACATCCTAGATCCCACTCTCATTAGGGATTTCTTAAAGTCTCAGAAGGAACATCTTGGGAGCGTCAGGAGACGCTCTTAGGGGAGGGGCTCCTGTAAGGACTCACATCCTCCGTGCCACCAGGGGGCGCTTCTGCCATGCACTGCCTCTCCCACACTGGTGGTGGTGCCCTTGCCCTCACTCTCACTAGGAGCATGGACAATCAGCCTCATTACCAGCACCTGTGTTTTGCCCTATATAAAGACTGTGCTTTCAGTGTTCTGTGTTCAGTCCTGAACCTTCCTGTCTCATTGCTCTGAAGCCCGTGAGTTTAACTCAAGTATTGACTCGTTTTTGGAAATTCTTTTTAAGACCCTCGTGTCTGTTTTGGTTTTTTGCCTTTTCTCAAGTCTTTTGTATTTTTATATATTTTTTGTTTCTCAAGTTGTACGAATCTCAACACCTTTTGTGTTGGTGTTTTTTGTTACTTCAAGTAAAGAATTTTTTGGCTTTTGAACTGTGGACTCCTCGTGGTCTTCCTCCTCTGCATCTGGGTTTATTGGAGCAAGCTTGCTCTCTCAGTAACACTGTACAGAGTTACGTTGGAAATCGATACCAGCTCATGCTGGATCGTTACACCATGACAATTTCTATGCCCCTCCAACCCCCCCCCCCCCATGTCTCTTCCTCCCTCTCTTTTTCATTACCACATGCATACATGTAGCATGATTGTTGTTCTTTGGCAAGAGACGAGAACAAGCTCTATAAACATACCATATGTTTGACACAGAAGAGAATGTACTGATATAAACATACACAGATGTACACCCCCCCCCACACACACACAAACTTCTGTGTTTAGTCTGAGAACATAAAACTCGGATTCTGATGAAATGAGTTATCTAAGTGTGTTTGCAGCTGTTTTCAATCAACTCAAATGCACACACTCACATTTGAAAGCCCTTTGTGAACTCTGCAAACGCGGCTAGACTGCAATTAATCATGTCCCTTTGCAAAGACTCTTTGCTCAAAAGTCTAGACCAGTCTTCTGTAAGTACTTCATTGTTCAGACACACTTTGCAAGTATAAAAGAATAAAAAAAAAATTCATTTTGTGTGCCCCGACCTTAATCTTACAGCACATCTGGCAACCAGGGATCTGCTCATGATTTTACCCTATCCAATACCAGCATAAAAAGTACCCAAAATATAACCAGGACTTACTACAGAAAACATGATTGTCATGGGGTTAAATATCCTCATGATGCTCAACTCTCAGAGTGATGTCACTTCCTGCATCAGATGAAAAAGAGGATCACTTCCTCCATCTGAATGAGTCAGAATAACTGTATCACACACATGACTACTTTAGCACAGAGGATCAAATGTCAGGGAAATGTCACATACTTCACAATGGCGTCAAAGCAAAGGCCTAAAAATGTCAAGCCTTCCAAAAATATTGTGTAATTTAAATCAATGTCATGGGAACTTAACCAGAATGAGAAACAATTCCAGCTAGAATTATTAGGGGTATTCAACCAAATTTCAATTCTTGATCATTTTAAAGAAGACAATCTTTATTTTCATTGAGTTTCAGGTAGTTATCTAAGCTTCATGAGCATCAGTTCATCCTCTTGCTTTTTTAGAAGTTATATTTACAACACATGGAACAAAGAAGGACATTCAAACAAAAAGTGGTGGCTTTTAAACATCATCTTTTATTGGGTAGAATTTGTTTTTTCAGCATGTTTCATACGCTGTTTGGTGAAATTCAAGCATTTATTCTTATTTTTTTTTTACTTTTTCTGCCCATTTACTTGAAAGTATGTATTATGAGCTTTATGCATAAACATAACTGCAAGCAGTGATATGGGGCCAAGCAACCACAAGGCAAAATCATGAGCGCAAATAGCATCGAACAGAAAAACAAAGACATATTGATGTGATTCTAAGAAAACTGACATAAAACAAAATTCTATTTTGCTATTCTGTGCTATTTAAAGTGTAGTTTTAACCTAGTGGGTAAATAATTGCTTGATTCTGATTGGTTGATGAACAGTTGTGAATGTTTGGATCCTACTAGGTAAAAAAAATCACATGGTTAATTGCTTGATTCTGATTGGTTGATGAACAGTTGTGAATGTTTAGATTTTGGTAAAAAGGATCCTTTTTGATAGGCTGATAATTAGTTTTGGCTGTTCTAAATGTTTGATTTTCATCTATTTTGGATTCAGCTGTGGTACAGTTTTCAGTTTTTATTAGAAATGAAAGCAGCCAGCTGTTCAGTTCAGTGAAAAGCCTTTCTTGTATTTTTCTTATACGTGTGAGTTGTTTAACGAATGTGTGCATCTGTGTGCATGTGTGTTTTTGCAGCTCTTGCCAATGATTTATTCTTCTGCTGGAATGTTCAAGGGGTAGTTTCTCTCTCCAAGGATCAGAGACCAAGCAAACAATAAAATCCAAGAAATCCCTGTGGAAGAAAACACCCTGAAACAAAAGCTCTCCAAATTGTATCCTCTGAAACTATCCCATAACAATGCAAAATGCAATCGAAACAATCTCACAGCTTCCTGTTCAATTGGATTGTTTGGCCTGGTAATGAGATAGTGACAGTCGTGTGAATTTGGCAAGCATATAAACATGTATAACTTGTATTATATTCCATGTAAAAGACATCTATAACTACGCCATCAATTAACAAAATCCCAACTAATGCTCGGA
The DNA here is from genome assembly GCA_007224835.1 of Danionella cerebrum. Classification (NCBI taxonomy): domain Eukaryota; kingdom Metazoa; phylum Chordata; class Actinopteri; order Cypriniformes; family Danionidae; genus Danionella; species Danionella cerebrum. Next base: position 9,269 of record SRMA01026006.1, on the reverse strand, counting down.
CAGCAATATTTAAACAATATCTAGATAACTAATGAGATTCTTCCAACCTAACGAACAGCAATAGCATAACAACCCTTATATTACAGCAATGGAAGCTGTTAGTTTCTATCATAGGATCATTTGACTTCGTTTTAATTTTTTAATTTACGTTTTTAATTTATCAACTATGTTAACAGTCCACCTCTGACCACATCAACAACATACACTCTCGGTTATAGCACCACCAGGTGGCCAAGGTGACAATAATCTTGGCCAAAACAATACCAGAAAATATTTAGCCTGGGGGTCAGTTTTTTGTTTCCTGTAAAATACATTTAACATTTCTCACTTGAATACATTTTTTAAAAAAGGATTGGTCTTGTGCATATTGCAACGAACTGGCCATCAAGCAGCAATAGCGGTTCTCGAGTCCTATGACCACTGCGCACAGCTTTAATTTGTTTATTATGTTAAAAAAAATTACAAGGAGCGATGTATTTGCAGATCCTTCAAAAAGATGGACGTGCTTATATGCATGGCAATGAAAGTATGTCCCGATTCACAGGAATATGTTTTCAGCCCTTCCTCTAGCATAAGGGTTCAAGAGCTAAGAACAAGGTGTAAGGGGTAAGGATAAGGGGTGAGGAGTAGGAAGTATGGTTTGGAGCCGGGGTGCTTATAAACTTTTTCAGCTTGCGAGGTACTTTTAAAATGACCAAGTCAAAGTGATCTACCAGCTACAAAAATGTAAAACATCAATCATCAAACTTTATTGAGATTTGACAAAACACACATAATAATTAACTATTTACCTTTTTAATAATAATCAAAGATTAATTTGATGACTTGCACTGAATACTGAATCCGGACAGTAGCTGCTGACAGCCAGCCTCAAGCACACTTCCAAATGTTCTCCAGTCATTGTGGAACGCTATTTGGACTCAATGATTTTCATGTAGGACTTAATGATTTACTTGGTCCAGCTCCTTCACTCATTTTGGTGACCATAAACTTAAGCATGGGCTAAAAACTGGACATAATATGCTGATTAGCTTAGCACTTAGCGTAGTGTTTACGCATGAGCGGTGACGTGAAGGTCAAAATTCAGTTGCCATCTGACTGGTTGCCCTGTACATTGATCATGTGACGGGATGGATGATCGGCTGATATTGTTTCAATTTCACGCCGCAATCGACCAGTAGCACCTCCGCGATCGACGTAATGAGCACCCCTGATTTGGAGTAATTGAAAGAAATAGAACTCAGCCAAAGTCACAACTGTCCCAATATGGAAAAACCTCACAGTGAATGCCTTTTAACAGTTTGATGACCATAGCAATGGTAGCCCACCACATACTAATAATCAACTACCAAGGGGCAAGCTGGCAAAGATTGTCGCATACTCTTCCAAGTACTAAGTAGTTCCCTAATAACGCCACTAAGTGGTAACTCTTCAATAACTATTCAGTAGTTCCATGAGAACATATAGTAACTAATCAGTAGTTACCCAAAAAACAAATAATTATTCTTTTGAGTCCAGGCTGCCTTATTACCACATTACCAATTTTTCAGTTACCATATTTTCTCATAGAAATAACGAAAAAAAGTTACTGAAGAGTTACCACTTAGTTTTCAGGGAACTACTTAGTACTTGAAAGACTAAAGAGACAACACAGAACTTTAGAGATAACAGTAGTTACTGATTAATCGTTAATGGTAGTTACTTTAGAGTTTTGTATATATTCTATAGTTATTGATAGTTAAGGGTAGTTACTACAGAAGTTACTGTTATATTATTTACTGAATAGTTAACTGTAACTTTCTAGTAGGTAACAATAGTTACTGCAGAGTTACTAGATAGTTACTGGCTAGTTCTGTAGTAATTACCTCTTATGTATTAACTAAGGAAGAGTATAAGGAAGAAGTGTTTATTATGTGTATATACTTTTTTTATTATGTGTTTATTGTACACTATAAAGATCACGGAGTATGACTCTAGGTTCAAGATCGAACATTCCTGGCTTGAATCTACTGTTCAGTAGTTGTTTAAAGATAGTTCTTACCCTCTTGATCCAAAATCGTCTTTAGTTTCACCACAAAATCAAACACAAAATACAAATAAAACAATTCCGTAAAGTAAATAAAAAAAAATGTGTTCCTTAAATCCAAAAACACAAATATTGAACTTAAATTACTGACACTGTAAAATGCAAATGACTGTCTCTCCTCAACAACTACTGAATGGTCTTGCCTCCAGACTTTCAACTAGTAAGTTTGCATATAATATAAAGTAGGTGTGGCTTAATGAGAAATAGAAACTTAAGAGCCATGAACCACTTACATAATTATTACCAAGAATATTAAAAACATTTCCATTAAAGATTGAAATACTTTTCCAGAATTTGTACAAAAAAACATACAAAAACAAATTGTCAATAAAACAAAATACCCAAAATATTAGTTTGGCTCTTACAATGACTGCAGCAACATAGGTTTGAAACCATTAAAATGAACACACAACTTTGAAAAAATGCTGACTTATAGCTAGAGTTGTTCCGATTTCGATACCAGTGTCGAAAATGCTGCCGATACCACAAAATCTGGCATCGGTATCGGCGAGTATTTGAGTCCACGTACCGATCCGATACCATTTTCATAAACATAACCTAGTTATGCCCGCTAGCTTTGCTTATCGCTGCAAAGGGGACATCAATTCTTCTTCGCTGGCTCTGCTCAGAATGCAAACACAGGAAGTTGTGTCGTGTTGCCACAAGCAACCAATGAAGAGCACAACCCGTGCCAAACGCAACAAACATTGGAAGCTTCATCCAAACAAAGACATCCAACGAGCAATAAAGATAACCGACAGGATTATCGAGTTTATTGTACTGGATGACCAGAGTCAGTGGTCGAAAACGTGGGCTTTCGCCTCTTAATTGAACATTTGGAGCCCCGGTACAGTTTGCCTGGTCGCTAATTTATCTCCGAAACAGCGCTTCCTAAATTATATGAGACAGTGCGTGAACACATTTCATGTAAACTAGCTGAATCAATCGAGGGTATGCTTGTGAAGTGGAATATTTCTGAATCCCGTGTTCATGTTATTTTGAGCGACAATGCAAGCAACATGAAAAAAGCCATGAAAAAACAGGTTAGCAAGTGATCCCCTCAGTTACAGTTCTAAAACGGCTACTTGCTCGGGAGAGCCAGGAGGACACTGGTATAAAAACAATGAAAAACACTCTTCTTGATGCCGTCAAGAAACAATTCGCAACCATCGAGGAAGAGCCCTTGTAAGAAGTTGTAACTCTCTTGTATCCACATCTATAAAAAACATTTTCATGTCCATATTGATTATTGTCATTGCCATATTGAGTATATCTGAAGCACAGCATAAAATAATTTATTTTAAATTATAAAATGCATACAATGTCAATTAATACAGGGCTAGTAGTATCTACAGCTGTATATACAGATACACACCCAGGTATCGGATCGGTATCGGGAGGGAAAAAATGGTATCGGAACATCTCTACTTATAGCTTGATATTTTGAATTACATTTTTAGCTTTAATTACTTATATCTCTCTATTTGACAAACAATCTCAAAGTTAGTGTCAAAAGCATCAGTTGATGTGAATATGACTACTGCTAATCTTGCATGATGTGCTGCCATGCTTGACTATAGAGAAGTGACATTTTCTTCAGATTGCATTATACAACAGTCTTCCTGCCGTTTGATTAGATCACAAACGTTCAAATTAATCAAGAATAGGCTTTAATTGGTGAGAAATTCCCTACAAGCCAAAAAAACATGCTGTGCATGTGAATTGTTAGAATTGTTGAAAGCCTTTGCCTCTTATTAGAGACCACTGCTGACCTCCATAAAAAGAGTTTAACTTTACTTTTAAAAGAGTTCATCTAGACACGGCAGGAGCTTCCTGAGGAACACACAAACACACATGCTCTTTAACATGAGCATCTGCTTCCAATCTAGAGCAAGAACTTCCTGAGCCTCGAACACACTGGCACATGGTCACACTGATAACACTGAAAAAAAATTTCTGAAACAGGGCTCTAGAGTGCGACCAATTTGGTCGCATATGCGACCTAATTTCTCAATGGTGAGACTAAAAAAAATCAAAGGTTGCACCGGTGCGACCGGTCGTTCGAGGGGAAAAAAAAAACGAAACTCCGTCTACGGCCGGTCCGCCTCCTGCGCGCGGCTCACAACACGCGTATCACCCATTCATGCGGCTCAATACGCGCCTATCGCGGCAAGCGCACCGCTCAATTCGCGTTTACCGCGCCGCTGAAGCCTCAGACGCGCGCAAACGCGTCTTTGCATTGACTTAACATGGAAACCCTCCGCGCTTACCGCGCGAACCGCGTTCGATGTGAACGTACCTTTACAGCGGCAGGCAGCTGCAAACAGATCATCAGACGAGGCCGAGATGATAATTAAGTTTAACGTTGCCTACAATATTGCAAAAGAAGAACTCCCCTTCACTAAATTCAAGTTCGAAATAATTCTTATGAAGAAAAATGGCTTGAACGTTAACCCGGCGTACAGCAATGATGTCACGCGCACCCAATTTATAGGAGTCATCGCAGATACATTGAAAAAAAAGACGTCTGTGCAAATTGCGAACAGTGCGTACATGGAATTCCTGATCGACGGAGACATATATATCGCCACAAAGGAATTCATCATTGTGTACAGTCGTATCTTGCGGAAAGGAAGACCGATGAATATAATATTGAACACAGTGAGGTCGAGCATGCTCATGCCCAAGGTAAACCATGTCATGTTATGGAGCCTATGTCAATAATATGCCTACCGTCTCGTTACTACATTAACCATAATATTCTGACACTTAAAAATGAAAAAATAAATAAATAGGCTGCATTATAAACTCTTGATCTGGGTAGTAAATGGTATTATCGTTTTTATTTGTATTTGCTGCTCTTAGGGACCAAAATCAGTTTAAAGTTTAAATTTCAGCTCAGTAAAGCACTTTAAACACCTTTTCAGTAAGTTTTAGTTACCTTTCTTGTGGAATTGTGCTTCAAATAAAGAACTTTATTTTGACCAGGTTGTTAGTTAATCATTTACAAGTCAATATTGTCTATGGACAGTGATTTAAAAAAATAAATTAATAGATAACTAAAAAAAGTGAACTTGTGAAAATGCGGTGTTAAATGTGATGCAGTTGAAAATTTGGGTGCACCTAACTTTTGTGCTGGTGCACCTAAGAAAAAAATTTAGGCGCACCAGTGCAACCAGTGCAAAAAGTTAGTCTAGAGCCCTGTGAAAGCATGTCAATGTTTTTTGATGATACTGGATTCCAGATTCCCATTCCTGCCACAACGATAGATCCACTTCATTAATATATAGTTAGCTGCAGAATTTCTCAGGGAAAAAGTTGAGTAAAGTTTCAAGATCTTCACTTCATGGCTGTACTCTTTTAACTCTTGTTTTCTAAATCTTCATGTAATGCTCTGCAGGAATGTTCAGAAGGCATGTTCTCTCTCTCTCTCTCTCTCTGGGGACCAGTGATGGGGGGAATGATCAAAACCCAGAGCTCCCGCAGAGAGCCCTCTGTGAAATTGAACTCCGGAGCACTTGCAGGAGGACAAGTACGGTACTTTCTACAACACTTGGAAACACCAGAGCTCTCTTACAGGATTACACGGGTGTATTCACGGATAATATTTCAGTTATTCTGTAAAAAGTTTCCTGAGAGATCTGAGCTCTCCCACACAGCACAAATAAATTTGATCCTGACTTCAGTGTGCGCCTCCAAATAAACCTCCTGACTCAGGATTCATTTCCTGAGGAGATTCCAGACGTTCTTTCTGACTGAGGTGAGTTTGTGATGAGAACCAGAGCAAGGATTATCAAGGTCAAACACTCCTTAAAATCCCAGGATCTTGACGTCGCTGCAGAAGCTTTCTTACAAACCAAGCCAAACATTATTTGACCAAAATTGAAAGACAAAATTATAAAGTTACAAATACTAGATGGCTAAAGTTTGTACATAAATGTTAATGTTGGCTCATAAAAGTGTAAACGTTTAACGCTATTTAATGTAATACAAACCAACCCCCTGCGATGGACTGGCGACTTGTCCAGGGTGCACCGCCGCCTCTCGCCCAATCTGCGCTGGAGATAGGCACCGGCAGACCCCGTGACCCCAAAAAGGGAATAAGCGGGTTGGAAAATAAATAAATAAACCAACCCCCATGTCTCTATGACTCTCCTAAGCTGAGATACAGATATGTAAAATTGGTTGTTAGGGTAAGTAGTTTAGTTGCTATGGAGCTCAAAATTAAATTAGTACTATGAATAACATAAATAAAACCCAATTTCTCTATGATGTTTCATATTTAATATATTTCTTTGCATTTTCCCAATTATTTTCGAAGGCAATTATAAGTGAATAATAAATATTTAACCCATTCTAAAGCCTGGGTTCAAATAATTTTGCACAGAGACTGCTATGTTCTAGCACAGACTGGTAACCTCCCCCTCGCTGGAGCTCCAGCTCCCCCTCGCTGGATCTAGTGGGCGGGGCTTAATACGTCATAGGTCCAGACGCAGGTAGAGCTGAACTGTACTTTAAAGATAAACGGAACTTTGAGATGTATATAAAATCTAAATCTTACATTTATCGCTGTCTCGACATGACGATTAATGTTATTGTTAAGTTCTGATACCCTGAAACATTATTAGTCAAACGTTATATTTATTATCATTATTATCTATTACATTAATTAATCAGATTATTCAGATTAGTTCACAAATAACCCACAGATTAATGTGGTGGACAAAAATTAAAGCTGGATGCACAGATAGTAAGCTTTCACATTGCCTACTTTTCAAATATTTATAGTATTCACAGTGGGACATGGAATTGTACACATTGTATGACAAAAAAGCATTATTAAAAAAGTATTTACGTTATTTCACAGAATCGATACTGACTATGCTTAAAATCATCAATCATAATCATTACCAATATTAGACAAAAATATTATCTATGCCAGCATCTTGCGCATCAACACAAGCATTTACTTCCATTACGGTTGAACTCGCACTAACATTAACAGCCACTTGGTGGCGCTTGATAGCGCGTCAAGCCCCGCCCACTAGATCCAGCGAGGGGGAGCTGGAGCTCCAGCGAGGGGGAGCTAGAGCTCTAGCTCCTCCCATTTGGCTCTGCAACGAGCACCACTTGGCTCAGGTGGGTGCTGTGACACCACCTTAAGCCAAGTTTCCTGTCAAAAAATTATTTTTTACGATTATTCCACGATCAGCTGCCAGTGGGTTTGTAAAGACAGAAGCGACTGAGAATGACCCAAACTCAGCCATGAAGAGATAGATTAACTCTTTATATATGTAAATGTAATTTACATATATAAAGAGTTAATCTATCTCTTCCTACTGTACTTAAGTATGTGTACTTTATTCAAGTATCTTAATTTGGGGACTCTTTTTACTTAACCTTCACTAAATTTATGTTTACTCCCAATGTAAGTCGCTTTGGATAAAAGTGTCTGCTAAATACATAAATGTAAATGTAAATGTACATTTCTGTTAGAATAATTATGATGTAAGATTTGTAAAATAATCAAATTCACATTCCTTACTGATCAATTGTAAGCTTTTGGTCCAGAGATGAACTTTTGTGGGACTCTTTGAGTTTAGTCTAGAGTTCTGCATTGTGTCTAATCAATCCCTTTGGTTAAAAATAGGTACCAAACTTGATATGTAAAATTCAAATGAACTTCAGCTGGCTTTGTGGTGTTGGTGTCCTTCTTTTTGGAAGTCAAATTTCTTACTCAACTACATTTAGCAAAATCAGTCGATCCTTTTTTTATTTATGAGTGATAAAAAACATAATTGATCAATAGCTTTCTGTCTCCTCGCTTATTTGCCATAGTTAAATTCCATAACATACCAATTACACGTGAAACCGATTTCTCGTGATCACACGTTTTTTTTAGTTAGTTCTTAGTTATTGCCTGGATGATTGAAAATAGGAGATATATCTTGTATGTACCTATAGGGTTTATATGTGGATTTTAAGAAGTCATACAGGTGACCTAAATGGCATTTATGCACCTCAATTATGCCTCTAGGGGAATATATATGTACCGCACAGGTTTCATATATACCCTCATATAGATGCAAAAGCTAGTTGTCTACCCAGAGCTAGGGCAGATACACATTGCAATCTGGGAAGGATTTGGGTTGGTACACCACAAGATGGATAGAGTGAACCTGACTGATTTTAAGAGGCAAACGAGGTGCTAAAACAATTATTTGTTTATTTGTGAGAAAAACAATTTCTCACTAAAGTATAGTAAAATACTCTTTTAAGTAATCTTGTCGTTTTCATTGCCGAAAGATCAAAACAGATGAAAAAGGTGCCTAGTGTCCTTTAAATCGACCCAAAGGATGTAAACACAAAAACACAATAGGTCCGAGAATTGAGCCTTGCGTGACACCACAGGTGCAAACATACAGCCACTAACTCTTTTCCAAATGTTTGAACTACTCAACTCCAGCACCTCACACTCACAAAGGGCTCCAGAGAAGGTACCAATACCTTCAAATGCTTCATAAAGGATCACATAACCCTAACCCAGAAATAATTTTAAAACCATGCACCATGTACAACTCTATAGCTTCCACTGAAAGTACACATACATAAGCCATTAGGTGTTTTCTGTTTAGTATAGAACTGGGTTGTATGAAACTGAAACCGAAGCACTGCTAGGTTTAGCGTGGAATGAAACACTCAGGAGGATTAGGTTTTGTTGCTTGTGGGAGACATCTGAGCTCCTCCGATCACCTGTGATGCTGTTATCAAAGCAAGAGTCATGTTTGTGTCTGCGGGAAACTTGGTTTGATTTTGAGAATGTCTAGATCATTGTTCAGCAAGACTCTATAGGGGTCTTCTGGGAAGGCTTTACCCAAGGTTTAGGAGTCACTGAAAGGTCTGACTCACCAATTTCACATCGAAAGTGTTCATTCCAAAGATACATGTTATTGGTATTTTACCAATTCAGAGATTTAAAAAAAATTCTCAGTTTCCCAGCTTGGCATCACTTAAATATTTAGTTTATAAGAGGAATTTGAGAGAGAGACTGGGTGAAAGATCAGCCTCCAGCTCTGAAACTGCACCTCTGCAAACTTGAACAAAGAACTGTGCTCAGATTTCCCAGCTCCACAAACACTTAACCTGATAATTGTAATCTTTCACTACATCAAATGAACATTTC
>SRMA01026005.1:8812-24652 GCA_007224835.1 Danionella cerebrum | reverse complement strand
TTGTGATTTACTTAGTTCTGAAATGATGTGGCAGTCGTGGATCAGGTGATTGACTGGAGATCTCAAGGTTGCCGGTTCGATCCTCAGCTCCACTGGGAGTCGAAGGTATGATGAGTGTTGAAACTCTCTCCTTCCTGTGACAACCATGACTGTGGTGGCCTTGACCAAGTCACCAGTTACCAGAGCTCCCTGGGCGCCGCAGCTATGGCTGCCCACTGCTCCCAGTGTGTATTCACGGTGTGTTTATTCACTACTGTGTGTGTGCAGTTGAATGGGTTAAATGCAGAGTAGAAATTTCTTGTATGGGTCACTCCATACTTGTTAGAACATTTTAGTGCTATTTCATTTTGATGTTTAAAATTTCTAAACATTTTTTTGGTAAGTTCATTATTCTGCAACTGGAATGCGTTCTGGCGAGACTATGGTGTCGTTCTTGGCAGTGTGTAGTTCAAAGATGAAGCCAGTGCTACAGATGATTGAATGGAGAACATTGATCGAGGCTGTTCATTTCAGAAGGTCATATTGACATGACAACATCCATGAAATGAAACAGTAGACGAACATGAAGCACAACATTCATTCCAGCGGTACTCCTCTACAGAATTGCATTGACTTTAGGTCAAATCTTGATCTGTTCTTTGAAAAGAGCAAGAGGTCAATGAAAAAAGCAATACACATGCAAGATCATATTAGGGGTATTGGACGATGAAACTGAAACACTGAATAAATATTGGTTTATTGAGAGTCCTCTATGAGTGAATGACAGATGTAAGATTACCAATTCTACCATGTCCAGAAGGATTCTGACCCAATGTTGTAAGAAATGGAGTCATTTGTTGGAACTACACCTGCTGGAACGCATAACAAACACTGGAAAAAGTAGAGCACAAACATATACACACTTGATAAATGGACATTTCAAAACCAAATTCACATATAGTCTATATTTTAAATCATTACTTTCAAACAAAAAGGAACTTTTGTTTACCATACTAATGGGAGGAGCCAATAACGAGATGGACTGCCACCTTTATCCACTCCACAGTCTGATTGGGTGGTCACTCCTTAACAAAACTGCATCATTAAAAACTATTCTCTAATTAAACTGGTCCAAATTATAAAAGGATGTTTTTTTAATCAACTTTAGAGCTATTCTGACCTAAATGGTCCTAAAGATGTACATTTGCTTCATATTGAGTGATCAAAAAACCTCATGGACCTGATCTCACCAATGTGTTGCAGGTCAAAGTTCCTCTCAACTGAACTTTCCATCGGAGCGGAATCCGAAATCACACTACAGTTGCTCTAAAAATCACACACAACTTCTGCTTTCGCATCGCCACTTACGATCCCACTCAAGTCAATTGGATTTTTTTATAGTGTGACCACCCCATGAGCTGGAGTCCCAGATGACCCCTGCTACACTAGAACTAAATCAGGTTGAGATGAAGTAGCACTGTACAGGTCCTTCTAAAAAATTTGCATATTGTGATAAAATTCATTATTTTCTGTAATGTACTGATAAACATTCGACTTTTATATATTTTAGATACATTACACACAACTGAAGTAGTTCGAGCCCTTTAGTGTTTTAATATTGATGATACTGGCATACAGCTCATGAAAACCCCAAAAAATTATCATATCAAGAAAAGGTTCTCTAAACGAGCTCTTAACCTAATCATCTGAATCAAGTAATTAACACTAAACACCTGCAAAAGATTCCCGAGGCTTTTAAAAACTCCCAGCCTGGTTCCTTACTCAAAAACGCAATTATGGGTAAAACAGCTGTCCAGTAGACCATCACTGACACCCTCAAGCAAGAGGGTAAGACACAAAAAGAAATTTCTCTCTTCCCAGAGTGCTGTATCAAAGCACCTCAGTGAGAAGTCTGTAGGAAGGAAAAAGTGTGGCAGAAAACGCTGCACAACGAGAAGAGGTAACCGGACCCTGAGGAAGATTGAGTAGAAGAAGCTATTCCAGACATTGGGGGACCTGTAGAAGCAGTGGATTGAGTCTGGAGTAGTAACATCCAGAGCCACCGTTTACAGGCATGTGCAGGAAATGAGCTACAGGTGGCGTATTCCCCAGGTCAAGCCACTTCTGAACCAGAAACAGCGACAGAAGCGCTTGACCTGGGGTACAGAGAAGCAGCACTGGACTGTTGCTCAAATTTTGCATGTCATTCAGAAATCAAGGTGGTGCCAGAGTCTGGAGGAAGACGGGGGAGAGGGAAATGCCAAATTGCCTGAAGTCCAGTGTCATGTACCTACAGTCAGTGATGGTCTGGGGTGCCATGTCAGCTGCTGGTGTTGGTCCACTGTGTTTTATCAAGGGCAGGAGCAATGCAGCTAGCCATCAGGAGATTTTGGAGCACTTCATGCTTCCATCTGCTTAAAAGCTTTATGGAGATGAAGATTTCATTTTTCAGCACAACCTGGCACCTGCTCACAGTGTCAAAACCACTGGAAAATGGTTTAGTGACCATCGTCATGTGACTTATCATTCCATGGCAACAGAGTACAATTTAAATGCTATAGTATTTGGTAATGGCGCCACGGTGACGTTGTGGGTAGCACTGTGGCCTTCCAGTTAGAAGGTTGTCAGTTTGAGGCTTGCCGGTGACCTTTCTGGAGGAGTTTGCATGTTCCTACCATGCTTGCGTGGATTTCCACCGGGTACTCCAGTTTCCCAAACAATCCCAAAAACATGCCGTTAGCTTAATTGAATAATCTAAATTCTCCTTAGGTGTGAATGTCTGAATGAATGCTTCCCTGCAATGGACTGGCGACCCGTCCAGGGTGTACCCCCGCCTCTTGCCCAATGTGTGCTGGAGATAGGCACCGGCAGACCCCTGTGACCCCAAAAGGGAAGAAGTGGGTTGGAAAATGAATGAGTATTTGGTAATAAGGTGTCACAAATGTTCACAATCATGTCTTAAGATCAATTAAAAAACTAAACTTCAGAGCTTGTTGAAGGTCTGTGAGAATTTGGTTTTTGGAACTGCTGTGAGGATTCACAATGAATGTGTGGGTATTGTTTTGCATGTGTTTCACAATTTGCTGGTGTTTTTTATGTGCTTACATTTTCTGAAATTGTAAGACATCGTCCTCTCTCAATCACCTTAGATTTCCTCTCTGCAGCATGTTTTTCCTTTCATCATGCTCCCCACCCTCTCTCACAGAAATGCTCCAGTGCACATTGATTAACCTTCTGCCCAATAAATAGAAGATTCAGAAGGACACACAGCCATTTCCATTGAGCGTTGTGATTACATTATAGCCCCACACTGAAACATTTCTCATCACTACTGGAAGAAAGTCAAATAAATGAAAATAAATAAAACAATTTTAATCGCACAACCTCAGTGTTTTTCTTGATGAACAGTTATGGAAACAACACAGTTGTTCCATTTGGTTTTACGATGGAAAGAATTACTACTGCTTTAAACACAGATTCACTACATTTATCCTAAGTTTTGAGATTTGAAAGGAGTTTGGAAATACGGAAAGCCTCTGTGGAGGGATGGAAGTCCAAGTAAATTTCCAGGTGAAATTTCCCCTGAGATAAAGACCGCGAGAGAAACTTAAATAACGCATATTCAGCAGCAATCTGCCCTCCTGCTGATCAAAATGGGCTTTCTGCATTTTGATGAAAGCAAATGTGCCTAGCATTACCTGTGATGACTCCTAAAGGAATATTACAACAAAAAAGGTAAACAAACCTGTCAGTATTTACTCAAATTGCCAAAAGCCTAGAGATGCTGCTATTATTTTTATGGAACATAAAAGGAAGAACCTTTTCCATGAAGCATGCATCACACGTAATATGTGTTTTTGGTCATTTTGAAAGATTTATAAATATTATTCGACTGGGACATGAAGTATTGGGAAAATTATTTTACAGTTTAAGTTTGATCAAAAGTACTGTGTGTCGACCCAAGGCCATTATTTATAAAGGAAGGTTCATTATTAGAAATTATAGATTGGCTACCTGTTGAGGTATGGAAATCATTTTGTGCCAAACATACGAACATATTTTCAGCTAAAACGAACAAAAATAAATTAATTACAAAGAAAAAATAATAATAATCAAAATAAAAATAATCAAGTAATTACCATAAAAATTGACACTGATTTTAAATACACTTTTTAAAATACATTTTTTGTTGGTTTCATTTTTAGCGTCAGTTTTGATTAAGCTCTCAGCATCTTCGCTTTCGCTTTCTAATTTTTCATTTGCGATCCTGAAAGTTAGGTTGTGAAAGTTAGGTTGTGTCATACTGGCACAAACTTTCCATTGGGGCGGGAATAACAGTGTTTCGCCCTCATTGGCAGCTCAATCAAGTCAAATCGGATGTACAAGCCTTTGTTTTTTTTTTTTTTTTTTGCATATTTGTAAATGAATGCATATTTATCAGCTTGTCAAGCAAAACAACTCATTAATTTTACTTTAAGCCGGAAAGATGTTTGTAATAAGTAATACTGGATTCAATTGAAACAAGACGTTTATTTCGCTACACAACAAACCCAAATCATTTGTTTTACTTTCCGCATGAATAACTATAGATGTCAACACAAATGTATCACATTCAAAAGCTTTAAAATGTTATTTCTTTAAATCTCTCACATTTCAGCTTGCAAAACAACATAACCTCAGAAAAAGATAACGCAACATCAAACATGTAAAACATTATAAACAAATATTTTAGACGCATAAAGCAGCCCCCGATGTTCTTTAATTTACCTTTAAATCCTCAAAAATACATTTTGATTGTAGCAGAAACGTCTTTTCATGGCTTGAACATGCTTAATGTAAACACTTGTAGTCTAACAAGCTAGGTTTTCATTTTTGGGTTCTTTATTTTATATTCACTCTCAACACAGACACACCTCCTTTTCATTGACAACATACAGAAGACAACAGTGTCAGTAGCTCCCACCACTTGCAGGACAAATGCTGTCCTGAGAAAACCAAATATATAAATATTATTGATTTCTCAACATGAAGCTTAAGGACATGACCAGATTTCATTCAACATGGGGAAGTTGGTGTTTTCCATCTTGAAAAGTCTCCCTCAATTCATGTAAAAAAATATTTAGTTTCACTCTTATGATGATAATATATGAGCGACATTGTATTGAATAAGCGCTGAGTACATCCAGTTCATTGAGCTGCCAATCAAAACCGTACTAGCCAATGAGGGCGAACCACTGTTATCCCCGCCCCCATTAAAATTATGTGCCAAACATAACTTTTAGAAACGCAAAGGAAAAATTAGAAAAGAAAACCAAAGTTGCTGAGAGCATAATCAAAACTCTGAGATGCGAAACTGAAGCTGAAAATTAAACAAACAAAGAAAGAGTGTGTTTAAAATCAATGTAGATTTTTATGGTAATTAAAATTCTTTGTAGGTGAAATTACGTCTGTATTTTTGGCACAAAATAATTTTATATTGTATGCACAGATTCACTATTTATTCATAGTTGCTAAATGCAAGGTCACATCAGAGATCAATGGATTAGAAGGTTGCTACATTTTCTAGTAGTCCCATCACAAAATTGGAATGCAGATAGCTATCTCTTGTGGTGCTAGAAAGTTATCTTTGTGGTGTCAGTGGTGAAGGCCCATGCATGTAAAAGCAGGAGGTCATTAGGAGCATCTGCACCCCAAGTGGAATTCCTTGCATGCTGAAAATGAATTTGCATGTTTTTTAAGGCAATGCTACAAAAAAAATCAAAACTATTACATTACAAAAGGAAAGTTAATAACTCCTAAACATGTCTATTTTTCAATCATTTTGTACACGTGGTATCATAGCAAATCGTTTGAGCCTGGACTCAGATGCCATTTTGTTTGTAGTTGCACTTGAAATGTTTAGGGGGCTAAACATTTACCACATTTTAAAAATACAAAGTGCCCTACGATGGACTGGCGACCTGTCTATGGTGTACCCCGGTCTCTCGCCCAATGTGCACTGGAGACTGGCAGACCCCCGTGACCCCGAAAGGGAATAAGTGGGTTGGAAAATTAATGAATACATGAAAAAAAATAATAATTAAATGACCACTACTAGTAAATAGAAAAACAAAACCCCAACAATAATTCACTCCTCCCACTCCATTAGGGGACAGTTCACATAGCGACGGTGAGTTGCTTGCTTCACGTGACACAGATACTAATGTTAAAATGACATTGTGTTGTTAATGGTTGATTATGTCTATGTTAAGTTTGTGTGAATGTGATATTGGATTGATGTTATGAGAATAATGCATGGCTAATTCTGGTTATAGGAGTCATTTGGTTTTATGAGTAAGCGCCAAGCAAGAGAGTTTTACTAATCTCTTGCCCGTTTGTGTGTTTTTCAGATTTAACTTCTAAATGAATATTTAATCTACACTGCAAGAAAATCTAATATTTTTTCGTGTGTGTAACAGGCAGGTGTGAAAAGTAATGTTCATCATCTATAGATTTTTACTACATGGAAAGTGAGAAACCAAAAAAAAATCGAATAATTATTTGGTTTAACTAACTTTTACCTTCAAAACCAGTATCACCTCCCATTGATACACCTTCATGAATTATACAAACCCAGTCATGATCTGAAATATGGCTAAAGAGGGGGCTTAAATTTGTTTAAGGAATAGACAAACTCTGCGAACAAGGTGATGTGGACCTGGTCATGACAAGATTGTGCACAGCAACAAGACGCAAGGTTGTTATACTGCATCAGCAAGGTCTCTCCCAGACAAAAAATACAAAGCAGACTGGGGTTTCAAGTAGTGTTGTTGAAGCTCTTTTGAAGAATTACTGGCCATAGACACTAGACAGGACACAGGACTAGACACAGTGGTCGGCCAAGACAGGCACAGAAGCCACACACATTGAGTGTATTTCCCAGGTTGAGTAACCCAGGTACACCCACCTTCTGTCCAGAGACGACTGGCCGCAATTGGTCTGCATGGAAGAGTTGCAGCCCAAAAAAAGTATACATGTGCCGTCCTCGATATGTTAGCTTAATATCCTGACGGCCAGCTAAACTTTTTCCCACACCAAGACTCTGAGGATTAATTCTTAGTTCCACAGGTTTATTGGAGTTAAGGAAAATAGTGAAACTGCAACACACACAAGAGCAATGACAAATTACACATAAATAAAGTCTTATTTGCACAATTACTGTTGCAAATTGTTTGTTCTCATTTTAACATTGATAAATGAATACATGTGAACTACATTCTGTTCATTATAGCACCTTTATCGCGCAGCTCGTAACAATGAACACGTGAAAGCTAGCATATGCATAGCCGAAGTTTACAGATTACACTATACAAACTTACAATTATTGTCAAAAATAACGAACAATCCTCCTAGAATAATCTCACAAAATAAAATATACATACCGGCGATGCTACGTCGGACTTGAGAAGTATACAGATGCGAATTGAAACGTCATGAAAATAAACTTGAGTAAACCGTAGAAATGCACATGGAGTGAGTGAATATTTACTTCCCAACTATGGATCGCGTAATAGGACATTTAGCACAGCGATCTTAAAGTGACCATGACCTAAATACAAATACTTAAGAAATGCGTATTCCTGGAACACATTGGAACTCTGAAAAGCTAACTAAAGTAAAGCATGTTAATGTAACTTTAAACTTAATGCTTACTCATAACAAAACAATACACAAATGTGTTTTTTTTTCTGCTTGCGCTGAAGCTGATTGGAAGATGAGATGATTGAGTTCAGGCGAGAGTCATGGAGAAGCGTCACGGGTTCTGACAGTAGTTGGTTTATTAAAGGCTAGAGAGTTTTTGCAGGCAACTGTGAAGGTTTCTTGTGGTTCCATGATAAACGGGAGCCAAAATGAAGTGAACCACTTGACAAAAAGCTTCCCTGTTGTTTCAGTCATTGGAGAGTTGAGTCATGTTCTGGCAGCACCCTTGTTTGTGAGGTCTTTCAGAGGACGACTAATTGATGCAACGTTTGGAATAAAGTATCAGTTAATATTAGTGGGTCTATCACTTCGAAAGTTTGAGGCTATTCAAGACTCGTTTTCAACCAGTGATTTGATAAATGGTGTCCCTATCTAGACACAATGTTGCCTTGTTACCATCAAGCCCAGGTTACATTTACGTTCGATTGGATGCGACCCTAGTCTGATTATATTAATTAGTCATGTATGCAACCAAAGTATGGAACATCACTATAGCATAGGATGTGAACCAAATTTCACCTGGGTGTTGGCGGCAGATACATTTGTCTGGTCAAGCATGCTCATACATCAAAGTCTTGCAGACTCCTCCCCTTGTAACACTAAGAACTCTTCGAATAATTTCTACATCAAAGATTCCAGAGAAGAAGTGTGCATTTACCAGAGGGTTCCACAACAAGTTTCCATTAAAGGCCACATAATGGTTAAGTAATTTCTAGCTGTACTATTCTTTGTTCCGCTTCTTCAATAGCCAATCGAAAATTTTTGGAAGTCAATAGGGCATGTTTGCTGACACATACAGAAAACTACTCACCTTGGCTTGCAGCTCTGTTGGATGTAAGATTGCTTTGTCCCAATGGTCACCATGGGGGACCTCTTGTCTGGAATTGGCGGGGCTAAGCTGCCAGTTTGTATTGCTACAGATTGCACAATATGTTCTCTCAACAGGAGCATGATCTTCTCAATCGTTTGAATTATTATTCAACAGCATCGGTAACATACATCTTACATACATTTCTTTGATTAAACTGGTTTAATCTGCTGTGTGCATAAAATAAAAGCGACCCTTTCAAATGTGTATTATTTACGGTTTGCAAGTCTCACAGGAGACGATGATCATTTGTCAAATACTCACCACTTGAGTCCAAACGTCTTTTGACCTCAGTATGGATTGCTGACCATGACAGGGAAGGGTCAGGCTTGTAATCTCACTTTATCATCACTCTAAGATAATGTTCTTGCTCCTGTCCTCGTCAGATATTCCCTCAAGCCCTTTCCTGCAGCAAATAAAGAACTTTTATGCCTGCCATTAACATGCCTTTATGTGGACGTTAAGAGATAATTGCTTGCTTCGAAATTCCATAGAAAAGGCTTGCGCTGATTGAGAGGGTCGAGCGAATGGGCCAGAGCAAAGCCAACAGTTTTGACTCCTCCATTCATCAAATCTGCTCATTAACAGAGAAAGTATCGATTCTCGGTGCAGACCGCTGTGATTCTGCTTCTCTGGCTGAAAAAATGGCTGCTTCTCACATGTAACTCAGATCTAATGTGCTACTTAGAACAATTCTTTTAAGGTTTCAACGGATAGAGATTAAAAATGCTCTAGCTCTACTTTTACCCTTGTGTTTTCACAACCTCCAGTGTGCTTTAAGGGGCTTGTTTTTTATGTCAATCACGACGCATCTCTCTGCTTCGTCAATTTACTTCATTTTGGTGACATCAGAGAGAAAGCCAAGAGTTGGAGACACCACTATAAATACCAAAAGTAAAAGCAGAAATGCACAAATGCTGAGTGCACTGAACAATGGACACAATTGAAATAGGGGTATTTTTATGCTGTATTTCCACACCCTTGTGTTTCTTTACAAAAAATAGCAAAAGATAAAAATAAATGAATGAAGCAATATCTTGTTGGAATCAAGAGCATGAGCAGTTTTAAAGCAATATTATATTAATTCAATTTATATAATGTAAAAAATGACACTATATATTGAAAAACATTATTGTTGGGAATAAACCCTGTGTATAAAAACTTTCATTACATACAACTGGGATTGAAATGGTGACACGCCCCCCTGCCTGCTGCGCGGGCTGTTGACGATGGTATAAACTTCTTTCTTCTTTCACTATTTACAAGTGTTTTGGAACTGAAATCTAACAATTAAGTTCGACAAAAACGGCGGAAGAATCCGAGGAAATAATGAAAAAAAGATACACTTGTGCGAATGCATAAGAAGAATCACAGACAGAACATGGTAAAAACAGTACAATCCAACACTAATAAACCTATTACTATTACTAAACAATGCTTATACTATTATAAACAGTATAAACATTATATTTACAATGAAATCTCCTATCACAGAAAATCACTCATCTGTCACTGGTCAACTTCCAGCTCCTGGCGAATGGTCTGTTTCTCTCTGTTGTTTGTTCGCCAGGCAACAACTTCTGTGTTAAAGGGTTAACTTCTGTTGCCGACCCGTAAAAAAAGTGCTATTTCAACTTCTGTGTTTTGACGTGTGGAAAAATTTACAAAAAGCGATGCATCTCGTTTGGATTGCTTAACACAGAAAAGTAAACTCTATTAAATGACAAATGTCATCCTCTAGTACACACTCTAAAGTTTTCTGTTTCAAAGTCATTATTTTTTTAAAAATTGGGGAAAGTGTGCACTTTGGAAAAAAGGGGGTACACCCTGTGGAGATCGCCTATCCATCACAGGGCAACATACACAATCCCTCTGTCAGAATTTGCAATCCCTCGCTCAACCCAAATTAATCTCACCTGCAAACCTCATCTCATCAGCGAATCACCTTTGTCAATCTCAACAATAAATACTCCAACTCCCAGAAGCATGGTGTCTGTCCCCCGTGTGTTTACTTCACTGGCGTTCTTCGCAAATCGCTTGTCTTTTTTACCTTCTGCTACTTTCCTGTGTTGCATTCACTTCCCAGATTCTCAGAGAGGATCCTGGATTTTTCCATTTGGATTCACCATCAACTGGGTGCAGCTATTAGTACCGTTGCCATTGTGCCCCCTTGCACCCTGCCAGGTAGTGCATGCTAAACTTGGAATATGCATCCGAAATTCAGCATGAGTGAACATCTGCAGCAGTTGTTTTTTGTTGGGGTACTCCCCTACACCCCCTCAATTTTTTTTTTTTTTTTTTACGCAAAGTTTTTGCAGACACTTGCCAGTAAAATGGAATCTCATTCTGATAGTCAGTGATTTCTCAGTGAAATCACAAACTTTTGAAATAAAAACAGGAATTTACAAATGCAGGATATTATAGGTGCAATTGGAAAGACACCAGATCTTAAGCGCGGTCGAGCAAGGGCACCGTGTGCAAACACACCCTGGCCCACCAATCAACACTTGCTCTAATTAGGCGTCGATGGCATGAAAAGTGTCAGTCGCTCCACTTCCAGCAGCAGCAGATCGATCTAGTGAACTCTCAGAGTCTATGGACCATTAGACACATCTGCTTGTGTCCTTGTCTAAAGGTCAGGTGTCGAGTCCCAGAGCGCTGAGCTGCTAAAGGCCATTTGTCTGTTCCATGTGTCAGAGAAACCTATAATGAATTGGCTGCAAGACGGTGGCACTTTTAAGTATTTTTAAGTAATTAAAATGGGAGAAAGAGTTCCTTTGTTCATGCTGAGCATATAAAATGGGTGTTTTTCCTTGTATTTCATTTTTATTCTACATTTAAACAAGTTTGAGGATGAGCGGGTTTTTTGATGTGTAAAACAGTTGATTCATGTTTTGTTTTTGCCTTTTTGTAAACAAGTTGCATCGTGTTTCTAATGAAGCCACGGGTAAACTGAAGTCAAGCTCTTTATTCCTCTTTAGTTCATTTTTTTCATTTTATGTTGAAAGCAGTTTCATTTCTTTAGTTGTTGACCTTGAAAAGCTTAACTTTATTTAACACATTTTCAAATATAACATAATACTGTATGAGTTAACCTGACAAACTTGTCATTCCATCAGCCACTGTGACGGATATAATACAATTTTTAACTATAAAGCGCCACATTACATACTGCTATCCACTGCACTGAATAAAAAGGAATGCATAAAGCAAACAACAAGAACATGAATCAAACTTTATCTGCCTACCAGTTCGCTTACATAAAACAGACTAGCATTGTAAGCATACTTGCCAAGCATATGATGCTGCAAAGGTTTATTCAGAAAAGCAACAAATCTCTGCTTTGGTTAGATTATTTAAGAAAGCATTCATTAGGTGCAGTGAAGCCATCTGTGTTACTGTTCCATTGATAAGCTCCTCCCGAAACTTGTTATATACACAACAGAAACAAAGACAGAACTATCGGCATTTGGTCAATAGAGGGTGCTGCCCCATCACTCCATTTGGCTCCAAAAGTGAGTATAAAGGAAACCCCCCAGAAATGGGATTTATTTAATGGGATTTATAGATAACATTTACAAAAAAAAGGGCACAAAATCGTGAATCATGTCCAAAGCTGCAGTCATCCAAAATCCTTTGACCAAACTAAAACAAGTATTTCTTTGTATCTTAATCACTGGCTGCCTATAAAAGAAGTGGTCAGTTCAAAGCATGATCAGATAACAGAAGAGTGTTAATCAAGAAACACCTACTCGAGCCGGAAATTCCACCACCCCCCAACAAAGACAACACACATTGGCATGTTTTATGTAAACATGGGTTTCACTATCTTAATAAGCATTCTCTGTTAATCACAACCATTCAGTGATGAATTTTAAATGCCAAATTAAAAGTTGAAACACATAACTTTAGGCTGTTGTTAAATAATTTTGTAGGAAAAGCATAGCTTACAAAAGATGTTAAATGTATAAACTCTTAAGATAAGAAGTGCAATGTTTGATGTTTTCATGTGTTTATGTAATTGAAGAGTGATTGATGAAATATTTTCTCTGTTTTGGCAATGTTTTAAATTAGTGTATACTCCTGACTAGCGACCACAGTCATTGTCCATTAGCCCAATATATCTCACCCAAACACTGGTGTGAAAAGACGGCTCTTTAATCCTGATCTAAACATATCCTTGCATCAACTATTTTTGTTTACACCATTAAGCTTTGCTCCATGTCCCAGTAACAACTAGATGAAAAGCCCCATTTACACTGCCAGTCGAATGTGACCCAATTCAGATTTTTTTATTCATATGTGGCATTGTGATATTTTGAGCCTCATTCATATGTGGAAACAATTTAGATCAGCACCAAAGTGACTGCCACAGACAAATCAGATATTCTGATGCATCGTAAACTCAGCGTCATTAAGACATATTAGTACAATTTTAACTTAACTTTGTGCGTAAACTTTGAAGTTGACTAAAAGTGATGTTCGAAAGTATTCTGTATAAGGAGAATGGAAAGGTTGCCATTGTAGAATTGGTGATTGCTAAGGAGGAATCACTGACAAAATACAAAGTTCTCCATGCCAATATGACTATGAGTTTCTACAAGGTTTGAGTTACAGTTTTACAAAGTTTCAACCCACGTTAAGTCAATGGGAAATTTCCCAGAATTTCTGTAGTGGCACCAACCTGGTAAGATATAGCAACCAGTTTGATGTCTTTAGATATCATGTAGCTCGAACAGTTTTGGATGAGATGCGTTAATAATTTTCTGTCTGACACGAAAGACGATTACAACAAATGGATGAACCTGGAGGAATGTGCCTCTTTTCCTCTTCACTATTACATCTTCTGGTTGACCTCTCGCCTGTTGCTATGGCAAGTGTGAACACATGAAACCAGATACGGGTTGTACTTGAAAGAACTTGTAAACAGAAGGTGTAAATATTTGGATATGAGCATCAAGGCCTGCAGTGTAAATTCCGACACTCAATCCTTGTGTGATCAACTATGCAATGACCTACTTCCTAAACTATTCTACAGTCACCTCATCTTGTGGTTCATAGTACAGTGATACCCCGCGATACGAGTGCTTCGAGTTATGAAAATGTTCGATACGAAAGGTCTCGCAGGAATTTTTTTACTTCGAGATATGAAGAAAAATTTAAGATACGAACAATAACAATCAGTTTGTTTTTGTAATTCATGAAATCGAATCGCTTTATTCTCAAAGTTTCACATTTGTGTACGTATTACGTATTTTACTTGTGTTTTATTGTCACTTATTAAATTAACAATGTGTAGATTTAAGGATTAAAGAAACATTACTTTTTTTCTGGTTTCCATTTTTTTATCAACTTAAACTGTTGTTTCTGAGAGCTGTTGCACGGATTATTACCTCCTGTCTTTATGAACAATACGGATTGTTCGAGATCCGAACGTCACCCTGGAACGGATTATATTCATATCTTGGGGTACCACTGTACCCTGATTCTTTAGTCTTATCTGTTCAGTTTTCCATTGACACCATGCAAATCTGTTCTCTCATATCAAATTTGCATTAAATTATTGACCTTTTCTGGCATGTTTAAGGATTCTGATATCTTAGAAGATGCCTAGTACCCAATAAAACTGTTTGCAGCCTGTTGCAGGTCTTTGCAGATATCATTCATTCAGGGGACTTCAGAAATGTTTCAAAAAGTTCTCTTGGCTTGTTCTGATCTAGTGGTTTGTATTAAAGGAGGTTTGGATCGCAAACGTCCAGGACTCTCTAGTTTTCCTACCTCTACCATACGGCTTTTATAGTATCTCTCCATTTATTTGTTAAACTTGGAACCGTAAGGGACAAGTGGCAGCCGTATCTGATGATATGTTAATGAAAAAAAAAAAAAAAACTTAAGTTAATCTCATCATTGAGCATTTCCTGTGAGCCTGATTCTATTCTCCAACTCTTTGGAGGTCAAACAGGGATGCAGTTTTTCAATTACTTTTATCAAACAAGAGTGTTGCCATGACAGTGCTTGCTTTTTTTAAGGTCACCTGCACAATGAGACGACAGCACACTGCAACACCAACAAATACACTGACACTCCAACATCACACACACTTCAACAAGGCTTTTCTTCCACTGTGTTTCACCCACATCTGGGGAATTTCAGCAGGGAAAACAAGATTGCTGCAGATTTCTACAATATTTAGAAGGTCACCAATCCAAACAAATGCCAGCAGTGCCACGCTCTTTCCTCCCAGAATCAACCGTCCAACAAATAAAGAGAATGGCTCTGACAGCAGACATGTTTTTTCTTGACGGAATAGGTTTAATGCAAGTTTGGCCTTTAATTAAATGTTTTGAATTGGTTGTTGTTTTTTTTAAGCTGAACAGAAAGGAGCAGCATTCCCTGTTGGCAGGACAGGCTTGCAACTGCAAGACCTTTTCAGGCACAAAACAGTTTATTTGCTTGTCTTATGCCGTGGTACTCATTAAATGTACTGTGCTGATTATTAAACTGTATTCTCTTAGAATAATTGGGATGATTATGTATTTATCTCATTTGCTTTAATACAATTGTATGACATGTCCCCAATTCGGAACTAAGGATAGGCATTGCCAATTGTTTTATTTTGATTTGTGCTGAGGTATTTTGGTTGAGTTATTTCTTCTTTTTTTTTCAAATGATTATCAGGGTAATGCATTTGTGCACATTAAGGTACTGTTTGCTCAGTTTTAGAGCATCGAATAATCAATTGTTTTTCTTAAAAGACCACAAAAAGAAATGATATCTTTCACTTAATCAAGAATATCTGTCTGTCTGTACTTTTGTCAGTTCGGTCCAGTTCTGCGTATTCCCATGTGTGTCTCATTACATTAATCAGTTCTACCTGATGTATCCCACGTTTACCTCGATCGGTTAGGTAACTGAATAATCTAAATTCCCCTTATGTGTGAATGTTGCCCTGTCCAGGGTGTACCCCCGCCTTTCGCCCAATGTGTGCTGGAGATGCACCGGCAGACCCCCGTGACAAAAAAGGGAATAAGCGGGTTGGAAAATTAATAAATGTTTCATTGTTTGGTTGTCGGTTATTGATGTTAGTTTGTGCGTGTGTTTTACCCCTTACCATCCATCTATTATCCTGGACTCAATGACTCGTGGACTAACCCTAAACCTAACCCTAATGTGGAGAAATCAGGAACAGAAATTTTCTTGTTATAAAAATCTGTTTTTTTAATTATAATGCACATCCTGCCTGTGCCTTTGGA
>SRMA01026004.1:0-26170 GCA_007224835.1 Danionella cerebrum | reverse complement strand
AAACCAAAGCCTGCCAAAGGCAAGGCTGAAGCCCACTTCTCCCTGGTCCACTATGCCGGAACTGTGGACTACAACATTGCTGGCTGGCTGGACAAGAACAAGGATCCACTGAATGAGTCTGTTTTGCAGCTTTACCAGAAGTCTTCTGTCAAACTGCTGGCTACTCTCTACCCACCTGTTGTTGAGGGTAAGGACAGAAACAAGAATCTGATATAAACATGCCCATGATTTTGTTCTGTTTACTAACAAGCGAGATCCTTTAAAACTATCTGAACAGAGACCGGAGGCGGAAAGAAGGGAGGCAAGAAGAAGGGTGGTTCCATGCAGACTGTGTCTTCTCAGTTCAGAGTAGGTCTTTTTTTCTTTTAAGCTTTTCTGACTCTAGTTCCATGAAACAAATAATGAAAAGACTATTTCATAGCAAAAATCAATAAACATTTTTTGGAATAAACAGGAGAACTTGGGCAAACTCATGACCAATTTGAGGAGCACCCATCCTCACTTTGTGCGCTGTCTGATTCCCAACGAGTCCAAGACTCCAGGTAAAGAAATCAAGAGTTTAAAGATAATCTTGTAATTACTCATTCTGAACAAACATCATTAAAAGTCATATTGAGTGACCCAGGTCATGATTTAAACTTGATCTTGTAGGTCTCATGGAGAACTTCCTGGTTATCCACCAACTCAGGTGTAACGGTGTACTGGAGGGTATCAGAATCTGCAGGAAGGGCTTCCCCAGCAGAATCCTCTACGGTGACTTCAAGCAGAGGTGAACATGAAGAAATGAAGGGGAATATGAAGAAATGGATTCTAGTAGTAGACTTTGAATTTAAAGACCCCATCCATTATCATTTTCATTGTCAATCTCCACAGATACAAGGTGCTGAATGCCAGTGTTATCCCTGAGGGACAGTTCATTGACAACAAGAAGGCCTGTGAAAAACTCCTGGGATCCATCGATGTCGACCATGACCAGTACAGATTTGGACACACTAAGGTTCATAGTTTGATTGAAAGCACAATCAGTGGTCTTGACCTATTTGATGATCTTATTGTCTCCAAATGCTAATGTTGTGATTTTTTCTGAATGCAGGTGTTCTTCAAAGCTGGACTTCTGGGAACTCTTGAGGAGATGCGTGATGAGAAACTGGCTAGTCTGGTCACAATGACCCAGGCTCTCTGCCGAGCTTACCTCATGAGGAGAGAGTTTGTGAAAATGACAGAGAGGAGGTAAGGATAACTACAAATATTAATCAGATCCTCCAATACTTTTATGTATATTATGTAATTTAGATGACTTACTACTTTATGATAACATAGATCACTATATGGCTAAAACTTATAGATAGATAAATCCAATAAGATTAAATAAATCATGATGTTATTCTACACTTTTAATAATCAAAACTATGTCAATAGGGATGCTATTTACACAATCCAATACAACGTCCGCTCATTCATGAATGTCAAGCACTGGCCATGGATGAAGGTTTACTACAAGATTAAGCCTCTGCTGAAGAGTGCTGAGACAGAGAAGGAATTGGCAACAATGAAAGAGGACTTTGCAAAATGCAAAGAAGACCTGGCCAAGGCTGAAGCTAAGAAGAAGGAGCTTGAAGAGAAGATGGTGGCACTGCTGCAAGAAAAGAATGATCTGCAGCTTCAAGTGGCTTCTGTGAGTATTGTTCAGTGAACAAACTGTGTTTGAGGTGAGCAGTGTGTTCTTCATTGACATTGTCATCTATTTACTAACAGGAATCTGAGAATCTCTCAGATGCTGAGGAGAGGTGTGAGGGTTTGATCAAGAGCAAAATCCAGCTCGAGGCTAAGCTCAAAGAGACAACTGAGAGACTGGAGGATGAGGAAGAAATCAATGCTGAGCTCACAGCTAAGAAGAGGAAACTGGAGGATGAGTGCTCTGAGCTGAAGAAAGACATTGATGATCTGGAGCTCACCCTGGCTAAAGTGGAAAAGGAGAAGCATGCCACTGAGAACAAGGTTGGAGAATACAATCATGTTAACTAGCTTTTTATTTTGAAGATAACACAAATGAACAGCACAAACTAAACTCTTTTGGCTGAAAAACTCCACAGGTCAAGAACTTGACTGAGGAAATGGCAGCTCAGGATGAGAGCATTGCCAAGCTTACAAAGGAGAAGAAAGCCCTCCAAGAGGCTCACCAGCAGACTCTGGATGATCTCCAGGCTGAGGAAGACAAAGTCAACACCCTGACCAAATCCAAGACAAAGCTCGAGCAGCAAGTTGATGATGTAAGTTATAAATTAAACTTTTTATTTCTTTAAAATCTCTTTACCGTTGGTCTTCATTTCTAAACACTTCTTTCTCATAGCTTGAGGGCTCCCTTGAACAAGAGAAGAAGCTGCGCATGGATCTGGAGAGAGCTAAGAGGAAGCTTGAGGGAGATCTGAAATTGGCTCAAGAGTCCATTATGGACCTGGAAAATGACAAGCAGCAGTCTGAAGAGAAGCTGAAGAAGTAAAAACTCTTTCTAAAATCTTAAGTAAAACTGCAAAATTCGCATTTAAATTACTTATTTTTTATTTACAGGAAAGACTTTGAAACAAGCCAGCTGCTCAGCAAGATTGAAGATGAACAGTCTTTGGGTGCTCAGCTCCAGAAAAAGATCAAGGAGCTTCAGGTATTTTCCATTTTGATTCATTAAACACTCTTGAATGGAGGTTGAAGAGAGTAGGAAGCTATGAATACCCAACTCTAGGCTCGCATTGAGGAACTGGAGGAAGAGATTGAGGCTGAGCGTGCAGCTCGTGCTAAGGTTGAGAAGCAGAGAGCTGATCTCTCCAGGGAACTTGAGGAGATCAGTGAGAGGCTTGAGGAGGCCGGTGGAGCCACTGCTGCTCAGATTGAGATGAACAAGAAGCGTGAAGCTGAATTCCAGAAGCTGCGCCGTGATCTTGAAGAGTCCACTCTCCAGCATGAAGCTACCGCTGCAGCTCTGCGCAAAAAGCAGGCCGACAGTGTGGCTGAGCTGGGAGAGCAAATCGACAACCTGCAGCGTGTCAAGCAGAAGCTTGAGAAAGAGAAGAGTGAATACAAGATGGAGATCGATGATCTCTCCAGCAACATGGAGGCTGTAGCCAAAGCAAAGGTCTGCTTTTCTTCTTGTGATTCTTTCAAAGGAAATGGCCAAATTTGAAAAACATTTTCAACAAATACTTTTGTGTATACAGGGCAACCTTGAGAAGATGTGTCGCACCCTTGAGGACCAACTTAGTGAAATTAAGTCCAAGAACGATGAGAACCTGCGCCAGATAAACGATCTCAGTGCTCAAAGAGCAAGACTTCAAACTGAGAATGGTAACAATTAACTAAATACAAAAATTGGATAGTCAGCAAGATTCTTTTTTTTTAACTGTGATTAAATTGCCAAAGTTTGAAGATCAATGTACACAATTAGTACAATCACTGAGTATGTTTTAACACATCATTATTTTTATCTTTAAAGGTGAGTTTGGCCGTCAACTGGAAGAGAAGGAAGCTCTGGTTTCTCAGCTCACCAGAGGCAAACAAGCTTTCACTCAGCAAATTGAGGAACTGAAGAGGCAGATTGAAGAGGAGGTCAAGGCTAAGAACGCACTGGCCCACGCTGTCCAATCTGCCCGTCACGACTGTGACTTGCTCCGGGAGCAGTTTGAGGAAGAGCAGGAGGCAAAGGCTGAGCTCCAGAGAGGAATGTCAAAGGCCAACAGTGAAGTTGCTCAGTGGAGGACCAAATATGAAACTGATGCCATCCAGCGCACAGAGGAACTTGAAGAGGCCAAGTATGATCACCAGGATCCTTTTGCTTGTTAAAGTAAACTGCATTCCTCTACTGACAAATGGTTTCACCAAAACAGGAAGAAGCTGGCTCAGCGTCTACAAGAGGCAGAGGAACAAATCGAGGCAGTGAACTCCAAGTGTGCCTCTCTGGAGAAGACCAAACAGAGACTCCAGGGTGAGGTGGAGGACCTGATGATTGATGTGGAGAGAGCCAATGCTTTAGCTGCAAACCTCGACAAGAAGCAGAGGAACTTTGACAAGGTGGAAACCACATTTGTTTAATATTACGTAATGCTTACCGGTAGATTTTTTTCCTAAAAAAGTTCTAAACTGATCAACCCCAAACTTTATTTTCTCCACTAAAGGTCTTGGCAGAATGGAAGCAGAAATTCGAGGAGGGTCAGGCAGAGCTGGAGGGTGCCCAGAAAGAGGCTCGTTCTCTCAGCACTGAGCTGTTCAAGATGAAGAACTCTTATGAGGAGACTCTGGATCAGCTGGAGACCCTCAAGAGAGAGAACAAGAATCTGCAGCGTAAGAATGAAACCTCAAACATGGAGCAGGATAAATAAACGTTTAATATCAAACACATTTTATATCTTCTGTCTACAGAGGAGATTTCAGATCTGACAGAGCAGTTGGGTGAGACTGGTAAGAGCATCCATGAGCTGGAAAAGGCCAAGAAGACTGTGGAGACTGAGAAGGCAGAGATTCAGACCGCCCTGGAGGAGGCTGAAGTAAGTACATGGAGAGGATCAAGTGATTCTAGCCAGATGCTTTGTTCTGATAGCATAGTTTCTGAAACTAAAATGCTGTTTTAATTTGCCATAGGGCACCCTGGAGCATGAGGAGTCCAAGATTCTTAGAGTCCAGCTTGAGCTTAACCAGGTTAAGGGTGAGATCGACAGGAAGCTTGCAGAGAAGGATGAGGAGATGGAGCAGATCAAGAGGAACAGCCAGAGAGTCACTGAATCCATGCAGAGCACTCTGGACTCTGAGGTCAGGAGCAGAAATGATGCCCTGAGAATCAAGAAGAAGATGGAGGGAGATCTTAATGAGATGGAGATTCAGCTGAGCCATGCCAATCGCCAGGCTGCTGAGGCCCAGAAACAGCTCAGGAACGTTCAGGCACAGCTCAAGGTATAGATTCTCTTCAGCTTTGTATGCTTACAATTGTTTTATTATTTGTCTGATGAAAAGAAAGCATCCATGCTTTACATTTCCATCTTGTTGATCTGCTCAGGATGCCCAACTGCACCTTGATGATGCCGTGAGAGGCCAAGATGACATGAAGGAGCAGGTGGCCATGGTGGAGCGCAGAAACACCCTGATGCTATCTGAGATTGAAGAACTGAGAGCTGCTCTGGAACAAACAGAGAGAGGACGTAAAGTGGCTGAGCAAGAGCTGGTGGATGCCAGTGAGCGTGTCGGGCTTCTGCACTCTCAGGTACTGGGCCAGAAGTTTAAGGATTGTGATGAATTTTTCAAAAGTTGAAATCTTATTTGAGCATATATTTTCTTTCTGTTCACAGAACACAAGTCTCTTGAACACCAAGAAGAAGCTCGAAGCTGACCTTGTTCAGATTCAAAGTGAAGTTGATGATACAGTTCAGGAGGCCAGAAATGCGGAGGACAAGGCCAAGAAAGCCATCACTGATGTAAACCACCATACATTTTCACAAGACACTTGAAAAATATAGATTCATGTATAATTTAAATTGTGGAACAGGCAGCAATGATGGCAGAGGAGCTGAAGAAGGAGCAGGACACCAGTGCTCATCTTGAGAGGATGAAGAAGAATCTAGAGGTCACTGTGAAGGACCTGCAGCACCGTCTGGATGAGGCTGAGAATCTGGCCATGAAGGGTGGAAAGAAACAACTCCAGAAACTCGAGTCCAGGGTGAGTATGTTTGGATTTTTATCTGGAATTCATTATGATGTCCACTGAGCATATTTCGTCAATACAATCAGACATTACTATGAGACACATTACTGTGGTGTAATTTTAATAGAATCTTTAATTTAGGTTCGTGAGCTTGAAGGTGAAGTTGAAGGAGAACAGAGACGTGGAGCTGAGGCTGTGAAAGGTGTTCGCAAATATGAGAGGAGAGTCAAGGAGCTCACCTACCAGGTACAAAAATGTTAAGAGAGGCCAAATCTAAATGACTTTAAAATTCAATCCATTTTAAATGATTTCTCTAATTTTTGAAGACTGAGGAGGATAAAAAGAACCTCACCAGGCTACAGGACCTTGTTGACAAGCTTCAGCTGAAGGTCAAGGCTTACAAGAGGCAGTCTGAAGAAGCTGTGAGTATCTTTTTGAAACTGAGAAATCTATCTTGACTGATATTCCTGATATAACTGTATTTTAAATCTACAGGAGGAACAAGCCAACTCCCACCTGTCCAAGTTGAGGAAGGTGCAGCATGAGCTGGAGGAGGCTGAGGAGCGTGCTGACATTGCTGAGTCCCAGGTCAACAAACTCAGAGCCAAGAGCCGGGATTCAGGAAAGGTTAATACATTTGTTGGATAATGGTTTTCTAAAAAAAAAACTCTTAATATTATTTGCACTAATAATGGTTTCATTTTTTTATTTCTGTATTTTTAGAAAGAAGCAGCTGAGTGAAAATGATCACATTCTCCTTCACATGTTCCAACTTGTATGTGAAAAAAATGCAATTGTTCAATAAAATATTAGCTTCATTTTTGCTGTTTTGGTCTTCTTTATCTATGGCTTGGTGGGATTTGTTTTGGTAGTTTTTTTTACATGTGCATAGATTACTTATTATGGATAGAACTATTTCAAAGAGCTCTGGATTAAGTTGCAGTACTGAACAAAAAATTAGATCATAAACAAATAAACAAGACATTGATTCCCAAAAAACCCATCCCAGGCAATAAGTTTGTCACAGATGGAAATAGAAATGGCTTCTTTCTGGAATAATTTACAAGAACTTAATGTGCATTATTTTATTTTAATGGCCTTGAAATTTATTCAACAATTATGTGGGCTAACAATTCCTATTCATAAAAAGGATCCCTCTTTCTTATCTGTCTTTGCTTAAA
Organism: Danionella cerebrum; assembly: GCA_007224835.1. NCBI lineage: Eukaryota > Metazoa > Chordata > Actinopteri > Cypriniformes > Danionidae > Danionella > Danionella cerebrum. The sequence continues at coordinate 19,309 of SRMA01026004.1, read as the reverse complement.
CTCCAGCTGTGTTTCTGTTTAATTCTTGAAGGCTCTTAAAAATGTGTATAGATCTTCTGCAACAAAGTATTAACAGATTCAAGTGATTCTAAATGAATTCATAAAGAAAAAAAGATGGAAATAATAGCAAGCATTCAGCAAACAATTTTAAAGTTAATTAATTACTGAAAAATCTCATCTGAACATTATTAAACTTTTCTATTTAGTTATACTCCGTAATATCTATTTGGTTATTTTAAAGATATGGTCATAACGTTTTCATAAACCCAGGCCACATATTTCGTACACTTGTTTTTACTTATGCTAGTTAACTTTGCTATAGTCGTATGAACGCAATGTTAAACGTTTTATAATCTTATATTGACATTAGCTTCCTGTTTTAAAGATCATGTTTCACTCACTGACCTGCAAGCATTAAAACGTAATTTGTCACTTTCCTCTTCTTGCTGTACATTTTCCATGTTTATTCTACGTGCTACAAAAAAGTGACTCAAATTCTGAAAATTTGAATTCGACAGAAAGAAGGTTCCGTTGACGCTAACCGGAAACCCTCGCGTGAAAGCGCGCAGCATCCAATCAGAGTGAGACTGCAATTGAGCGGGAAAACGGCCATTGGTCAGTTGGACGATGAAAAGTTAATATATATGTCCTTAAATGTACGTTTAATCAAAAAAGTACCGGTACTTGCTTGTCTCAACTGTTACTCCGTTTGGGTGGCATTTTCCTGTAGGCTGAACTTGATTTGAAGCTTCATTTTCCTTCTGACATTCGCAACAGTTAACCGAGTTAACTGGCACTCAAAGCGCCACAATATCGAAAAAGGAAGTCGGCTATTATGACGGTCCGTTCTTCACAAGACAAACAGTAAGTCATTCAGAGAAACACTTAGCATTCGATAATAATAATTAATGTAAGTTAATGCACTAACAACAGAGATAAAAAAAAAGCTTATGCTCAACGTAAAACAGATTTTTAAAATGTTTAAAAAAATTATTTTTATGTATTGTTTTTTGAAAAGAAACACCTGTTTAAAACAATGGACTGACGTTACAATTATAAAATTAAAACACATTTACATAACGTTAACTATTCAGAAACTGGTGAATTACACCCACAATTGAGCATAACTCAAAAATGTTGAATTATTTAGCTCACACATACAATGGTAACCCATCTTGAGAATTCTGTGTTTAACTAAAGTAGTTCTGAATTTCTGTAATTATAAGTATATACAAGTGTATACATTTTTTTTGGAAATGAGGTCTGTTGTGAGTATGCTCAAAAACTGGAATTAATTAGCTGGGGGGAAATTCATTCATTTTTTTTCCAACTTATGTGAGCATAACATGTTAATTAATGTGATCATATTAATCAGGATTGTATTTAAGATTTTCAAAAACAGAATGAAAAAAATTTAGAAAAAGGATGTCTTACTATTGTGTAATTTCCTAGTTATGTGCTGTAAAATATGTTATAATGCTGTATAATCATTTACATCAATAATGTAATATATCTAACATTACTTTCTATACTGGTGATGTAGTCATCAATGAAACAGCCCATGGGATTCAACGTTTATTATAAGCCCAATTTCAACATAAATGATTAAGTATCTTGGCAGTAGTTCCAGGTTTATCAATGCCATGGTAATTTACTTATACTTCTGGGTTTCTTCCCACGTAAGCCTCTCTGTCTTTCTAAAATGGCTAAAATGTTAAATAGGTGAAAAAGAGACCAGAATCAAGAAACTTCATAGTTCTAACAGTTTGGTTATATCGGAGAACCTTGGTTGAAAATACTGTAAGTTTTTGATAATGTAATCAATGTATTCATAAGCAAATGAACTCCAAAGATTCTAAAGCAAAATGGTATGTTTAGACAACTGTATATTTATTTAAAAAGCCATTTGAAAAGAAATGCCTCAAAACCATCATATTATATGACTTCAGCAGAGCCTCTCTTCAATTTTAAGCTTTTCATTCTTCTTTGGCCTAGAAAAAGTAAAATTGTATTAGTGGTTGTGTTCAACCCCATTTTCTTCTAAATATGACACACATATGGTGCTACTGACCTTTCCTACATCACGGCTCTTTGCTCTGAGCTTGTTGACCTGGGACTCAGCAATGTCAGCACGCTCCTCAGCCTCCTCCAGCTCATGCTGCACCTTCCTCAACTTGGACAGGTGGGTGTTGGCTTGTTCCTCCTGTTGATTTAAAATGCACTTGTATCAGGAAAATCAGTCCAGATAGATTTCTCAGTTTCAAAAAGATACTCACAGCTACTTCAGACTGCCTCTTGTAAGCCTTGACCTTCAGCTGAAGCTTGTCAACAAGGTCCTGTAGCCTGGTGAGGTTCTTTTTGTCCTCCTCAGTCTGCATTTAAAATGGGATTGAAGTTAAAGGTCTTTTAGAATTAGCATTTCGTAACATTTTTTATACCTGGTAGGTGAGCTCCTTGACTCTCCTCTCATATTTGCGAACACCTTTCACAGCATCCGCACCACGTCTCTGTTCTCCCTCAACTTCACCTTCAAGCTCACGAACCTAATTGAGCAAATATAATTGTAATAATTTTACTCTAAAAGTTTTTTTTATTTTGTTTGTTTTTTAATGAAGCTCTCCATAGCTTTACATAAAAATAGATGCTCACCCTGGACTCGAGTTTCTGGAGTTGTTTCTTTCCACCCTTCATGGCCAAATTCTCAGCCTCATCCAGACGGTGCTGCAGGTCCTTCACAGTGACCTCAAGATTCTTCTTCATCCTCTCAAGATGAGCACTGGTGTCCTGCTCTTTCTTCAGCTCCTCTGCCATCATTGCAGCCTGTTCCACAAATATAAATTAGACATAAATCCATATTTCTCAAATGTCTTGTGAGAATGTTTGGTGGCTTACATCAGTGATGGCTTTCTTGGCCTTGTCCTCAGCATTTCTGGCCTCCTGAACTGAATCATCAACTTCACTTTGGATCTGAACAAGGTCAGCCTCGAGCTTCTTCTTGGTGTTCAGGAGACTTGTGTTCTGTGAACAGAAAGGAGATATATGCTCAAATATGATTTAAACTTTAGAAAAGTTCATCATAATCCTTGTAGGATTACAAATTTAACATCCGTTGTAAGCTATGCTTTTCCTACATAACTATTTAACAACAGCCAAAAGCTATGTGTTTAACTTTGTATTTGGTATTTAAGATTCATGACTTAATGATTGTGATTTACAGAGAATTGCTTATTGCGATAGACAAACTCTTTTTACATAATACCAGCCAATGTATGTTGTCCTTGTTGGGGTGGAATTTAGGTAGGTGCTATTTAATGTACAATCTTCTGTTATTTGGTCATGCTTTGAACTGACCACTCCTTTTGTGGGCAGCCCCCAAAGGTTTACCCTGTTACCCCAAAATCTCCTGGTCTTCGATTCTGAGTTTCCTACATCCTTAAACTTCTGGCCCAGTACCTGAGAGTGCAGAAGGCCGACACGCTCACTGGCATCCACCAGCTCTTGCTCAGCCACTTTACGTCCTCTCTCTGTTTGTTCCAGAGCAGCTCTCAGCTCTTCAATTTCAGACAGCATCAGGATGTTTCTGCGCTCCACCATGGCCACCTGCTCCTTCATGTCATCTTGGCCTCTTACGGCATCATCAAGGTGCAGTTGGGCATCCTGAGCAGATCAACAAGATGGAAATGTAAAGTTTGGATGTTTTTTTTTCATCAGACAAATAATAAAACAATTGTAAGCATACAAAGCTGAAGAGAATCTATACCTTGAGCTGTGCCTGAACGTTCCTGAGCTGTTTCTGGGCCTCAGCAGCCTGGCGATTGGCATGGCTCAGCTGAACCTCCATCTCATTAATGTCTCCCTCCATCTTCTTCTTGATTCTCAGGGCATCATTTCTGCTCCTGACCTCAGAGTCCAGAGTGCTCTGCATGGATTCAATGACTCTCTGGCTGTTCCTCTTGATCTGCTCCATCTCCTCATCCTTCTCTGCAAGCTTCCTGTCGATCTCACCCTTAACCTGGTTGAGCTCAAGCTGGACTCTAAGAATCTTGGACTCCTCATGCTCCAGGGTACCCTATAGCAAATAATGACAGCATTTTAGTTTCAGAAACTATGCTATCAGAACAACTGGATCTAGATCTGGCTAGAATCACTTGATCCTCTCCATGTACTCACTTCAGCCTCCTCCAGGGCGGTCTGAATCTCTGCCTTCTCAGTCTCCACAGTCTTCTTGGCCTTTTCCAGCTCATGGATGCTCTTACCAGTCTCACCCAACTGCTCTGTCAGATCTGAAATCTCCTCTGTAGACAGAAGATATAAAATGTGTTTGATATTAAACATTTATTTATCCTGCTCCATGTTTGATGTTTCATTCTTACGCTGCAGATTCTTGTTCTCTCTCTTGAGGGTCTCCAGCTGATCCAGAGACTCCTCGTAAGAATTCTTCATCTTGAACAGCTCAGTGCTGAGGGAACGGGCTTCCTTTTGGGCACCTTCCAACTCTGCCTGACCTTCCTCAAATTTCTGCTTCCATTCTGCCAAGACCTTTAGTGTAGAAGATAAAAATTGGGGTTGATCAGTTTAGAACTTTTTTAGGAAAAAAATCTAAGCATTACGTAATATTAAACAAATGTGGTTTCCACCTTGTCAAAGTTCCTCTGCTTCTTGTCGAGGTTTGCAGCTTGAGCATTGGCTCTCTCCACATCAATCATCAGGTCCTCCACCTCACCCTGGAGTCTCTGTTTGGTCTTCTCCAGAGAGGCACACTTGGAGTTCACGGCCTCGATTTGTTCCTCTGCCTCTTGCAGACGCTGAGCCAGCTTCTTCCTGTTTTAGTGAAACCATTTTTTAGTAGATGAATGCAGTTTACTTTAACCAGCAAAAGGATCCTGATGATCATACTTGGCCTCTTCAAGTTCCTCTGTGCGCTGGATGGCATCAGTTTCATATTTGGTCCTCCACTGAGCAACTTCACTGTTGGCCTTTGACATCCCTCTCTGGAGCTCAGCCTTTGCCTCCTGCTCTTCCTCAAACTGCTCCCGGAGCAGGTCGCAGTCGTGACGGGCTGATTGCACACCGTGGGCCAGTGCGTTCTTAGCTTTGACCTCCTCTTCAATCTGCCTCTTCAGTTCCTCAATTTGCTGAGTGAAAGCTTGTTTGCCTCTGGTGAGCTGAGAAACCAGAGATTCCTTCTCCTCCAGTTGACGGCCAAACTCACCTTTTAAGATAAAATTGTTTTCTGTTAAAATATATTCAGTAAAGCCCTGTGATGGACTGGCGACCTGTCCAGGGTGTACCCCTGCCTCTCGACCGATGTTGTTAGGACTTGCCTACCTGTTACTTTTGTTTTGTTCTGTCCCTAATAGTTTAGGCAGATCACACGAAGTAATATGGCTAAACTATTAGGGACAGAACAAAACAAAAGTAACAGGTAGGCAAATCCTACCAGATGTGCACTGGGCACCGGCAACCCCCGTGACCCCAAAAGGGAATAAGTTGGTTGGAAAATAGATGAATGAATATATTCAACAAAAGTAAAATTTTGCACTTTGATGGTCAAACTTTAGCGGTTAGGCAAATAGCCATTGTAAAAAGAGTAATATTATCCAGATTTTTTTGTTACCATTCTCAGTTTGAAGTCTTGCTCTTTGAGCACTGAGATCGTTTATCTGGCGCAGGTTCTCATCATTCTTGGACTTAATTTCACTAAGTTGGTCCTCAAGGGTGCGACACATCTTCTCAAGATTGCCCTGTATACACAGAAGTATTGGTTAAAAATGTTTCACATTTGGCCATTTCCTTTGAAAGAATCACAAGAAGAAAAGCAGACCTTTGCTTTGGCTACAGCCTCCATGTTGCTGGAGAGATCATCGATCTCCATTTTGTATTCACTCTTCTCTTTCTCAAGCTTCTGCTTGACACGCTGCAGGTTGTCGATTTGCTCTCCCAGCTCAGCCACACTGTCGGCCTGCTTCTTGCGCAGAGCTGCTGCGGTAGCTTCATGCTGGAGAGTGGACTCTTCAAGATCACGGCGCAGCTTCTGGAATTCAGCTTCACGCTTCTTGTTCATCTCAATCTGAGCTGCAGTGGCTCCACCGGCCTCCTCAAGCCTCTCACTGATCTCCTCAAGTTCCCTGGAGAGATCAGCTCTCTGCTTCTCAACCTTAGCACGAGCTGCACGCTCAGCCTCAATCTCTTCCTCCAGTTCCTCAATGCGAGCCTAGAGTTGAGTTTTCAAAGCTTGCTACTCTCTTCAACTTCCATTCAAGAGTGTTTAATGGATCAAAATGGAAAATACCTGAAGCTCTTTGATCTTCTTCTGGAGCTGAGCACCCAAAGACTGTTCGTCTTCAATCTTGCTGAGCAGCTGGCTTGTTTCAAAGTCTTTCCTGTGAATAAAAAACAAGTCATTTAAGTGCAAATTCTTCAATTGTCCTTAAGATTTTAGGAAGAGTTTTTACTTCTTCAGCTTCTCTTCAGACTGCTGCTTGTCATTTTCCAAGTCCATAATGGACTCTTGAGCCAATTTCAGATCTCCCTCAAGCTTCCTCTTAGATCTCTCCAGATCCATGCGCAGCTTCTTCTCTTGTTCAAGGGAGCCCTCAAGCTATGAGAAAGAAGTGTTTATAAATGAGGACCAACGGTAAAGAGATTTTAAAGAAATAAAAAGTTTAATTTATAACTTACATCATCAACTTGCTGCTCAAGCTTTGTCTTGGATTTGGTCAGGGTGTTGACTTTGTCTTCCTCAGCCTGGAGATCATCTAGAGTCTGCTGGTGTGCCTCTTGGAGGGCTTTCTTCTCCTTTGTAAGCTTGGCAATGCTCTCATCCTGAGCTGCCATTTCCTCAGTCAAGTTCTTGACCTGTGGAGTTTTTCAGCCAAAAGAGTTTAGTTTGTGCTGTTCATTTGTGTAATCTTCAAAATAAAAAGCTAGTTAACACGATTGTATTCTCCAACCTTGTTCTCAGTGGCATGCTTCTCCTTTTCCACTTTAGCCAGGGTGAGCTCCAGATCATCAATGTCTTTCTTCAGCTCAGAGCACTCATCCTCCAGTTTCCTCTTCTTAGCTGTGAGCTCAGCATTGATTTCTTCCTCATCCTCCAGTCTCTCAGTTGTCTCTTTGAGCTTAGCCTCGAGCTGGATTTTGCTCTTGATCAAACCCTCACACCTCTCCTCAGCATCTGAGAGATTCTCAGATTCCTATTAGTAAATAGATGGCTGTGTCAAAGAAGAACACGTTGCTCACCTCAAACACAGTTTGTTAACTGAACAATACTCACAGAAGCCACTTGAAGCTGCAGATCATTTTTCTCTTGCAGCAGTGCCACCATCTTCTCTTCCAGCTCCTTCTTCTTAGTTTCAGTCTTAGCCAAAACATCTTTGCATTTTGCAAAGTCCTCTTTCATTGTTGCCAATTCCTTCTCTGTCTCAGCACTCTTCAGCAGAGGCTTAATCTTGTAGTAAACCTTCATCCATGGCCAGTGCTTGACATTGATGAATGAGCGGACATTACATTGGATGGTGAAAATGGCTTCTCTGTGATTAAACCATTGTTACTCCAACAATCAATTTCTGCAATTCACAAACAATTTTAACCCATTTAACATTTTATTGAAAAATTTCTCACCTCCTTTGCATCATCTTTACAAACTCCCTTCTCATCAGGAAGGCTCGGCAGAGAGCCTGGGTCATTGTTACAAGAGCTGCTAGTTTCTCGTCACGCATCTCCTCAAGAGTTCCCAGAAGTCCAGCTTTGAAGAACACCTGCATTCAGAAAACATCAAAATTAGCATTTGGAGACAAGGGAGTCAGCAAAAGGTCAAGACCACTAATTGCTTAGTGCTTTCAATCAAACTTTGAACCTTAGTGTGTCCAAATCTGTACTGTTCGTGATCGATATCGATGGATCCCAGGAGTTTCTCACAGGCCTTCTTGTTGTCAATGAACTGTCCCTCTGGGATAACACTGGCATTTAGCACCTTGTATCTGTGGAGATTGACAATGAAAATGATAATGGACAGGGACTTCAAATTCAAAGTCTACTACTAGATCCATGTCTTCATATTCCCCTGTTCACCTCTGCTTGAAGTCACCGTAGAGGATTCTGCTGGGGAAGCCCTTCCTGCAGATTCTGATACCCTCCAGTACACCGTTACACCTGAGCTGGTGGATAACCAGGAAGTTCTCCATGAGACCTACAAGAACAAGTTTACATCATGACCTGGGTCACGTATTACCTTTATGGTTGTTCAGAATGAGTAAATACAAGATTATCTTTAAACTCTTGATTACTTTACCTGGAGTCTTGGACTCGTTAGGAATCAGACAGCGCACAAAGTGAGGATGGGTGCTTCTCAAGTTGGTCATGAGCTTGCCCAAGTTCTCCTGTTTATTCAGAAAAAAAATGATTCATTGGTTATTGATATGAAATAATCTATGAATTTATTGATTCAGTTGAGCTTAAAAAGTTTTACATCTCAGCTACAGGTTTTATTACATAGTTTTTCTGGAAAAAAGACCTACTCTGAACTGAGAAGACACAGTCTGCATGGAACCACCCTTTTTCTTGCTTCCCTTTTTTGAACCACTGGTCTCTGTTCAGATAGTGGTAAAGATTGTGCTTGTTATGAAGCAGAGTAAAAACATTTCCGTGAAAATATCAGCTTCATAGTTTCTTTCTTTACCCTCAACAACAGGTGGGTAGAGAATAGCCAGCAGTTTGACAGAAGACTTCTGGTAAAGTTGCACAACAGACTCATTCAGTGGATCCTTGTTCTTGTCCAGCCAGCCAGCAATGTTGTAGTCCACAGTTCCGGCGTAGTGGACCAGGGAGAAGTGGGCTTCAGCCTTGCCTTTGGCAGGCTTTGGTTTTTGGAAGGCATTGCACTTGCCAAGATGCTGGTCGTACAGCTTGTTTTTGAAGGATGTATCTGTTGCCTTGGGGAACATGCACTCCTCTTCAAGGATGGAGAAGATACCCATGGGCTGTTTATGAAAGAATTGAGCTTGTTACTGAAGATAATTCATGTACTTTGAAAATGAACATCTCAGGAAACCTGTAACAACCTTCTCGATGAGCTCAATGCAAGCAGCCAAGTCCATGCCGAAGTCAATGAACTCCCAAACAATACCCTCCTTCTTGTACTCCTCTTGTTCCAGCACAAACATGTGGTGGTTGAAGAACTGTTGCAGTTTCTCATTAGTGAAGTTGATGCACAGCTGCTCCATGCTGTTGAACTGAAAAAAGAAACGGCATCATTTATAATTACTGAATACCACACAATTAGTCAATAAATAAAACTCAAAGATTCTTACATCAAAGATCTCAAATCCAGCAATGTCCAGCACACCAATGAAGAAGTTTCTTTGTTGCTTTGTGTCCAGCATCTGGTTGATACGAACGACCATCCACAAGAACATCCTCTCATAGATGGATTTGGACAAAGCGCTCACAGAGTTATACACCTGAAGGTAATTAGAGATATCTTCGATCACCAAAGAATCCTCGGTTCAACTTGGACAATGGAAAATCATTCTCCATACCTGTGGCACGGTCTGACCTTTGGTCACAAACTCATTTCCGACTTTGACTCTGGGGTAGCACAAAGCCTTCAGCATATCAGCAGAGTTCAAACCCAGCAGGTAGCCAATTTTATCAGCCTCTGTTGTCAAAAGGAGCCAAAATAAAAAAGTGTTGCTTTTTTTCCCTTAGAAAATTAACCCATTGTTAAATAAAGAGGTGAGTTATAACTATTTAGATTTACTTAGTTCCATTTAATTGATTCAGTATTATTCTGTAACGTGTACATTTAAAATGAATTTTAATAACTTTACTTGAAGAAATGTATTAAGAGCAGCTAAAGGATGACATTTGCCATTTATTGGAGATGCAAGTACAGTTAAGATCAGCCTTAAGACTTTATGAACGCTGTCTCACCACAGTAATGATCAAGCAGTACGTTTTAAAGTTTGGCTATGCCTACAGAATCTTTATTTAAGTTAGCATTTTGGTCCTACTGTGAAACCAATCTTTACTATTACACAAGTTATTTCTATCACTGTGCCAATTACATTATTAATTTAATACATTTTTACTCCCAGTCATAGAAATACCTGTAATTAATTTATTTCCCAATTACTTTTACTTGTGTTAAATTTTTGGGTACTCTTCCCGTGTATGGTTAACATGAAAACTTTAACAGTTTCCCAAAAACAATGCTGGTGGAAAATTAATATTAGATCTTATCCTCACCCTCTGTGCCATCAGGCTCAGCCTGCTCCTCACGCTGCTTCTGCTTGAACTTCATGTTACCGTGATGGAGCACAGCTCCAGTGAACTTGTAGATGCCCATCTTCTCTTCACCAGTAAAGCCCAGAATGTCAATAGCACTCTAGAAATTAGAGAGAGAAAAACAGGTCCAGGACGTGTCGTAACTGTTTTGAATATTCAGTGTTTAATCATCTGTGGACTCACATCAGTGGCCATGAGCTCCTCTTTATCATCAATGCTAGCCACTGTGATCTGACCCTGAGAGCACATGGGGAAGTCGTAGGGGTTGGTGGTGATGAGCGTCATTTCTGTGAAATACAGAGAACATTAAGTGTGTGGAATGTTTTTCAATGCTATCTTCCAGTTCCACTGAATGAAAATGTGCATCTACCAATCAGCTCGGGCTTGTGGTTGGTCATCATCTGGTAGAAGATGTGGTAGCCTCTCTCATCTGGAAGCTGGAATGTCACTCTGGACTTCTCCAGCAGATCTGTTGAAAAACTTGTCACAACTTGTTGCAAAACTCAAAGTTTGCTCATTCGAAGGTTCGGAAATAATAAATTACTTAACAGTAATTGAAAAAAATAATACACCAATTTTGGTTAAATTTAGGGATGCACAAGTAGATCAGCTATAAACGGTATGAGAAATTTTAACTCACCATAACAATATCTTTCACTATATAGTTTTTAATATAGGTAGTTATTCCAGAAAATATCCCTCAGTCTTACCTTTATCAGCCCCATGCATCCTGATAAAAAAAAATGTTTTCTTTTATTTGCATTTAGTAAATTCATATGATGCTAATGAGGAGCTTTTTTGGATGGTAGAAATATCAGGAAAACAAGCTAATACTTTAAATCTTAACTAAATAATTGTCACAGTCTGTTTTTCTCCCTTTCACCAGCTTATAAGGTGATGTGTGGCATTTCTTGACAACAGTGCATTAGGCAATCAGGAATCAACACAACGCACTGCAAAAAAATCTGCGAAATCGCAAAAGTTGAACTGCGTTATAGCGAGGGTTCCCTTTCAGTCGGTACCGGAGACGTTTAGTCGATGACCGACTGAATGGGAGCTGATCTCCATGGGAGATTGGACCGAATTATTTAACGGGCAAATTAATTTGCAGGCGTGAGTGATTGATTAGCAATCAGCCGTGTATAAGACCGGGCGTAACGCACGCTTCAGTATGCGATTTTCCTTCGGAGCGGACTGAGTGTGACTCTCCTCTCTAACTTTGACGCTAAACCGCCAGTTGAGATTGAGGTTGCTTACCTAGCAAATACAGCGTGGTCCTCTGCTAGCCCCAGTATAGCACGCCGCTGTCGCTGCGCCTCTGTCTCTTCCGGCATTAGCCTGTCCAGTGTTGTTGTTAGCCGTTTGTTCACATCCTGTCCATTTTTCTCGACACGATGAGCAAAACGTGCTGTAATCCTGGCTGTGTTGGGTTTATCTCGTCGAAGGACGGTCACGAGAAATGCGTGGAGTGTTTGGGCTTCCAACACGCCTGTGCTGCTCTTGTTAGGCGAGAGTGCGTGCATTGCAACGCTCTCCCGGCGCGCACTCTGAGGTATAGGCGGTCCTTCTTCGAGGAGGAGGACACCGGAGCTTCGGCTCCCGGTGATCTTTCGACTCCGAGGGGCCCGTCCCAAAACACCTCTTCTGAGGCTTTGGGTCGATCGGTGTCAGGCGATCCCTCGCACCGTCCCCAAAGCCCGAGTGTGCTCCCCGTCTGGTCCGCGGGGGACTCGGATAGCGCTTCGGCGTTGCCTGGGCCCTCGTGTGACCTTGCTGACGATCTGCTTTCCCTCGCAGCATCGGAAGGGCCGCTTTCTTCGGAGTCCTCCAGCTCACCGCTGCCACCCTCCGGGGTCGCGGCAGAGCCGGAGCCCGATGCATTCGCGGTGCTCTCCAGGGCCGCGGCCGCTATTGGGCTCGAGGTGCAAGCACCTTCCAGCTCAGGGCCGTCGCGGTTGGATGACTGGTTCTTAGGTAAGCGCCGGGGCGGAGCCCCCCGCGCTCCTGAAGTTCCTTTCTTCCCGGAGGTGCAGGAGGAGCTTACTAAATTCTGGCGGGCTCCCCTGTCTGCCAGGGCTTCCAGCTCCTCCCCCTTCACCACCTTGGATGATGCAGCAGCTAGGGGGTATTCTGCAATTCCCCGGGTGGAGCAGGCTGTCGCGGTGCACTTGTGCCCCGGCAGTGCTGCCGCTTGGCGGTCTCGTCCGACTGTTCCCTCCAAAGCTGGTAAGTTTTCGTCAGCCCTGATGACGAAGGCTTACTCAGCCGCGGGTCAAGCTGCTGCATCGCTGCATGCTATGGCGACCTTACAGGTCCTCCGGGACATGCACCAAGGGGGTGGTGACCAGCAGTCTCTCAGAGACTTGCGCTCGGCCACTGATTTAGTGCTTCGTGCTACTAAATCAGCTGCGCTGAACATTGGTCGCACGATGTCCACACTCGTGGTCCAGGAACGCCATCTGTGGTTGGAGCAGGCGACTATGCTTCCCGAAGACCGTAACAGGTTTCTGGATGCCCCTGTCTCCCCAGATGGCCTCTTTGGTGTCGCCGTGGACGATTTTGCGTCAAAGGTCTCCACGATCAGGAAACAGGCGGAGGGTCTGGGTGAGCTCATGGTTCCGCGTCGGAAGCGGCGGCGTTCCGCTGCTTCTGCGCCGGACCCCTCTCCGCCTGTTCGCCGCCAAAGAGAGCATCCTCCGCCACGGTCTGCACCTTCGACCTCTGGTCCGAGGAGCACCTCTACAAGGCGGAAGACGCAGTCAACCTCGGAGGGTTCTCGAAGGCAGACGAGGGCTTCTAGTAAGAAGCGCCCCTGAGGTTGGCGACTCGGGAGGTCATGAGCTGTCTTTCGGGTCAAGTCACCGACCCAACTCCCCTGGGAGGGGGGGAGTCCACCACACACTCCTCGCTGCCGTCCTTCGGGACGGCGGCACCTATTGTGTCAAAGACAGATCTCATGTACTTCCCGAGAATAGTTGAACCGCATGCCCTGCGGTCTGGGGTTCATCTTCCTCGGTCTCCGACGAAGACCCAGACTTGGGCGCGTGTTCCACTGGCCATGGCAGAGAGCGTGGGGGCTCAGTTCCCCTTCCCTCATCTGACCATTTCCCAGGGTTCGTCCCTGGTGATTCCGCCTTCAAGTCCGCCTCTTGGCGGCCCCGCCTTGGCGACCATCGGCACGTCCCGACCAGTACCCCTGTCAGCTTACCTGGGAGCCTGGCGGAAGCTTCCCGGGGTCTCACAGTGGGTGGTCCGGACAATCCGGCAGGGCTACACGATTCAGTTCGTGAAAGCCCCCAGGTTTCGAGGCGTAGTGCACACCCCTGTCCCCCGGACAGGCGCCTCATTCCTGCGAGAGGAGATCGACGCCCTTTTGATAAAAGGAGCTGTCAAGCCGGTCCCTCCAGCCGATATGGAATGCGGGTTTTACAGCCCATACTTCCTGGTCCCCAAGAAATCAGGCGGGCTGCGACCAATCTTGGACCCGAGGCGTCTGAACCGAAGCCTGGCCAAGCTTCGGTTTTGGATGTTGACGGTCCGCTGCATTCTACCGTGCATCCGTCCTGGAGATTGGTTCGCGACAATCGACCTGAAGTACGCATACTTTCAGGTAGAAGTGGTTCCGAGACACAGACCCTTTCTAAGGTTCTGTTTCAAGGCCATGCATACCAGTACAAGGTCCTACCCTTCGGTCTTGCCCTCCCCGCGCCCCTCACGAAGGTTTCCCGGGCCGCTCTTGCCCCGCTCCGCCGGGCAGGCATTCGGATCCTGGACTACCTCGACGATTGGCTTTTCATAGCCTCGTCCAGGGACCAGTTGATCCCACACTGAGGCAAGGTGCTTCAGCACTTAAACCGATTGGGTCCGAGGGTCAACTGGGAAAAGAGTTGCCTCACTCCTGTGAGAGTCATCTCCTTTCTCGGGATGGAGCTGAACTCCGAGAGCATGCGGGCGCACCTGTCGGTAGATTGCGCCCGGGCCTTGCTGGCCGCCTTATTCGCGGTGTCCTCTCGACAAGTGGTCAGACTGAAGTTACTTCCTGGGGCATATGGCAGTCGCAGCCTCAGTGATTCCACTCGGGCTCCTGCATATGTGACCACTTCAGCTATGGCTTCTCTCGCGAGTTCCAACTTGGGCATGGCGTCGGTACGATTCCTGCGAGCTGGAGTGCCCCTAGTGTGCATCACCAGTCGCGTAGTGGTCACCACCGACGCCTCCAAGACTGGTTGGGGCGCCGTGTGCGGTTCCCACCGAGAGTCCGGTTCCTGGAACGGACTGGTTTCTCGCTGGCACATCAACCGTCTCGAGCTAGTAGCAGTGATCCGCCGGGATCGGCACATGCTGGTCAGGACTGACAGCACTGCGGTCGTAGCGTACATCTACCTCCAAGGCGGTGTACGCTCCCGCCTCCTGCACTACCTCGCCCAACAGCTGCTCCTCTGGAGTTAGAGCGACTTCCGTCGCTCGAGCCTTCATATCCCTGCGGAGTGTAACAGGATCGCGGTTCCGCCGTCCAGATTCCACCCCTCAACAGGAGATTGGCGACTCCATCCTCGGGCTGTTTAGCAGATTTGGGACATCTTCGGCGAGGCCCAGGTACCTGCTGCCTCCCGTGAGAATACCCATTGCCGGCTCCTATTCCTGTCCCTGGCTCCTCTCGGGACAGATGCGCCGGCTCACTGCTGGCCCAGGAACAAACGCCTATGTGCGTTTTCCCCAGTGAAGCCTCCTAGCACAACCTCTGTGCAAGGTCAGGGGGGGACGAGCGCGGGCTACTCTTTTCGCCCTCTTCTGGCCGAATAGAGTATGGTCTCCAGACCTCTCTGCGCTCGTGACAGCCCCCCCTTGGCCGATCCCTCTGAGTCCAGATCTGACTTAAGGGGGGGGATACAGGCACCCGCGGCCAGACCTCTGGGCCCTACTTGTATGGCATATCTGTCCGCGGTGGACCCCGAGCCTCTACCACCCCTCGCGGTGACTACCTATACCATGCGTTAGCCCTCTCCACTGAGTGTGCTACGCTGGCAAGTGGGGTCGGTTCGTCGAATGGTGCTCTTCCCGCCAGGAAGACCTTGGGACATGCCCCATCTGAGTCGTGTTGACCTTCTCCAGGAGAGGTTCGATCGGGGGCTGTCCCCATCGTCCCTCTAGGTCTACGCCGCCGCTATTTCTGCCTTCCACCTCCGGGTTGATGGGAAATCAGTGGGCAGCCACGCACTGACGGTGAGATTTCTCAGGGGGGCTAGGCGCCTCCGGCCTCCTAGACCACCCTCCAATCCGTCTTGGGACCTCTCCGTCGCCCTTCGGGGCTGCGGAAGTCACCTTTTGAGCCCTGGCATTTGGAGGAGCCGTGTGTCCTCTCATGGAAGACCGCACACTGGGTTGGGAGATCTCCAGGCACTGTCCTCGGACAAATCCTGCCTGGAATTCGGCCCTGGCGGTTCCCTGGTCTCGTCCAGACCCAGGCCCGGATTCATCCCCAAGGTCCCATCCGCCCCCCTCCGGGACCAAGTGGTGACCTGCAAGCTCTGCCCCGGGAGGAGGCAGATCCAACCCAGGGTTTGTTGTGTCCACTGAGCCCTTCGGGTCTACCTGGACAGAACCCGGGAGCTACACAGCTCCAAGCAGCTCTTCATTTGTTTCAGAGGCCAGCGTAAGGGTTCCGCTGTCGTCAAGCAACAACTGGCACACTATCGTGGAGGCCATTCGCCTTGCTTATGAGGCGTGTGATATGTCCCCTGCCCTCTCCATCTGAGGGCCCACTCCACTTGCGGCATCGCTGCTTCGTGGATTTTGGCTAGGGGGGTCTCACTCGCCGACATATGTCGAGCTGCGGGTTGGTCTACACCAGACACATTCAGCAGGGTTTTCAACCTTCACGAGCTCCGTTCCCTCCGCGGTCCTGTGTGGTGGTAGGCTTCCTCAGGGAATGGAGCAGGTGTAGTAAGCTTGCAGTACTCTCTTAAGTGAGCAGTACATCTTCCTCGTGCCCCCCCCCTCGGGGTGGCTCTTCCTTCCTCCCCCCTTCGGCATCTGACTGGGCGGAGCAGTCAGCTCTGCTAGGTTCTGTTCTGGAGCTTTGCTTCGGCCTGGCCCCAGCAGAACTAGGGTCCAGATCTGGGAGTCCCCCTTTCTTGGTGCTCCCTTTCTGTGTGTTTTTTTCTACAGCTCCCCCTACAGGCGGCTAGTAGGAACCCGTCCCGTTACCCCCCTGCCTCGGTGAGTAACGATGACTCACGTCTCTGCCACTCTCATGTCTGCAGAACGTCTTCGCTGGTAGCCCTGCTGGCCTCGACGCGATCTCCGCGCACCCCTCCCCACGATGAGGGGTGCCCTCCTTCTGGTCGTCTTCGCAACAACCGAGTACAGCTAACGCTCTCAGTGTTGGACGACTTCCCCGTCAATGAGAATTCCGGGCAGGGGCAGAAGGAGCTCCCATTCAGGTATCACAGCTTAATTCACTAACCTTCTCCAAGTTTAGTGCTGGCCTGTTTGGATGGACTTCGGGCATGGCGCTTTGTAGAGGCTCCCATTCAGTCGGTCATCGACTAAACGTCTCCGGTACCGACTGAAAGGGAACATCTAGGTTACTTGCGTAACCCCACGTTCCCTGAATAGGGAACGGAGATGTTTCCTTTCTGCCATGCCTTTGAAGTCGGGAGACTGAGGCGCCGGAGGTAAGTAGGTCGGCTCCTCAGGAAAATCCCATACTGAAGCGTGCGTTACGCCCGGTCTTATACCCGGCTGATTGCTAATCAATCACTCATGCCTGCAAATCAATTTGCCCGTTAAACAATTCGGTCCAATCTCCCATGGAGATCAGCTCCCATTCAGTCGGTCATCGACTAAACGTCTCCGTTCCCTATTCTTGGAACGTGGGGTTACGCAAGTAACCTAGACGTTCATAACCGAGAATGTCTTCTCACACAAATACGTCGACCCAAACAAACTCAGCATTTTCTTAGCAAACTCTCGGTGTTAAGTGCCAGGCAGCTCTTGCTGCTTCTCAGGACATATTTTCTTCACCATAGTCATCATGCAGCCTTTGATAAATTCACCCTCAGTGAAAGGTTTGCAATGCTTCGCGATCAGTGTTGCTACCTGGTAACTAGCCTTTGTGGCATTCTCATTTGACTCTCGGGCTCTTGCAAAATACTGCTGCTGTGAGATTAAACTAGCTTCAAGTTCTGTCAATTTCTTGCTGTGTTCCTCCCCTGTCAATTTTTTATACATGTCAGCATGTTGACAGACACAGTTGTTAAGTATTTCTGTGAAGAAATAGTCCAATTTCCACCCATCTTTGAAGCGTCGACCCTCGCAGTAAACCTTACTTATTTATTGTCGCCATTTTAGAAAATTGGGGATAAAAGGTTACACGGGGTGATGTCGCATAGAGTGCTCCTGCCTCTAGTGGGTAAATTAAGAACAGCACTTACTAAGATATGTGCGGGCCAGAAGTTATTAATTTTGTTACAGAGGCTGCGGGCCAGGTTAAGTTTGACCACGGGTCGCATTTGGCCCCCGGGCCGGACTTTGGACATGTCTGCTCTACACCCATGACTGCAGACCGTACCATGACAGCAACCTCATTGTGAAGTTTGCTGATGACACCACTGTGGTCGGACTCATCTCAAAGGGTGATGAAGCAGCCTACAGAGAGGAAATCCTGAAGCTCAGTATCTGGTGTTCAGAGAATAACCTAGCTCTGAACCCCAAAAAAACCTAGGAGATCATCGTTGACTTCAGGAGGCGCAGCACCGACCTAGCACCACTTTACATCAACGGTGAGTGTGTCATTTTGGATGACATCTCATGGACGGAGAACAAGAAGGCCCAGCACAGACTACACTTCCTGCGAGAAGCACAATCTGGACTCCTGTCTGTTGCTGACCTGCTACCGTGCGTCCATTGAGAGTTTGCTGACATACTGCATCACAGTATGGTACAGCAGCTGCACCATTGCAGAGAGGAAGAGGCTCTAGAGGGTGGTCGGAGCAGCAGAGAAGATCATCGGCTGCCCTCTCCCATCCCTACTAGACATTTACACCTCCCGTTCCCTCAGCAGAGCCGAGAACATGTTGAACTATTGCCCTCAGGAAGGTGCTATAGGTGCATCAGAACGAGGACAAACAGATTCAAGAACAGCTTTTTCCCAGAAGCCATCACTACCCTCAACTCCAACATGCGCAAACAGGGACTGGCTTAATCTACACTTCACCAGACCTTGAGTATCACCCTGTGTGACATCAACTTGTGCAATATACCGTATTTTTCGGCTCATAAGACGCACTTTTTCTTCCCCAAAACTGAGGGGGAAAAGTTGGTGCGTCTTATCGACCGAATGCAGAGCGCCGCGAAGTCCGGTCACGGCCGTATGAGAGGCGTAAGAGCTCCGGAGCTAGGCCGAAGCCGCGACCATATTTGTACACCCAGCGCTGCGCGTTGACGTCATCGCCCATCTCTGCCATCGCGTGGTCGTAACGAAAACGAGAAAAAAACTACATTTCCCACAATGCCTTTGGCTACAGTAGCCGCAGCAGTGCTTCCACATCCATACTCACGAGCGGAACTGCTGCCGTGAGCTCTCTCTCTCTTGCTCGCGTGAGGAAAACAAAACGCTCTCAACGACTGAAACTCTCCTTTAATAAACTCAAACTCAAATCATCTCTCAACGGTACATCTCACACATGTACATACGAGATAAGAAACGTAAGTAACGTGTTCTGTAATTAGGTAGTGTTGCTAACCAGGTAAGAGCGCATAAGGATCATATCTTAACACCATGCAACCGAATTGTCACTTAAATAAGCTATAAATAATGAGTTATTTAACATTAAGGAGTAGTTACATTTATTTTACATTAAAATAATTATTAATTAATTATTAAATAAGTATTATTTTACATCATGGGTTGCCCAGATTCTTTTAAAGGTTTAAAGGGGGGCTCGACTAAAAAAGTTTGAGAAACACTGTATTATTAGTAATGTAGTGACAATGTTACTAGCTATTATTAGTAATGTGG